>JACSYO010000040.1:710000-1052500 GCA_016806645.1 Ophiodon elongatus | reverse complement strand
CATCGCGGGATTCGGTGATGGAGGGCGAATCTCTCGGGGAAACAAGATCTAGACCAAAGGCTTCCTGTGCGCCGGCCCCGTAATTAAATTGGCAGATTAAATTCTCTCTTATTGTGGAGAGTTTAATGAATATTCTCTCCGCTTTAAGTCGTCCGGGTGACGTGAGCTCTGCGTTAGTTATCTCTTTGACCCCGTCACACTCCGGCCCTCCCTCTGCTCATCAGCACCCAAGACCTTTTGACTTAATTGATCTGCGCTCATGTGACACTTCGGTTTCAACC
Organism: Ophiodon elongatus; assembly: GCA_016806645.1. Taxonomy (NCBI): domain Eukaryota; kingdom Metazoa; phylum Chordata; class Actinopteri; order Perciformes; family Hexagrammidae; genus Ophiodon; species Ophiodon elongatus. Next base: position 1,052,219 of record JACSYO010000040.1, on the reverse strand, counting down.
GATATCCAGCAACTCTGACTTTTCTCTCCAAAACCGTTGGACTCGGCATTTCCTCACGCAGAGCTCCCGGTGAGGGCGGGTCGGTACTACTTCACAGACGCCGTCGTTTTCTGACACGTGACCTCTTGCGGTGGCGAGTGTGACGGGTGTCCTCCTCCGAGCACCGAGGGGAGAGGTCACGTGACGTGAACATCTCCGGGGAGGAGGAGGAGGAGGTGGAGGAGGAGGATGAGGAGGATGAGGAGGAGGAGGTGGAGGTGGAGGAGGATGTGGAGGTGGAGGAGGATGTGGAGGTGGAGGAGGATGAGGTGGAGGTGGAGGAGGAGGAGGAGGAGGAGGAGGAGGAGGAGGTGGAGGTGGAAGAGGATGTGGAGGTGGAGGAGGATGAGGTGGAGGTGGAGGAGGAGGAGGAGGAGGAGGAGGTATGAGGGGAGGAGGAGGAGGAGGTGGAGGAGGAGGATGAGGAGGATGAGGAGGAGGGAGGTGGAGGTGGAGGTGGGAGGGGAGGAGGAGAGGGGGAGGGGAGGAGAGGAGGTGGAGGGTGAGGAGGAGGAGGGTGGAGGAGGAGGAGGAGGAGGTGGGAGGAGGAGGATGAGGAGGGGATGAGGAGGAGGAGGTGGAGGTGGAGGAGGATGTGGAGGTGGAGGAGGATGAGGTGGAGGTGGAGGATGAGGAGGAGGTGGAGGATGAGGAGGAGGTGGAGGAGGAGGAGGAGGTGGAGGATGAGGAGGAGGTGGAGGATGAGGAGGAGGTGGAGGATGAGGAGGAGGAGGAGGAGGAGGAGGAGGTGGAGGATGAGGAGGAGGTGGAGGAGGAGGAGGAGGTGGTAGTCTTCGATGGAGGTCGCCGCGGCTCTTGAACCCACGTTGGTCTCTTTTCTTTAACCGTGACAGTAAAATGTTCCAGAGGTCGACGCCGCAGGTCAGTTGACTCGAAGTAAACGCCACTTAAACGTTGAGTGTGGCGGATCAGAGGAGGTGCTTTTGGAAAAAGGATTTTTCAGGAACAAATTACCTTTCACTGTTGATAAAGGCGCTTTCATGTTAGGAATCCAAATCCAGGACACAGGATTTTATTTAACAGATGTCAAAGCAGACCAGCAAGGTGAGATGTGTTTTACAGTAAAATACTGTAAAACTAGAATTCTTGGTCCCAACAGGAACTTATGCAATGCAACAAAAAGCCTCAAACAAACTGTGACCTTGGAATGCACCTCCCATCAATTAATAATAGATAAATAAGCAAACTTCTTTTTAACAAAAAAATAGTATAGTATTTATTTTTCTTCTTTTTTATTGGATTTTCTTCTTTTTTACGTTAACATATGTTGTAGTATTTTTTTAAATATTTTGATTGTAATTTATTCGATTATTTATGTATGATTCTACATAATCTTTACAGTATATTTTTCAAATTATTATTTGAATTTATTTTGCAATACTTGCTGTTATTTGTATTATTTTAATTACTATAGCCATAAAAATATACGTTTAAATGTATTTTTAGGGCGTGAAAGCGCGACACAATAACATCCTGCTTCAATGGAATTGAGACTTTACGCTGATTAAACTGAATGTCACGTTAGAGTCCTTCAGGCTGAGGACTTCTGAAGCTGTGATCAGCGTGGTGAGCATCATGAGGTGGACGGAGACGACCCCACGCTGACAGTGTGTGTTACCTGTCGCCCGGAGAGCGGAGGGATATTTTGGGAACGCTCCTTTCGCGACATTATTACTGTCATCCTGATGGTTAGGCATTCATTAGGCCCGTCCGCCGCCCTGAACCCTTCCACAGAGGCAGTTAATACGTAATGTGATTTCCTCTGTGTGAATACGATTTACGCCGCGTGACAGACAGCGGAGGGCAGGATGCGGACAAACGGGGAGGAGGTGGTGTCGTGCATAACGAGGAAGAGGAGGAGGAGGAGGAGGAGGAGGAGGAGGAGGAGGAGGGACTGGCCGAAGAGGGAACGAGCAACAAGATCAGAGCCGGAGAAAACAACAAAAACTGCATCAGAGAGAGTCTGAGTGGATCAGGGAGAGGAAACCTCCAGCAGGATGTCCTGTGTGGCTGCTGAGGAGGAAGAGGAGGAGGAGGAAGAGGAGGAGCTGTTTGTCCACTAGTTTAATAAACTCCAGTCTGGAATACTGATGTGTTCGAGAGGCAAAGATCTCGATGCTGCATGAAAAGTCTTCTCCAGCTCAGCTGATGGAGTCATTGGGTCAAAAGAAAGAGGTTTCACCTCATCGTGATATCACTACGGAGCTGAAATATGTCCAGTTGCACATTTAGAGCTCTGCAATTAATGCTTTTTTTTGTAAATAACGAGACCGTTTAGCTCATTCATCATTATTTAATAACACTCTTTAATTATTTCAGCATTCAGCACTAAAAAACCAGAGCATCAGTCTGCAACGTTTGAGATCTTCTCCCCCCAGGATTCTGTTCCAATTAATTGCGTAAACTTTTCCTCAGTTTTTACTAAACCAATTAAAGGGCCAGCGCGCCGCATTTTGGGTGATCTATTAGCAGAAATGGAATATAATTTAAATCACTGTTGGGTTTCCGTTAGCCTAAAACGAGCCCTTCGTATGGACACCCGTTGCCCCTCAAGTAGTGTTATTATGGTATGTGTGGCCTTCTGAGCGAGGCGAACCGCGTTACCACGGTTACGCGCTCGCCGCTCACGTTACCACAGTCTTGTGAAGGGAGGAGTGAGCGGAGGGGTATTTAGTTCACACGTACTGTCCCTTTAAGAACTTCTTTATTACTCGCTGCTTCTGAAATGATGACCGTTGAAAGGAGGAAGGAGGAAAACAGGTGACGTAGTTATAGAGGGACAAACTCCACGTAGGGAGGAGGTCAATCAGATGAGTCTACAAAACAACCCTTTTTAATAATCACTATATATGTTTTATTTGGAGGACTTGTTGTGTGTAGAACACCTTTCCGTCGTCGGACTACGGAGGCTGCATCTGAGAAGTGATTGGCCAGACTTTCCCGACGTGCAAGAATCAAACTGACGAACACCTCGCGTGTGATTCGCGGCACAATTCAAACGGGATGAAAAGAAGACTTTTGTCTCTCGTTGCCGTTGACTACCGTGTGTTACGAATGGCTGCAAGACCGTCGATGCATTCTTTACCACGCTGTATGTGTCTGGGGGGGGCGGGGGGGGGGTCGATTCACCAGAATAATCCTCGTCGCTGCCATTTTGAAAATAAACGGTAAATTCCTCGACGAACCGTATCCGTGGTGATGAGTCTGTCGTCCCTGAGTTCAGACGAGGTGGTCGGGGGCGAAAAAGGAATCCAGCAGACGCCTCTCATCACCTGTCGGTAGATTAGCGGCGAGCGCGTCACCTCGCTTCTCTGCCATTTTCTCAAATGACTCTAATCATCCCCGCCACACTTTTTTGCTTGTTAATTCTTTGATTTGTCACAATGCCGCGGCCCCAATCTGCCGATCCAATTTTGCCAACAAAAAAAAAAACGTTGCGAAATGATTCGTCTCTGCCTGGCAACCCTAATACCTCACTAATCACGCTGATTGTCGTGAGGGATGCGGGGACGTGGAGCTCCATCTGAAAAAATACAAAATAAAGAATCCCGGTTGCAGCTCTTCTCAGACCGACCCGGCTGCATTATTCAGGAGGGGCGAAGTCGTGGATTCATGCGGCGTCATCGGTTCCACGCAGCAAAGCATTTAAAGGAATGGGGAGAAGAAAAAAGCCAAAGTTAGAGAGTTGAATGTTCCCACATAAATCATACGGTGTTATGAGTGGGAAACGGCTCGGGCAAAGTTGAGCAACTGTGGTGAACGCCGAGGAAAATAAATCATTTATCACCTCTAACTGCACCACTGAACCACGCAGCGGTGAAATAGAGGAGGTGGGCCCCGGGAGTGCTTTGTCACCCAGCACGAAAAAAAAAAAAAAAAAAAAAAAAAGGAAAAGCAACTCCAGTCTACTCGCGCCGGACTGATACTTAAAGGCTCTCGGCTGTGAATCGCAATTCAAATGACGGCTGTGAGTCAGGCGTTGACATGAAGGTGCGTGGGTTTGATGGAGGTGTGATCTGAAGGAGGCCTGCTGGAGGGGAAGCAGACAGTTTTGCTCTGGTATTTGACTCCACCAGAAACATGTAGAGGATATTTATCCCAGTTAACACTTTGGTACCATTGTCAGCGCTCTTAAGTGAAACCAATTTGCTGTAGCGAGCGGCATCGCAGTGGAATTGGTTTCAATTATGGCTGCTGAAGGTGTCAAAAGTTATTTCTCAGAGGTCATCAGCATGGAAATTTAATTCCCGCTGTGGCTTCTTTTGTAATCTGCTTATTTTAGAACATATTCAGCAGCTCTTTTTCTTATTTTTTTAGCATTTTTAACAAAACAGAACATTACCTGACATAAGACCTCAAAAGACAAGGCATATGATGAAAATAATAGCAATAATAATGATATATATACATTTATGTATTTAATTTATTTCCATTTATTTATTTTTTCTATTCTATTTTACTTTATTTTTATTTTATATATATATATATATGAATATATATATATATAAATATATATATATATATATATGAATATATATATATATATATATATATATATATAAATATATATATATATATTTCTATAAAATAAATAAATGGGAATAAAAACCATAAATGCAAATATATATATATATATATATATATACATACATGTATATATATATAAATATTGGTACGATATATGTATATATATATACATGTATATATATATATACATGTATATATATATAAATATATATATATATAAAAACATTAAAATATATATAAAATTAAGTAAAATAGAATAAAATAAATAAATGGAAATTAATTAAATACATAAATGCAAATAATGAAAGAAACAGACTTTTACAATTGCATGTGTATCAGAGCAGGATTAGTTAGAGATGAACATAGTCCTGGTAGTACATCTCTCATTGTTTAAACCCCTATTGGTACGATGTAACACAGGCCCACCTTCCATTGTGTTGTTATGGTTGGTGGTTTTGCAGCCTCCCAGTTCACAGTTATCATTTTCCTCACAATCATTAAAAGTATCCGCAGCGTACAGTACCTCCGATCTAAGTCTTCCGGTATGGAGCCGAACAAAAATAACAATGGCTCTAAGGGGACATCCACTTCTATAATTGTATCAACGTCCGCCTCATATTCAGCCGCTCAATGCGCCGACAGAGCGTTGTGTTTACCCCGAAGTCTCACATTTCACATGATTTCCAGTCAACATGTCCTGCTCTCTTTAACCTCCCTTTGTTCTCTCCTGAGGGGAGTAAAAGAAACACAACAACAAAAAAAACCAGTCAGCAGCTTCCTCTCCGTCCTCGTTTCCCTGGGATATATCGGAGGGATCAGAAGCTACGGCAGATTTATGGCTCCCTGGACTTTGCGGAGGACCAATCTGATTCAGCAGATAATTGCTGAGTATGAGTTGTTATCAAGTGGACAAGCGAGGCGCCTTGATTTATCACCCAGATTCTCAGGTTAACTCCATCAGGTAGCTGTCGGAGCGAGATGAGGACGGGAGGAGAGGCGCAGTCCAGTTCTGCTAAAACTCTGCAGGAACGTGGAAGTACCTGCTACCGGGGGACGGTGTTCAACTCCCAGAGGCTGTAAAGCAATTAATTATGTGGATGCAAGCCAGACTGCATGGGGGGAAAAGAACCTTACAGCATGACAACAAAAAATAAAGCTGTGGTCTCTGTAAAGTCTGGAGGAACACGACACCAACATCCCACCGTCTGATTGGTGATTGGCTTTAATCGGCACAATCAGCAGAGAGCGAAGGAAACTGTTGAATCAATTATCCTTCACTTCTGTGATCGGGTGACACGGCACGACACTGGTGCTGTCAGCTTGAGTGAAAATGTATTAATTCGGGGATTAATTACATCCAAAGAATATGATGTTAACAGATAATTCAGCCGTAACTAAAAAAAAACAAAACAACACAAACCTGATGACCTGATGCACCACAAGAAAACACTCGTTTATACATTCGTATAAATTCCATAATTGCAAATACATAAGTTAGCACTGTTAGCACTGTTAGCTGCTAGCGGCCGGCTCAGCCGACGCCATGTTGAGAGCCGTGTGGAGGCAGCAGGTGTGCTCTCATGAAGGTAACGGCATGCCTGCTATTATCGTTGAGGTGCAATATAGAAAACTTCCCCTCAATTTAACTCAAAGACAGAGAGACTTACATTGAAAGCCATGGTAGTTTATATACTATAATTATATGATGAATGAAGCTTTAAATCTCTTAAATCCTCCGATCATGACGCACTAAGAGCGTTATTTGTTATATGATAACGGGAAATATTTGCTTCATTTAAATAAACCAGTGCACAAAGTTTTAGGACACATTTATTAAAGATATTTAAAATGTTGAGTCGTACTTTTCAACAAATATCCTGGAAATATAAGTGTGTTTTGAGAAATCCTGCAATGTAACAGACTGACAGGACTGAAAACGTCAGTAAAGTCTTTAGCGTTGATTATTTTGCAGGTTTGAGACAGAACAGACTGATGTATATTCAGCCTCCGAAGACGAGGGAGGCTAAAGGGGAGCTGATGGTGTGTGGGTGGATGAATGACATCAGCGGTCTTTCTCAAGGGCATCCCAAGGTAAGCAGGGAGCTCCCACTCCTCCGCTTTCCCACCGGCCACGACGGAGTGCTTTCTCCCCGTCATCCCTCTGCCTCCACTGTGACGACGGGGCTCTGGAACAACGACACCCACAAGGGCCAAAAGATGATTGCCGGCCTGTGATTGGCTCTGCCCGGCTGCCCGGTTGCTATGGAGGCGCTGGAGATTTTCTTTTTTTTCGAAAAGCTGATTTTCATACGTCTCGAGAGGATGTAGTGACGCCTACATGGCAGGACTGGTAGGTGATTTGTCACATGTGTCTTAAATTAGAGGCAGATCAGATGAAAGTTTAATGAATTTTAATGATCGCTGAGAGGAAAATGGGTCACTTCAGCTGCAAATAGTCATAAAATACTGCAAAGAGAAATAGGATGTTAAGAAGCAAACAGAGCCTTTGGTTGGCATTAAAGAGCTTGTTGACAAAGAGAAAGTGATTGATGAATGTAATGTAGCCAACAATCTACCACAAATAAAAAGTTTGTATTTGATATTAAATAAGAATATCTGAAAATGGATAAAATGACAAATACATAATTTTTTTTCCAGTAATTTCCTTGATAGAGTCGTGATCGTTTATGTAAATTTATGTTATGTAAAAATGTTCAAACTGCTTTTTGTAATAATCAACAGTCAATAATGGACATTTAAACTCTTTTCTACAAAGAGATCCGTCTCTTAACTGAATTATCTTTGATTCATGATATTTTAACACCCTTTATTAGAATTGTTTTATTTTTTTACCCATTAATAGAGAGGAGACGTGTGTTTCTTCAGCCCTCACAAGCTGCATGCAACCACCAGACATGTGGAGCTTTGTTTGAAGCCTGAGAGGAGAAATAAAAGGCAAAAAGAGTTGAGGGTCACAACTGCTCTTTAAAAGCGTGATGTAATAACTGAGGGGGGGGGGTGACTAACTACTGGATGACTTTCCATCATGTCCGACAAAATTCGTAGTTAAAATCTTCATTGGGGTTGCCAGCTGGTTAAAGGTTCCCTGTAGTTTACAGTCAGTGTTAATAACGTAACACGCCGTGCGTCTCCCTCGAGCTGGAGGGAACGCTGAGAATGCATTTCCTGTTGTTCACATCCATGTTCACCAGCTCGCACTCGTCTTCTTCTCTGCAGGATTTGTGCAGCCTGTGCATCCCCATCACACTGTTTGCATAGTGTGTTATACATACATCTTCTTTTTTTTTCCATGCCTGCGTACACACACACTCTCTCTCCTGTTTATGAGCTCTCTCGACCATCCCTCTGCTGGCGTGTGCCTCTCAGGGGAGCCATCTTTGAATAAGTAATGTTTACTAGTACAGGGAGGTAAACAGACAGCCGGCCTCCTGTTCAATAACTCCGGTGGAATTCCAATACAAATGTTTATTTCAGGACAAAAAAAAAAAAGAAGAAGAACAACAGTGCAACATGCTGGAAACGACGCCATTCATTCTCAAGAAGGAGCCTGCGGTCGGAGAGCTCGCTGAGGAAGTGAAGAGAGCCTGATGGTTTTCTTCGTGTACACAGCACTCATTATGCTTCAAGGCTTTTAGAGAATACTAAAAAGTTAGTCCGCTTTCCCCACTGCTGGAATCCCGAGCTGTGGAGCTGAACTCCGGTACACGGGGGGACTTTTAGACTTGTCCGTCTTGAAACTTGATATCACAAACAGACACCCTATCGATGGCCAAAGTGCAAAACCTCCTATCTGCAAAATGATCCAGGAAAAGTGGGGAATAACCCTGTCTGCACTTTGTATATTTGTAGTTTTTTTGTATTTTGTATTATTTATTGGGTATCCTTAACAAATAGCATTCAGTTTTTTTTTTGTATTCTCAAAATCGTTATGTAATCTATCATTAATGTGAGGTCGCTGTTTTTTCGCTGTAGGATTTTGGAAATGTAGCATCAGAAAAATGGTGGTCGAACGGTTAGAATTTAACATTGCTGTCGTTGAACGAGCTCTTTTGCAGTTAAATCAAATCTGAAATTAAGTTTTAATTGGAAAAGGTCAAGCGCAGTGATAATGCAAACAATTATCATTAGAACTGTTATGATATACTTGAATTTCAACAGATATTATCTCCACATAGGTCGTTAACGTCTGAGTGAACGGGCCTCTCTCCCACTTTTATGACTTTAACAAACGATGGTGATGACGATCTTCCATCCCTCTTCTTACTGATGAGACATGTGGCGCAATATTGCCTTTGTAACTCAGGAGTTCGTTCCCAAAATGCTCTGGACACAAAAAAAAATTAAAATTCTCCAGATGTAAACGCACAATAAATGAGGAGTAACGTTTTGTAGGGTTTCATCATACAGAAGCGTGAATATACTTCACTCAGAGCAAGTGACGTAGTATAAAAAGTGAGAAAGACTAACGGTCGTAGTGGATGGATCAAACAAACACAAGACTTTCAACCAGGAGACCGATGTTTGGGTCACAAACGGGTTATTTTGAAGTTACTTTGGATGCTTGTGACGTGTTTTCTGGATTTATTTTGTTACGTTGTTTACGTACTTAAGCCCAACCACGAGGTTTTCCCTGGTCCGAGCGGTACACGGTATATGGTACATTGTATACGGTACACAATACACAATATACGGTACGCGGTACACGATACACGGTACACGGTACACAGTACACGGTATACGGTACACAGTACACAGTACACGGTACACAACCTCTGAAGACAAACCTGACGTCGAGCAGACCTTCGCATACTGACAGAAGCAGAAGGTATTACTTTGGCTCCAGTCCTATTAAACACAATAATATCTCATGAATTAAAACCATGAAAAGTGAGACCGAGCCATATTGAAGGAATTACATCCTTATTGTTATAAAGGCCTCCCAATTTACATCCAGTATCACTGTTCAGTGCAGATGTATGAAGATAGATAGAGAGAGAGAGAGAGAGAGAGAGAGAGAGAGATCGATAGATAGATAGATGTAGAGCGAGAGATAGATAGATAGATAGAGAGAGAGAGAGAGAGAGAGAGAGAGATCGATAGATAGATAGATGTAGAGCGAGAGATAGATAGATAGAGAGAGAGAGAGAGAGAGAGATCGATAGATAGATAGATAGAGAGAGAGATGGGGAGAGATAGATAGATAGATGGAGAGATAGATAGCTGGAGAGAGAGAGATAAATAGAGAGAGAAAGAAAGAGAGAGATAGGGAGATAGATAGAGAGATAGAAATAGATAGAGATGTATAGATGTAGAGAGAGAGATATATAGATAGATGGAGCTAGATGTAGTGAGAGAGACAGAGAGAGATAAATAGATGTAGATAGAGAGATAGATAGAGCGAGAGAGAGATAAATATATATATATATAGAGAGAGAGAAAGAGAGATTGGTAGGTAGACAGATAGATATAAATAGAGAGAGAGAGATAGATAGATAGATAGATAGATAGATAGGTAGATAGGTAGGTAGGTAGGTAGAGATAGGGATAGATAGATAGATAGGTAGATAGGTAGATAGGTAGGTAGTAAGATAGGTGTAGGTGGTAGATAGGTAGATAGGTAGATAGTAGATAGATAGTAGATAGATAGTAGATAGATGGTAGAAAGATAGATAGGTAGATAGGTAGGTAGGTAGGTAGAATAGGGATAGATAGATAGATAGGTAGATAGGTAGATAGGTAGGTAGATAGGTAGATAGGTAGATAGGTAGATAGATAGGTAGATAGGTAGATAGGTAGATAGGTAGATAGATAGGTAGATAGATAGATAGATAGATAGATAGATAGATAGATAGATAGATAGATAGATAGATAGATAGATAGGTAGATAGGTAGATAGATAGGTAGAGATAGGGATAGATAGAACTACACCTTCTCATGTGTTCTATACTCGAGTTTCCTGCACGGAGACGTTAGAAACATTTATTGAAACCTTTGTTTCAGACATGAAAAAGACGTTGTCCAATATTGACGTTGTTGTTCCTGGACGGGCTTGAGGGCTCGGCTGCACCCTCGCTACAGTCAGCGTTCTGAAACCTGAAGGATTCACTTCTCTTTTACTCGCGCTGCTGGTCGTGTTCACGCCGACTCTGACCTTGTTGCCGACTCTGTCAGAAGTATCTTCATCATCTGGAAACAAGTTACCTTCAGAAACTAAACACTCGCTCTGCCGCCGCGCCGCGGTCCTCCACCTTGTAAAATCCATTATACTTGTTGATTATCTGCTAATTAGAGAGCAAATGTTGCCCGAGACAAGCAGGCGGTAAATACGGACAGTGGTGCCATGCATGTGGAATTGATTTGCTGCTCTCAATTTCCAAAGGATAACAGTGGAGATGAATTATTCAGAAAGTCTGCACCTTCCAATGGACGGCTGACCTTTAAGAAGGACTTTAGCTGCGCTTGTTAGTACCTGACTGATCCACTCGGAGCGTTCAGGCCTCCGCAAATCACAGAAATGTGGATTATGAGAGGATCCCCCCCTCTGTTCTCCTCTTGGCAGCTCGCGAAAAAAAACTCAAATTCGCCATGAAAAATCTGCATCGCCATGAGTGACACGTCACATTAGATCCGACTGATTTGTAAACTCATTACTGGAGATGCAAATTGAGGCACATGGTATGAATTTATCATCTTCGGTCACGCCTGGAGAGATTCGGAGCGGCGGGATGTGCGTTCACGAATGAAGCCGCGCAGTCGATTTGCGGTTCAGACCTCCGGACGTTGATTCACGGGGAGAAACTCACCGGTGAATCACAGACTCACTTTCAAGCTCTCTTTGGAAACAAACTCAGCACTTAACTCGGTCTCATTTGTGTGTTTTTACTTTGAAGAAGCTTGTTATTTTATCCCATTAAATCCCCAGTAAGGTCAATATGGATTTTATTGTTCAATAGCTCTTCCATTACGGCTCTTTTCTAACACCATGCGGAACACGGAGAAAAAAAACTAAAGTGTTTCTCTCCAGCTAGCCTCGATTGCAATATTCCAACCATCAATCTGAAAGAGAATAAAACATTTGCCCACTACACACGATTTCCTTTCCAAGTATGATTCCCAGACTGCTGGATGTATAAATCGTCTTCCTTTCATGCATTTTTCACAAAGAGGAGAGGGATCCAAAGGCCGGTGATACTTTGATCGCTCAGTGGTTTGTTTGTTTGTTTGTTTGCTTTTCTGAAGCGTGAATCTCTATTTTTCCCTCTTTTGCTTTGAATTGATAAACCATCTGCTCCCGTGACAGTTCAGAGCCGAGTGTCATCCACCGCCGCGCTCAGATTCTCACAGATGCTGCTGTCAGAGAGCCAGACGGAGAGCCAGAGACATGTCCTGCTGCACACTGTGTGTGTGTGTGCGCGTGTGTGTGTGTGTGAGTGTGTGTGTGTGTGTCTGTGTGTTTACCAGAAAGCATTTACTGGCATCTTGTGAGTGGATCATGGATGGGTTTACTGAACGGGCCCTCTGGGCTCAGTCACAAGGCCCCAAAGTGTCATGCGCCCCCCCCCCCCCCACCCCCCCTGCTCCCCCGCTCCCCCGCTGGCCTTCGGCTACAAAATGTCAACGCATGAGATGCTGACCGACCACAAGGAGACTCCAAACGACCACAAAGAAGCATCAAACAAATGCAAAGAGACACAAAAAGACTATAAATAGTCACAAAGCAACTACAAAGAGATGCATAACGACCACAATGAGACACACAATCACCACCATGAGGCACACAATCACCACTATGAGGCACAAAATGACCACAAAGAGGCACAAAATGACCAGAAAGAGACTCATCAACTGTCGTCAACTGCAAAGACACATAAATAATTACAAAAAAGGGCAAAATAACCACAAAGAGACACAGAATGACCACAAAGACACATAAAACCATTAAAGATATCTGAACGAGACTAAACAACTACGTCTGTGTGGAACATAAAGACTTTATGTTAATAGAAACATAAAATGACTCCAAAGAGACGCAAAATATCTACAAAAGGGGGCAAAGCTTTGATCACAAAGAGATGCAAAACAACTACAAAGAGACACAAAATAACGACAATAAGAGGCAAAACAACCACGATGACAAACAAAACATCCACAAAGAGACACAAAATAACCACAAAGAGACACAAAATAACCACAAAGAGACACAAAATAACCACAAAGAGACACAAAATAACCACAAAGAGACACAAAACAACCACAAAGAGATGCCTAACGACAGAAAGAGACTCAAAATAACTACAAAAAGGGGCAAAACAACCACAATGAGACACCAAACTACCAAAAAAAGACAAAAAACAACCACAAAAAGGGGATAAACAAACTCAAAATGACACAAAAAATACAAATAAACATGAAAGACGCCTAACGACTACAGAGACACAAAACAAGCACAAAAAGAGGCCAAACAACTCTGAAGTCTGTTCACGTGTTTTATGTGCGACTCTCACCACGAAGAGACTCAAAATGACGACAAAGAAACAAAACAACCACAAAGAGACACAAAACGACTTCAAAGAGACATAAAACAACCACAAAGTCTGTATACTTGCTCCGCTGTAGGAGATGTCTTATAATAATCATAATAATAGAAGCTAAAAACCAGGATACTCTATTATGTACAGTGAATCTACAGCATGTATGTGTACAGGAATGTAGGAAATAAACAGAGAATGTGTGTATTTTGTAGCTACTTTCTCCACAAATAAAGTAAATCATGAGATTTCAACGTACATGAAAACATCAGAAACCTTATCATAACTAATATAGCAGATAAAATAACTTGTGCTTTAATAAACCTCTTCTTTTTGTTGTGTTTCAGTTTCAGTCGCAGCGCCTCATGTGAGAAAAAGGCCGTTCTCTAACAAATTGCGTCTCTAATCAAGGTTGTCAGGACTGTACGAGGCCGGTCTGATGTTCATGTGGTTTGACTGGAGTCAGACTCTCCGTCCTGCCGCTTCATTACACCTTCTGACATGAGAAATTGTATTTTTTTAGAGGCGAAAAAACATGATTTTCCAAAAGCCCTCCCCACCCCCCCACACACACACCTTTTAAAACATTCCAGAAAGAATCAGAGGCATTCTGGGTGTTTTATTTCCTCCTCCGTCAGGCGAGAAGTGAGAATGCAAAGAGACAAAGAAAGATGAAGCCCTCAGCCTCCCCTCTCGTAGTGTAAATGATTTTTCTTTCTTTTGAAACGCTGTTGAGCTCCGACGTGTTTGTGAGAATTGATAAACGGATGTTTGGGTGAAGGACAGGCAGAAGTTGCATGTTCCAGCGTGCTGAAGCCACGAGAGTGTCAGAGTCAAGAAGAAGAAGTATTCAGGGTGAACTCACATGTGAAACACAATCGGGCGTCCCTCTTCTTCCATTATTCAACCGCCTCGCTTTGAAATTTGGCTTATGTATGATTGAACGGGGCTTAATTTTAGATTGGATTCTCTGACAAGAGCACTTGCTATTTTAAGCCCCGACTGAAGGGACGTGTGACACGCGTTCAGCCAGGTGGACGACGCGGTGGACGCCTGAAGAGGACGGGACTCGAGCCGGGGGACCGATCGATGCCGCCGGAGGACGTCTGTAAACATCCACGTGGACGAGGTGAGACACGCTGATGGACGGGGTGAGACACGCTGATGGACGAGGTGAGACACGCTGATGGACGGGGTGAGACACGCTGATGGACGGGGTGAGACACGCTGATGGACGAGGTGAGACACGCTGATGGACGAGGTGAGACACGCTGATGGACGAGGTGAGACACGGTGGCGAGGTGAGACAGGTGATGGGCGAGGTGAGACACGCTGAGACACGGTGAGACACGCTGATGGACAGTGAGACACGCTGATGGGTGAGGTGAGACACGCTGATGAGAGTGGGGCCGCTGATGGACGGGTGAGACACGCTGATGGGAGATGAGACACGCTGATGGTGAGACACGCTGATGGGCGAGTGAGACACGTGATGGCGAGGTGAGACACGCTGATGGCGTGAGACGGGGTGAGACACGCTGTGAGGCAGTGAGACCGGTGGACAGGTGAGACACGCTGATGGGCGAGTGAGACACGCTGGGACGAGTGAGACACGCTGAGACACGCTGATGGACGAGGTGAGACACGCTGATGGACGAGGTGAGACACGCTGATGGACGAGGTGAGACACGCTGATGGGCGAGGTGAGACACGCTGATGGACGAGGTGAGACACGCTGAGACGCGGTGAGACACGCTGATGGACGAGGTGAGACACGCTGATGGACGAGGTGAGACACGCTGATGGACGAGGTGAGACACGGTGATGGGCGAGGTGAGACACGCTGATGGACGAGGTGAGACACGCTGATGGACGAGGTGAGACACGCTGATGGGCGAGGTGAGACACGCTGATGGACGAGGTGAGACACGCTGAGACACGCTGATGGACGAGGTGAGACACGCTGATGGACGAGGTGAGACACGCTGATGGACGAGGTGAGACACGCTGATGGACGAGGTGAGACACGCTGATGGACGAGGTGAGACACGCTGATGGACGAGGTGAGACACGCTGATGGACGAGGTGAGACACGCTGAGACACGCTGATGGACGAGGTGAGACACGCTGATGGACGAGGTGAGACACGCTGATGGACGAGGTGAGACACGCTGATGGACGAGGTGAGACACGCTGATGGACGAGGTGAGACACGCTGATGGACGAGGTGAGACACGCTGATGGACGAGGTGAGACACGCTGAGACACGCTGATGGACGAGGTGAGACACGCTGATGGGCGAGGTGAGACACGCTGAGACACGCTGATGGACGAGGTGAGACACGCTGATGGGTGAGGTGAGACGCTGATGGACGAGGTGAGACACGCTGATGGACGAAGTGAGACACGCTGATGGGTGAGGTGAGACGCTGATGGGTGAGGTGAGACGCTGATGGACGAGGTGAGACACGGTGATGGGCGAGGTGAGACACGCTGATGGACGAGGTGAGACACGCTGAGACACGGTGAGACACGCTGATGGACGAGGTGAGACACGCTGATGGACGAGGTGAGACACGCTGATGGACGGGGTGAGACACGGTGATGAGCGAGGTGAGACACGCTGATGGACGAGGTGAGACACGCTGAGACACGGTGAGACACGCTGATGGACGAGGTGAGACACGCTGATGGACGAGGTGAGACACGCTGATGGGCGAGGTGAGACACGCTGATGGGCGAGGTGAGACACGCTGATGGACGAGGTGAGACACGCTGAGACACGCTGATGGACGAAGTGAGACACGCTGATGGACGAGGTGAGACACGCTGATGGACGAGGTGAGACACGCTGATGGACGAGGTGAGACACGCTGATGGACGAGGTGAGACACGCGTGATGGACGAGGTGAGACACGCTGATGGACGAGGTGAGACACGCTGATGGACGAGGTGAGACACGCTGATGGACGAGGTGAGACACGCTGATGGACGAGGTGAGACACGGTGATGGGCGAGGTGAGACACGCTGATGGACGAGGTGAGACACGCTGATGGACGAGGTGAGACACGCTGATGGGCGGGGTGAGACACGCTGATGGACGAGGTGAGACACGGTGATGGACGAGGTGAGACACGCTGATGGACGAGGTGAGACACGCTGATGGACGAGGTGAGACACGCTGATGGACGAGGTGAGACACGCTGATGGACGAGGTGAGACACGGTGATGAGCGAGGTGAGACACGCTGATGGGCGAGGTGAGACACGCTGAGACCGGTGAGACACGCTGATGGACGAGGTGAGACACGCTGATGGGGAGGTGAGACGCTGATGGACGAGGTGAGACACGCTGATGGACGAGGTGAGACACGCTGATGGACGAGGTGAGACACGCTGATGGACGAGGTGAGACACGCTGATGGACGAGGTGAGACACGCTGATGGACGAGGTGAGACACGCTGATGGACGAGGTGAGACACGCTGATGGACGAGGTGAGACACGCTGATGGACGAGGTGACACGCTGATGGACGAGGTGAGACACGCTGATGGACGAGTGAGACATGGCTGATGGACGAGGTGAGACACGCTGATGGACGAGGTGAGACACGCTGATGGACGAGAGACACGCTGATGGACGAGGTGAGACACGCTGATGGACGGGACTGGGATGCACACAGGGAGAGGAAAGAGTTGGACGTCACGGGGGTATTGATTAAAGCTGGGTGGGGCTGAGTGTGTGAGTGTGGGGGGGGCTGGAGGGGGGGGGCTGAGTGGAGGGTGGGGGGGTGAGTGTGGGGAGGGGCTGAGTGGGGGAGGGGTTGAGTGGGGGGGGGGGCTGAGTGGGGGCGGGGGGTGGAGGGGTCCATGTTGACCATTTATGTTGTACAAGTTGTAGTTTTATGTAAATAAAGAATAATCAAGTTTGTGTTAATCATTCATTCAGTTCTTTTAAGTCTTTCCTCAAAGAGATGGAAGATATCGTTATTATATTCACAGAAAGAACAACAGACCCAACGAAATACACAATGCAAACCAACATTTTAGGAAATGTTTCACAAAACTGCAATATCACCAAGGGTCAAAGGAACATTTCAAAGTAATAAAGTCATACGCAAATATTACAGTAACAAGAAAACAGTCAAGTGGAAAAATAGGATTTGAAACTAGAAGCCCTGGAAGCTGATTAAAAAAACTCGTCATGGTTTTTCCAATGTATGATGGCACATTAAAGCGTGTTTTATATATTTTTGGCTGCTTCGAGGCGCCACAATAAACAAAACATTGACACATTACAACGTATGCAGGTTGTACGTCGCCTCTCGCCCGTCGTCTGAAGGAGAAGCCTTTACAGAGAATAAATGCATGGAACCGCCTTTAGAAAAACCAACAAACAAACATTAATATCCAGTTTTCATATATTTCTGACAATGAACTCAGGCAGGTTTTTCAACGCTGGAGGAAAACTTGCATCATCGCGCGTTGATGCGAAGTCAAAATGTATTCTGTGTTTAAGAAAACAGCAGAAATGAGGAGGATGAGGACAAAGTGAAGCAACTGCAACAGCTTTGTTTGTGCAAACAAGGAAATGTTGACAACAAGTATGTGGACCAACAACTGGGAGCTCTTATTCAGACCCCATTCTTCCACATATAAAATGACTGAGGACCATCATCATCATCATCATCATCATCATCATCATGAAGCAGAGGCTCTGTGTTCTCTCAGTGATTTCAGGACATTCCCCCTTTGTGCTGCTTACCTCTGATTTCCTACATCTTATGACTTATTGAAAGAGAACGAGAACCCACCGACAAAAAAAAAACTCTGAATGTTCTCACACCTGCACGCAGACGGTCTGCAGAGTTCTTGTGCAGCGTTTCATGTTTGTGATGCAATAAAGTCGTAGAAGGAACTGAAACTGTATTCCTCTGCATTAACCTGCAGCATAAAACATAAACACTGAGGTTTGTATGAATATATACGGCCACAGTACGTTAATACTCAGAAGTACACCGCCCACCAAGAAGACGTCGGGTTAAACTTTTATTAAAAAGGAGATACAAGTCGGCCATCATGGCTCATGATATGATTTAGAAATTGAATTTGTCTAAATCAGTTTTTAATAAGATCAATTTCTCCGAACTGTAGAAAATAAACCCATGACAGTTGTTTTTTATTGAGAGTGAGCCAATAAAAAGACTTAAATGCAAGAGAATGAAACTAATCAAATACCCCAAATGTGACTTTTAGTCCACAACATGTGCTCTCCTCGCTTTAATTCTGCCGCAGGACTTTTTATAAACACCGAACGTTTGGAAAGTCGTGGAAGACGGAAGTCTTATTTGGCTCAATAGACTCACGCTGCTCCACTTAGCGTTTCCTATTGTTTCTCCCTGGAACACAAACTCCAGAGGCTGATTTTAGCTGAAGAATTGGGCAAAATCTCAATTGGTGGATTCAGAATACATATTTTTTTTACCTGCTGGCAGACATAAAAGTAATTGGAACATTGAAGTAAGAAATGTGGAGTCTTTCGATCCTAACCTGTAATCATCATCATCTACATAAACAACGCTGAGCCTGCTGGTTTCATTTTTTTTCCAATTTGCTGAATTTAAATGAGAAACTGTTGGAAAGCAGATGATGAAAAGCTTTAGTCAGCAGCCGACCACCTGAGGAGGCAGAAGGTTTCAGGTTATGCTTTCACATTTCCTCTTTGTCCCAAGTTTGATTTCTCCTTGACCTCCTGTTAGCCTTCGGTCCAGCGTGATGGACCTCCGCTGCGTTGGTCCGTCCCCCTGTCTCCATAACGAGTGGACGGAAGAGATCTTTGAAGACATTTGGGGTATTTTATGTCTTTATTTTGTAGCGATAGTGTAGTGATGACAGGAAGTGAGGGAAAGAGGTTATTATAACACATTAATAGACAGTCAGAGCGACTGATGTCGTGTGAAGAGCGAGGACGTCCATGTGAGATGGACGGGTCAAACAAACACAGGACTGTCACCCAGGATACTGCTGTTCGTCTCAGAACTTTATTTTGAAAAGACACTGCATGTTTCCTGTGTACACATGCATTCATTTTGAAAAGAGACTGTTTGCACCTAACAAGCGGGAACTGTGTTTCCTGTGAAAATTTTATTTTATTTTGAAAAGACACCATATGCAAATTACAAGTGGAAACTGTGTTTCCTGTGAACACAAAAGTTTATTTTGAAAAGACACTGCATGCACATGAAAAGCAGAAACTGCATGTTTCCTGTGAACATGGAAGTTTATTTTGAAAAGACACTGTATGGACATAACAAGTGGAGACAGCATGTTTCCTGTTTATACATACGTTTATTTTGAAAAGACACTGTTTGCACCTAACAAGCGGAAATTGTGTTTCCTGTGAAAATTGAACTTTATTTTGAAAAGACAATTATGTTTCCTATGAACACAAAAGTTTATTTTGAAAAAACACATCACAAGCGGAAACTGTATTTTTCTACACAGAACATTATTTTGAAAAGACACCGTGTACACATAACAAGTGGAACGCTATATGTTTCCTGTGTACACGTGAGTTTATTTTGAAAATACACTGTATGGATGTAACCAGCTAAAACTGTGCGTTTCCTGTAAACACAGAAGTTTATTTTGAGAAGAAACTGACATGACGTCCCTGACACGTCGAAAACGAACACAGATGGAGCGTCATAGTTTGAAGCTTCGGGCCACTGAACAAGCGTTGATATTTGACGAGTGAGAATGTTTCGTTTCAAACTTCAAAGTCTAAAGATTGGTGTGAAAGGAATACTGGATTTCTATTCTTTCGACTTTGCTCTAAAATGTTCGTAACTTCTTCTCTTGTTGAGGATGGCGGCTGGATTCAGCAGTTCCAAAGGATTCCAATGGTGATCCAGAGACAGTAAAAATGTTCATAGAAACTTTTCATAAAGCTCCAGCAGCACTATCCCCTTTTCTGGGATTGATCCACATGTTCAGTATGTTCGGATCACTTGTCGTTGCACCATCACTAAATATGTTGCTCCTGGCGACATAAGAAAACAACAGCTCGAACCGAGGAGTAATATTTTGCTTTTTGTGTGGAGCCATAATAAAATCTTCTGTTGTTGTTTCTATTCTGTCTAAATGTACTACGGGTTCTTCCCAATCAGGGGGCGACTCCTCTGGTTGTATAGAAGTCAAAGCTTCATGTGTTAAAGCTGCATTCTCTCTCCTGACCACCAGGGGGCGACTCCTCTGGTTGTATAGAAGTCAAAGCTTCATGTTTTAAACCTGCATTCTCTCTCCTGACCACCAGGGGGCGACTCCTCTGGTTGTATAGAAGTCAAAGCTTCATGTGTTAAAGCTACATTCTCTCACCAGACACTTATACAGCGTCTCTACGTCACTCCTCCGCATTCCAAATATATTAATTTCCGTTCATTGGTTGCAAAAAACAACAACATGGCGAAGGCCAGAATCCAAGATGGCGACCACAAACCAACGGCTGACGTCACCATGACTACGTCCACTTCTTACATGCGCTCTACGGTGCCTCCACTTTCTCTGTGGGTTTCCTGACCTTGTCGGGTCGCTCACTATCATCACACTTGATAAGAACTTACTTGATTGTTCTTGTTTTAAACTAAGAAGCAACACGTGAGGACGTCCCAGCAGGTTAAATACACCCTCCGGAATCACAGCCGATATCTTTTAATCCATCCTGGCAAATGACCAAAAACAAAAGAGGGGAAAACACGGCAGGAAACGCTTTTCATTTCAGATACTCATCTTCTCTCTATTTGAAGTGACTAAAGATTGTCACCCTCATTCTGCAGCCGTCACCTGTCAAACACCTCCTCCACGCCCTCCACGGCGCCGTCGGCCCCCAGTGAGAGCCAGAGGTGGGGGAAGCGAGGTGCGTGTGTGTGGGGGGGTTACACGTGTGTACTTTCAAGAGCACAACACTTGCTGTGTACTTGTATTTTGTATTTTTTTTCTCAGAGGGGTTTGTCGAGTGGTCCCGTCAAATCCTGTCGTTGTCGCCCCCCACTCCACCCCCCCCCTTCCGCCCCCCCCTTCCCTGGAGGACACTCGGGTGCTGGCATGTTGACAAGAGCAGCTGCCTCAGTCAACCCTGAGCACTGATAAGAAGCAGCACATCTAAAGACTGAATAATGGCCTGCTGTCCTCGCGCCTGCAGATCACTCCCCTGCTGCAGGACAGCGGGGGACAGGCAATCAGCGCTCAATCTCCGGGCAACGGGAACGAATAAAAAAATAAAAAAATCAGAGAAAGCGGTTCATGCAGTCAGTGGGAGACAGAAGGATGATGTGTTTACATTGACAACTGCACAACTGGGATCAGGCGGCAAACTCACGGTTTGAAAAGTGCTTTAAACCGACGTGCTTTAAACCGACGCATTCTCTCTCCTGACCACCAGGGGGCGACTCCTCTGGTTGTATAGAAGTCAAAGCTTCATGTGTTAAAGCTGCATTCTCTCTCCTGACCACCAGGGGGCGACTCCTCTGGTTGTATAGAAGTCAAAGCTTCATGTGTTAAAGCTGCATTCTCTCTCCTGACCACCAGGGGCGACTCCTCTGGTTGTATAGAAGTCAAAGCTTCATGTGTTAAAGCTGCATTCTCTCTCCTGACCACCAGGGGGCGACTCCTCTGGTTGTATAGAAGTCAAAGCTTCATGTGTTAAAGCTGCATTCTCTCTCCTGACCACCAGGGGGCGACTCCTCTGGTTGTATAGAAGTCTATAGAAAATGACTCTACTTCTCTCTTGATTTATTCCCTCAGTAAACATTGTAAACATGAGTTTATGTCTCAATCTCTAGTTTCAAGTCTTCTTCAATACATCATGATGTTCATTTAGTAAATTATGGTCCATTTAGAGTTAAGTACAATTTCCTCAAGAAAGCCAAACTACTAAGTGCTATAAGTAAGAGACATTTAAGTGCTACTAAATTGCTATTTTTTTTGTGTTTTTCTTTTTTTTTTTATTCCAGGTATAGTCAGAAGAGATACGTCTTTAGTTTGCGGCGGAAGATGTAGAGCTACCAGAGACGTATACGGCAGCTCAACGTCACTCCTTCACATCACAAGTATGGGGACTTCAGTTCACTGGTTGCAGAAAACCAAGATGGCGACGGCCAAAACGCAGAGAAATTGCAGGTCTATTCGAGTCAAACAGACCATAGAGCAGGGTATGCTTTAGGGCGGGGCTACAAGGTGATTGACAGGTTGCTACCACGGCATTCTCCTGTCTGGGAGTTGGACTCTTTCACTGTTTTCAGTTCGTGAGAGTTAATTGTAACATTTTGGTGGCCTAAAAACCGTATTCAGCATTCTGTTGTACTTAGCTCCACCTTCTTGCGTCACAGCCAAAAACCAAGATGGTGACGACCTAAAAACCTGGATAACAGCAGAATACATGACTGTGGTTCCACAAATAGTTTACATACGTTAACTGAATGTGCGTTTCCAGCGTTGCCAGATGAAAATAGTTAAACTATCATAGCAGAGGCTTAAAAAGGAATATCATCGTACACCAGCTATAATTACGAGAGAAAATAAAATGCGTGTTATTTTACAAAACACATATTTATTTTCGACACGCCCACACATCGTCTTTGGGAAAGGGTTAGTACTCTAAGTACTATTATTCTATATCTATCTATGGATGCCGCGGTTTAGATATCTCACGTTCATCGATATCATATCCTACACCAGGCGCGTGAGAAGAGACGTAGTTTTTATTCTGATGCTTTGGCATCATTGTTTTATCTGAAACTCACACTCCAATAAAGCCACAGTGAATTTAATCCTATAATTTTGCTGGTAAAATGATTTAGTATTAGACAGAGTGGAATTAAAAGGACTAATTGTGAGTGTTGTTTCGGCGTTATCGATTGTGCACCACACAGAGGACGCCTGCGCGTCTCGGACCGGAGTCCACGACACGTTTCATCTTGTTGCACCTTCAGCCCCTTTTTAAATCCACCCGCTATCAAAGGACACTTTTTCCTTCTTAAGGCAAGAAAGAGTAAAACCCTTATCTCTGTCCTTGAAAACGTCGTGTACACAGGATTTGATGGACTAAAGCTCTCCGGTCCAGGAAGCAGAAGTGTTGCTAGCCCTGATGAGCAGCGCTCCTCCTCCTCAGCTGAAGAGCTGCTCTCTCAAACTCACTCTCTCAAACTCACTCTCTGCACCAACACACTCACCTACTGTCTGTCAGCAAATAATCAGCGGATGACAGTTTTATAATTCTGCAGGGACGATGAGATTATGCTTCACAATATAAGTTACAGCTTGTATGAATATTGCATTCCAATGCGTCTGTATCACAAGTGTCACATTAAGTTGGATATTTTCTGCTGCAGTGCTGCAGTTTTCTGCAGATTTTTGGGGGATTTATTCAGTCTGCAGGCTTTAACAGCCAGTTCTACTTTTTGTGGACGATATCATTTTCAAGGATGGAACCACGTCTGACATCATGGAGCGTTACAGTGATGTCATGTATCCAGTTTTTAAACATTTATGTTGCGTGTTGGTGTTAAACCGATCTTGTGTGTTTTCCTACCGAATACCAATGCAATCAGACTTTCCTCTTTCTTTTCACTGTCGTCCTCTCATTGTCCTCCAGCTCTAATGCGAGCTGCAATAAACTGGCAAAATGTCAAAACATTTGTCTTCATGAGTTTGACTTTGTCCCTGCAGTGCTGTCAAATCCCAATTTAAGAGCTTCAATGCACCAAAGGGTATTGAGTACCCTTAGTAATTAGAAAACATGAGCTGTGTATGGAAGATCGGAAAGACCAAGATTGTTATTTTTTTTAAATGTTTTTTTTTTTTGTGATCACGAAGGAAGAAACACTTTATCATAAAATCCACAGAAGATTTATTTCTTTAAAACAATTAACACAATTATCACAGTTTGGATAATTTGCTGAGGTAGAAATATGTAATAGTATATAAAAAAATAAAGGGTTTGTCATCTGGTAAGAATTTAGAGATTAAAACTTTAAATCTTAACGTTTTAGAGATAAACAATCAAAATACAAACGCTTACTTAATTTCATCAATTTATTCTATTGTGGACATTGAGAAATATAAATATTAGTTCTGCTACACAGATTGATTTGCCACCTAAATTAAAATGGTTCCTCCTCTGGGGAGCATGATTTTAGTCTGCACAATCCATCCTGTATATTTTGAGACAGCTCACTGTACGACCTGTGGCTGTTGCCTGAGACAGGGACATATTAGGAGAGTTCATCCTCTGAGGACCATGATCACAACTGGAGTTTTCACACAAATCTAACGTGATTACTTTTAGTTTTTGACAAACAGAAGTTGTGACCTCATGTTGAGACAAAGAGGAGAAGTCTGGGTATCCTCAAGATGATTATAATTCATCCACTGGGGATCATGAATGTCTGCGCCAAGTGTTAGGGCAAAAGGGGGTTTCAATTACAATTTAAATGCATTGATTCTCTTCCAGAAATGAAATGGTATCTTCTTCGGGTGAAGCAGGGTTCAGGGAAACAGCTGCTGCAGTAAACCAAGATATATTTTATTTGAAAACGCCCTCAGCTCAAGTTGCGACACTCCTTTTGTTTCCTCGTTCAGTAAATAGATAAAAACCAAAAGCTGGTAACAATAAGAAGCTCTGACGGCTTCTCTCAGTTTGAGACTCAGCGTATTCAGAAATGGATTTCCTGGACTTCAACCCGGCCACTGTAGCCGGCGCTCCACTGACTATTATGTTCCTTTTTGTGTGCAAGAAAAGGCAATTAACTGAGCAGTAAAAGGCCCAGATAGTTGGGAGCAGCTGGGTGAACCTTTATTGGACTGACAGAAACAAGTGTATTGTTTGATGGACTCCTTCCTTTTTCCTCCTTCGTAATTCGTTCTGGTCACAAGTGGGACTTTTTCCTGCATATTAATAACAGGAATGGCTTTATTACTTCACAGCATGTCCCACTAGCTGCAGGGCCGACGGATAGAAACGTCTAACCGTCAAAGCTTTGGTCAAACAGGCACATTTTAAGGAGTATATTCACACTAAGTGGAAGATTAACCTTCTTTTTTAATCACAGGGTTTTTCCCATGTAGCCCCATAAATGAGTTATTAAACTAATTATGCGTGACTTCTTTATTTGTTTTATTGTCTGTTGTGGTCTCTGTAATGTCAATGAATCAAATGCTGGTGTTGAAATGTGGAGACGAGACCTGAGGTTGGGTGGAGGAAGCTCCTCCTACCTACTGGGGTGACTGCAGACCCCAGAGCTTCACCTGTCGTCATATCTCACAGGTGATTTTTTTCATTCCAATTTCGTCATGACGTTGTCAATCAATTTGTTCTCTTATGACTTTGTGTCATTGTTTTCTGTTTTAATTATTTAATTCTTGGCTTCCTCTAGGGGCCACCAGTCAAAAGCACCCAACTGCAGCCTGTAGTTTTAAAAGATGCCGTGGGTCGTGTGTTAAAATACCACACACTATCAGTAGGTCATTTTTAAGTAGATGGACACAGATTTCCTCATGTGTATTTTCATTTCACACAATATGCAAATTAACTGTAATTCTTTTTTTTTTTTTTTTTACATTAATTCAACGAATCCTCATTTAACGGTTCGTATGATATCTTATGAAAAAGTTAATCCTCATTTTTCGTGTGTTTTCCTGCTCGAGTCCAGCAACACGTATCAGTTTCCTCTTGTTACTTCCATACGGAAAACAACTCAGTAGGTTTAAGAAACGAAACCACTTGAATAGGTTTAGGAAAAGATCAACGTTTGGGATTAAATAACTGCGGCAGTGGCGATACTTAAGAAGAAGAAGAAGAAGAAGGAGGAGGAGGAAAGCGTTGAAGCTGTAACAGGCGACCCTCAGCTGATTCCTTGGGTACGGTTGTCGTGGTAACGGCTGTAACGTTGTGGCGTCTAAACGTCGTCTCCGCCCCGCTACGAGGCGAAACAACCCGCCCGTCTTAAGTGAAGCGTCGCTGCGTGTCATTCAGGTGCAGAAGAGGCCATCAAACGTTCTCCACCAAATGATTTGGCCTCTTCCGATGATATATAGTCACGGCGGCTGTTTATTCCTTATGCATAATTCATTTGAAATGCGTGACCCATAATGCATTCCCTATCCATTAATAAGACAATGCTCATTATTTTCCCTCGGCTTATCACGCAGCCTCGCGGCGAAAACAAAATCAATCTGCGTCTCCGGCTCGTCTTTGGGTCAGGACGGGGAAACAAAAAAAAAGGAAGCAAATATTGCTGAGCGCCGTGTCTTTCCTTCTGCGTCTCAGATCCAGAGGCCTCCGTCTGCCGGGAGCCGAGAGAAGAAGCCAAAGTGATCAATCTGATTTGTAAACAAAGCCAGCGCTCGGTGAGTACACGCCGATCTTCTCCAAAAGGCTGGAATGAGGGTTTCGATCAATAGCAGATACCGGAGCAGCGCCGCAGCCAAGACAAATATTGTTTCTCCTGGACGAGTCTCATGCTCCGATAAATAATGGAGCATAAATAGCCCGGGATTATGTTTCATCCTCTGAAAACTGAGAGGAGAAGAATGCTCTTTTTTTTTTTTTTAAATTACGACCCCGGCCGTCGACATCAAAGTCCTGCTGGTGCCGGAGTGAACACACGGCTCATCGAAAGGGACCGAGCAGAACACTTTATTAGGCACAAAATACAGGTTTTCTATTTCATCTGATTTATTTTGGTTGAACTCCGGATGCGATATGCTAACAGTTGTGTTTACGGTGCATGTAACCGCTAGCTGGGCCTTTTGCACGTTGTGCCCCTGGCGATGCTAAATCTGCTAAGAGCAGAACATACAGAATCAATAGACAATCAGGTTATCCAGTTGTTTCCCCTCTGTTTGGTAATTACTAGCTTTAAATGCCTCGCAGGGCTCCGACATAGGTTTATTTCGCAATCCTCGATGTGTCAGCCAAGAAATAAAACACGGAGACGTGTTCCCGGACTTTACAGCTACGTAGATGTTTCTTTTGAGACTTTACAACAATCGGACTGGAAAAAAAGGGAAAGCAGATTTTCTCCACTTGTCTTTGGGAGACGACTCTTTAGATCAATCAAACTTTATTTGCAGCTTTCATACAGGTTAGTGCATCATTTTTATATTTTATTGTTTTTTTATTGGCCCTGCATTTTGTCCCATTTTGTGTGTGGCAATTTCAACATTATTGATGTTGCTACAAAGTTTTATCCTTCATTCTATTTTGGAAAAAGATCAACCTGAACCTGTAAGCTCTGTCATTTCTCCATTAGACATCCCACCGCGCGCACACGTACACACACACACGCGCACACGCACACGCACACGCACACGCACACGCACACGCACTTTTATATTTGACTGGCTGATATTTTAATGAGGGACGAGCCCAAAGTCACACATATGAAGCTTTTTGTCACGCTTCACATGACGACACACTGACCGGTTTTCTGCAACCAGCGAACGTGAAGTGAACATTTTTGGACGTAGAGACGCCGTGTATGTCTCTGGTAGAGACCTGTCAATCACCTTGTAGCCCCGCCCTAAAGCATCCCCTGCTTTATGGTCTGTTTGACTCTAAATGGACCATAATTTACTAAATGAACATCATGCTGTATTGAAGAAGACTTGAAACTAGAGATTGAGACATAAACTCATGTTTACAATGTTTACTGAGGGAATAAATCAAGAGAGAAGTAGAGTCATTTTCTATAGACTTCTATACAACCAGAGGAGTCGCCCCCTGGTGGTCAGGAGAGAGAATGCAGCTTTAACACATGAAGCTTTGACTTCTATACAACCAGAGGAGTCGCCCCCTGGTGGTCAGGAGAGAGAATGCAGCTTTAACACGTGAAGCTTTGACTTCTATACAACCAGAGGAGTCACCCCCTGGTGGTCAGGAGAGAGAATGCATGTTTTTAAGTCTTTACCACAATGGCTTCACTTTTCAGAACCGGAGGTTGCCGCCTGTTTTTGTCTTTCGCAGACGTGCCGTTTACTGTAATGAAGAAGCCCAAAAGAGGAGGGGTTTAAAGATGTGATTGGGCCAGTGTCAATTATTTAAAAATTATAATAACATTGTTGCCACAAGTAACATTAACCTACGTAACACCTGTCGGCTTTACAGAGTATTTAGTCAATACAGTTAATCAATTAGTTGATGGAAAGAAGATAAATCTGCAAATATTTATGTAGTTTTTCCAGCACACATATCAATCATCCTCTTGTTTCCAGATCCTGTTGGTTGGTCAATATTATATATCAATAATATACATTCTAAAGAAACAATCGATGAATCAATCAAGTAAATAATTGTCAGATTGATGGATAATGATAACAATCATGAGCGGCAGACGTAAAGGGATTGAGATCTTGTAATTTATAGGTCATACGTTCAGTAAACAACATGAACTTGGATCGCTAAAGCAAAATGAAATGCCGACACTTATTTCGGGTACACTGACCCCGGCACTCAAACACAAACTGTGGTGGAATCTCAGAGCGTACTTCCAGTAACATATGTGACCCTTCTCTTCATTTTTAACCCCCGAGTGAACCGCACTCTCTCTGGGCTGTGACATCTGCCGTGCCCCGGGCCTCTTTAGCGAGGAGGAGGAGGAAGAGGAGGAGGAAGAGGAGGTGGAGGAAGAGGAGGAAGAGGAGGAGGAGGAGGAGGAGGAGGAGGAGGAGGGGTGTGTGTGTTGTTTTTGGAGTGATGGCTGATACGGCAGCCTGATCATTTCCCCAACAGGATGTCCTCCACAAAGTCAAGTCACACTTCAGTTGCCAATTTCCTTCCTTGTAAACAAGCGTGTGTGTGTGTGTGTGTGTGTGTGTGTGTGTGTGTGTGTGTGTGTGTGTGTGTGTGGTCGGCGAGGTGAACACCGTGATGCAAATGTGGAGTGATGGGTCGGGCGGCCGGGATGTTAATTGAAAGTCAGACTGTGTTTCCCGGCTTTGATTTCCGACTAGAAGGGAACCATCTTATTTCTACTTAACCCCGCCTCCGTAACTCAGCCTCACCTCCGTCCTTATCAGGATACACACTCTTTCAGGTGACTGTCAGGTGGAAAAAACAACTTCCTTCTGTCGGCTCTCCCCGGCTGCGGGGACACTAACAACTTTATCAGCACTGTGAGGCCTCGCGGGGGATCGTCGGCACACGATGCAGCGGTTGAAGATGGAACGGCAGGACGCGCTCTTCAAAACCTTCTTTTGGAGCGATTTCAAAGTGAGATCGAGAGCTTAAATAAATTTGACAACATTTGTTGCATTTTGACCCGAATAAGAAACTCAATGTGGCTGCATTGGCCTTCAGAAACTACTCAAAAAAAAAAAAAAAGTTCTGTCGGCAGATGTCTTTAATCTTTTTCTGAGCTTCAGCTGCAAACAAAGCTCTCGCCCATTATCCAGAGGAGCTTCAGACTGACAGTCCTTTAACATCTCACACGGTATCATGTAAGACATGCAACTGCAAGAGGACGTATTTCAAAGTAATACAAAGTCGGATAAAATGACAGAAAATATTAAAGTTACTTTAGGAATATGTCAGAAATATTATTGTTTTTAAGAAGTGCATACAGAAGAATTATAAGAGCTCCAAATTTAGCATTGCAGTCAAAGTATCAACGGTTCGAATGATATCGTACAAATATACAAATATTTCTCATTTTACATGTGTTTTCTTCTTAAAACCAGCAACGCGTGTCAGTTTCTGCTCGTTACATTCAAATGATCTTTTCAAAATAAATTCTGCCGTCACTGGAAACTCAGTTAGGGTTTAGGAAACTAAACTACTTAGTTAGGTTTAGAAAAATATTGTTGTTTGTGTTAAAATAAGTAGGTTTGTTGCCTAAAAGTAACTGAGTTGTTTTGAAACTTTATTTTAGGATTAGGAGTAACTTTTTGTAGGATATAATATAAACCATTGTGAGGATACGTTAGCTCCGAAGCGTCCCCTGCTTTATGGTCTGTTTGACTCTAAATGGACCATAATTTACTAAATGAACATCATGCTGTATTGAAGAAGACTTGAAACTAGAGATTGAGACATAAACTCATGTTTACAATGTTTACTGAGGGAATAAATCAAGAGAGAAGTAGAGTCATTTTCTATAGACTTCTATACAACCAGAGGAGTCGCCCCCTGGTGGTCAGGAGAGAGAATGCAGCTTTAACACATGAAGCTTTGACTTCTATACAACCAGAGGAGTCGCCCCCTGGTGGTCAGGAGAGAGAATGCAGCTTTAATGAAGCTTTGACTTCTATACAATCTGACTTCTTTTTGCAACAAAAGGAGAAAGAATGCAGGTTTAAGGCCACAAAAAGCTACTTTTTCTTCCACATGATGCACATATGTACACATGTAAACAGTTTTATTTGAGAAATATGTGGAGTTCCCTTGTAAAAAATGTTATTTAGTTGTGAACAAAGTGGACACGCTGTCTCATCCCGCAAAAAATTCAACATCTGACAACAACACCCATCCAGAAATCATCAATCATCCCCGTCTGCCAGCGTCCCTCCTTCCTGCTTCTGCAGCCTCAGCGGAGCCTCGTCGGGACGACTCTCTCCTCCTCTTCCTCCTCTTCCTCCTCTCGGGGGTATTTCTGGGATTGGGCGTCTGATAGGCTGCGGGGTCCGTAATGACTGTCCCCAGGTGTTTCATGTAGATCTGTCTCGTGTATAGTGCTCCTCTGACGGCGCACGTCGCGCACGCCGCTCTTTGATTGAGGCCTCAAATTCTGCCGGGGATGATTATGTCTGCGGCTGAAAGGGACAGCTGCCGACTGACGGAGCCTTCAGCCAGAGGAAGTGCAAATGTGGGAAATTATGATAAAGCCACACTCTTTTTCTACGTGTACGTACTTATACTCACAGGCCAGACCGGCCCGCGCCTCCCGGGACGGAGAGCGGCCGTATCGCCGAGGGGGAAAGTAGCTTCTTCACCTCATTTGATAAAACCATCATAATATATGGATATGAAGATGCTCCAAATGTTGATTTGTGATTCACAGATTATCTTCCCCGGCTATGGAGATTTTCTGGCTTTGAAAATAAACAACAAGAACAAGAAAAAAAGTAGGAGAACAAAAAAATAAAATAATAATTATATATATGTATAAAGATATATAGGTACATGGAGTTTGTTGTCCCAAAATCTAGCAACAGTTGTTTCATTCTGCACAAAAAAAAAAATTGTGGTTAAAATTCATCCTTCCATTTTTTCATTTGGGATAAATTACACCAAAATCTCTACTATGTTGACTTTTCATTTGTATTAAAACAGCGTTAATTTTTGATTTGCTTCAAGAACAAAACATGCATCATGGTAAAGTTAGTCTGTTTTCTTTAACCAAAGAAAGACACTTCACGTTGAACTTAAAGGTCACACACACTCTGCCTTTTAGTGACCTTTAACTTCAAAGTAAAGAGTGTTTTTGGGCCGTTTTCAGTCAAAAGTTTATCTTGAGAAATGTGTTGAAATCTATTATTAATGTTTTAATATTGTGAGACATAGAGCTTTAAAGACTCTAAAGCCCTCATTCCACTGGACGAAATACCCACTTACCCCCGCTGACATCAGGCTTCTGTCTCCAGTGGTAACGGTGACTTTCATTCCCGGGAGAAATTACTCTGCAATAGTATTTATCGGTAAGATAAAGAACGGATAGTAACCATGGTAATATTTTATACTGTTTACTAACCCTGTCTTCTGTGGAACGTGACACACCAGAAACAAAATAGAACCTGTTTTAATGGGGTTTTCCGAATATACGCAGCAATTTGGTGGGAAATGTTGACAATGTCATAGATTTACCAAATTCCCTCAATGTGACTGTTGCTACGCTCCCACGTCTACAAACCAACCAATCAGAATACAGCGTGATGAATCAAAGCGTAGAGCCTCACTACGGAGGAGCTTTCTGGAGCCTCGTTGATGTAAAATTCCTCCACATGTCACTTCAATGTCATGTTATTCACAGTCGTAGCAGAACCGCTCAATCCTCAGTACATGAAAGAAAAAATCGGATTCTTTGATAAAAGGTTGAAGATACAAGACTGTGTACATAACAACTTTACATTGCAGGTGCATTTTGGGAAGAAAACATCAAATCACCAGGCTTAGAATGCTCAAATGTGTGCCACTCATAGTGGACACTTACGATTAAGGCCTTAAATCAGCTTGAATAATGTATATTAATTGCTAACATTTCTGACTCCGCCCCAATAACTCTAAATATATAAAAGTTTAAGCAAAAATATCCACTTTGCTAGACGCCTATAGATGTTTTCTTTAGTAACCTTTACTTATAGAGAAACCTGCAGCAGAAAAATGCAGCACGCACACCTTTTCCTTGAGGGGCTGTGTGTGTGTGTGTGTGTGTGTGTGTGTGTGTGTGTGTGTGTGTGTGTGTGTGTGTGTGCGTGCGTGCGTGCGTGCGTGTGTGTGTGTGTGTGTGCGCAACAGGTTAAATCACCTCAGTGGTGGTGAGAAATTAGGTGAAGGACAAATTGTGGATTGTGATTCATTGCTTGCCCTCACTTCATCCCCGCTTTGAGCTGGTAGAAGAAGTTAAACCACACACGCACACACACACACACACACGCACACACACACACAGAAAAAGCTCCACTAGCTTTCAGGAGCTTGTTCTTACAGCCGCGGTGTCCTACTTAGAATTCACTGTCAGTACCGCTGGCATCGGGGCTCCGTGTGCAGTCAGCTGCTGCCGATCCGGTGCCGCCGCGTCAAACACACACTGTGCTAGTCATTAGTGGAACAACGGCTGAGCCTGATGATTAAACCGAGTTACGGTTTTCAAAGGAATTTCTACAACCAAGAGAGTTTTTTTTGTTGTGGGGAGGGGCTTTATGATTAGACAAGGAGTATATTTGAGCTTCCAAAAGGTGATTAAACTGCTTCACTGATTAATGTCAAACGCTGGCGAGGTGAT
This sequence comes from Ophiodon elongatus, assembly GCA_016806645.1. NCBI lineage: Eukaryota > Metazoa > Chordata > Actinopteri > Perciformes > Hexagrammidae > Ophiodon > Ophiodon elongatus. Next base: position 1,019,089 of record JACSYO010000040.1, on the reverse strand, counting down.
TTGTGACTCCGTGATGCTTCTTCTTTAAATGCCACAAACTTTGTTTATGTCTGACAAGCGCTGATGAGGGGGAGCGTACAGCCGAGAGGGAGGCGAGGTTGTGGTGACTGGAGCAGATATGCAGGTCGCGAGGGGTTAAATAGTCCCTGAGTTTTACACCGTGATCACACCGGCACTCTGGAAGAGGTCCCCCCTGAGATCAGGTTGATTTAATGCAAAGATAGTAGGATACGATCGAGCAGAATATAAATAACACGATGTAGAATCCTACGCTGCTGGTAAATCTGTAAAATTCTTGCTTAAAGCTGCACTAATCGATATTTTCATGATAGATTCAAAGATTATGCGTAATGTGAAGGGGGTCGATCACAGTGACAAAGGCAATAATCGGGATAATCACCCAACTTCAGCTGCGTCGAGTCTTTCAGCTCATTATTTCCGTCTTTCGGCCCGTAGCTTCTCTGCTCCGGTTCCCCCTCGCTGCCCTCAGCACCAGCAGCTGCTTTCAGAGGAAACACCCCTGTACTCCACCTGCTCAGCGGCAGGCATCAGACGGACTCGGTTAGAGACTCGCTGGTGAATAGTGGAGCGTTTAGCAGCCGAAGAGACCGATATTTCCCTCGGGAGTGGGTGGAGACCAAAAGCGGAGCTAAAAGAGAGAGGAGTTGGACTGACGTTCATCACAAAGACTCTTCATGGAGGATAACGGGGCTCCGCTCCGGCTGGACGTAACAAAAGTAAGCTTCGACTTCGACGTATCAACTCAAGGTGACAATGTGTAATTATTATGTTTTACACAGTTAAATAATTTTAGTAGGTTGTCACCATTCGGAGACGTGATGCTAAATATTTTTTATACAGTCAAGAGTTGAATTTAATGTCTAACAATGCAAAAATACTCCATATGTTCATTACAGGGCTTCAAAGTAACAGGTAAGCAGAGCTTTTATGGACGTAGACGTTACGTCTTCACTCCCAACCCACCGCTCGGTAAGAGGTCGCTCTGAAGCCGCCGTAGATGGTGAGAGACGGACGGGTTGAATAAACTCGGACCGTCGCCAAGGAGACCGCGCGTTCACGCCACGTGAGAAACCGAGTCAGCTTATTTTGCTTTACTTTTATTTATTTCATGTAAGAAACATACGCATTTTAAACCAAACCACAATCTGGTCCTGAACCTCAAAACAAAGTAAACTGATGCTAGAAGTTTATTTTGAAAAGACACCTTATGCACGTGACACGAGTTGGGAGAGAGAATGTGTCGATGTAAAGGTTCAAATATTTCACTCTGACGTGTAGTGATCGTGTGGAAATATTTTGTTATGAATTACTCCAGTACAAATACCTCAGAACTGTATTAAAGTACTTTATTTACCCAATATGGTCGTTCTGTTTCCTCATGTAATGATGTTTACTTTTACAGCATCCAGGGAGAGAAGGTGTCATATGTTGTGAAGATTGTAAAGCCCTTCGAGGGAAATTAGTGATTTTGGGTTATATAAATAAAAATGTCCTGACTCGGGTACTTTATTAAATATATTGAGCTACTTTCCACCACTGTGCTTCGGTATATTATTCTGAGGGTTAATGAATCAATGCAGGAGAGGAGGAGAAGAACAGAGAGGAGTTACGGAGCGACTAAACTCCCCGTCACCTTTGCAGCGTCTCCTGAGGATCGGTCATACGTCTCCGACGCAGTAATCCCGTGACATTTGCAGCTGAGCTTCAACACACACACACACACACACACACACACACACACACGGTGAGACACATAATTAATTACGGTAAAATACAGTCCTCTTGAAAAGGAGTGACTTTTAAGGTTGCCTGTTCCGGCTGCTCTGCCACGCTGTGCCGTGGACTCTTCACATTCCCAGACCTTTCTGTCAGAGAGCCCCCTCCACAAAGTGTCAAAACATTTCCCAGCCGAGGCGCATTAAAATGAACAAAGTGCTCACCAGCTCCCATTAGCTGGAAAATTTCTTTGAATCCGTGACCCTCTGGGAGGCCTGTCTGAAGAAGAAATAGCTCCCCTAATTAAGTGAAGGGATTGTACGGAGAGTCAAGAGTAGCGAAGCGAGTGGACATAAACTTTGACTAGAAAATAAAAGATTTTCGCTGCGGAAGCACTTTCTTTTATGAAACCCAGGGGCAGGGCGGAGCGGGAAAGTCGTGTTGTGTCACGAAGCGCGCCGCGCCCGGAGTTTACGTCTGACAGCCGTGCGTAGAGGGCCGTCAGGGGGAATGCTGAGGCGGCCGCTGAGGCGCCTGCAGCTGATTAACTCCAATCGAGGACTCATTAACATTCCTGCCGGATCATCACATGCACAGTTGTTGATGAAAATCAGTACTGACAGGTCTATAATTACGGGACACTTCTGAAATCGGTCCGGATGACCCGACTCCTCTTCAGGATGAGGGGCGCGTTAGGAGGAGAAAAAAACTCGGAGAGGACAAAAATGACATTTGCAGACTCGGGGCCGGTTCTCATTGATTGCTTTGTCAACATGTAATCTCAGCGTGGCATCGCGAGGGGGGGTGGGTGGGGGGGAGGTCGTCCGATGCGGGAGGGCCCCATGGGGGAGAATGTGCAGATAATGTAAGTGAAACGTAGGGAACCTCTCTCCTCTCTCCTTCCTCGCCGTGGTCCTGCTCCAGTGCCCTTGTCGTCGTCGTTCTCTTTTTTTTCTACCCCTCAGCGCTCCGGCGTGTCCCACTTTCACAATGGGCAAGATTTACCACTTTGCAGACGGAGGAGAGCACACTTTCACCAAGATGAAGGCTATTTATTCCCCCCCCCCTCCCTCCATGCCTCCCCCTCTCCCCCTCCCCCCTCCCCCTCAGCGCGTGGCAGATTGAGAGCTTGATATACAGGTTATCACTGGTGTATCTAGGTTTCCTCCGCTGAGGATCGCACTCGCAGCCACATACTGTACTCTAGCCCAGTTCTATGGGGGGAGGGGGGGAGGGGGGGGGGGTTTGCTCTGCCTGTTGGCGCCTTCATTCTGGTGATCATGGCAGGCAGATGTGGAGCTGAAGAAGAGAAACATGGCAGATGATAAAACATTGAGTCACAGTGATTGGAGCCATGCGTGCTCGCACTTCCTGTTAAGTGGGAAGGAGATATTGTTCATTTGGAGCTCATTTCCAGCTGCGTGATGAACAGATGTTCCACGCGTGGGCGTTCGCTGGCAGCGGCTGCCGGAGTCGACAGATGCCCCGGACCTTGTTCCACCTTGGACATCGTGATCAACACCACCTGTGTGAATCTCGCCGCTAATTGAACATCTACAGCCCGCTAATGGCCTCCGCGGCTGCTGTTAACCACCTCCTCGTGCCTCCTGATGTCGAGCAGGAGCAAACCGATCCAACTGTGGATCCCCTCGGGAGCAGCCTCAGGGGAGCGGGAAAACCTTTTTCCCCCTAATTGAGGAAGTTTTACAGAGTTCTGCTGTTTCCATACAGCTTTTTTAATGCAATACATTAAAATAGGCATTAAAAATATGTGAATGGAAACACGGCTACTGTCTTCTGTCGAGGTTTTTATGTCCCAGGTCCTATAAATGTACAATGGCAAAAGATAATGTCTTCACCAATCCATATACTTTACGTGTTTGCTCTCTATTTTACTTAATTATTTTGTATAATAATACTTTTTAGAATACTTTGTACACACATCTACTGCATGGCTGTTTGTCCTTGAAGAGAGACGCCTCCTCTGTTGCTTTGACAAAGAGCTTTTTTTGTGCAGTTTTTCTTTATTTGAATCGATGGTCAAGGAAGAAAGAACATCATACATTGTACAGATTGTAAATTCCTTTGAGCCAAATTTGTGATTTCGGGGCCATATAAATATAATTGACTTGACTTCAGAATAACTGGATCGGTCCATGTCCGATCAATATTTTTCATCTGATCTAGTTGTATAAGTATAAATAGGTATTTTGCAATTTCTGACAGTGAACATATCGACACCTGTGCTTGTTCTTTGGGCTCTTCCACCAAAAAACATAAAATATTAACTCTCCTGCCATTAACAGGGTTTTTCTTCAGCGATATTAGTAAACACAGGGTTTCTGCATTCATTAGAGTTTCCCTGACTTCAGAACGTCGGCTGCTTGTTATGTTTGCTCTGTAACACCACTTAACAAGCAGGGGATTGTTGTTACATCCTGTCCGGCTGCACGAGGCATCAGTTTTATGTAAAACTTAATCCGCTCTATCAAACAACGGTTCAAACACGAGCCTCCTCCCGACGATCGGACCTGCTAACATGTGACCTTTTAGACGTGCGAGCCTCCTCGTAGCGTCCGTCATCTGTTAGACGTCAAAAAGACGCTTCAATTAGTGACTTTCCATCACAGTTAGTTGGAAATATGGCCGAGAGAGAAGTCTCGGGAGGTGATTTGGGGGCCGGCGAGCACAGCTTTAGTGGCGGAACCAGCGTGGTTTGACAGAAGCGATACCTCGGGCCGATCTCGTGCTTCTGGCCGATCGGCTCGGGGCAGAAATATTAACGTCGTCGTTGGTGGTTGTGCAGCAGATCGCGTTAATAAACCACCTCAATGCATCATTCTCCGGCCCTCTGGCCTGGACCGCTGCCCAGAACAAAGAGATTGAAAGTCATTTGAATCAGGGGGTGCAGAGCAGAACTTACACGAAATGAGAGCTACCGACTGCACCGCCGGTGAATACCAATCAGGCAGCGAAGGCCATCAGAGCGATTGGCTGAAGGAGATGGGAGGCAACTGCAAGGCAACTTATTCAGGTTCAGAGAAAAATACACATCGTCCGAATTCATCCCCCAGGTTGTTTTTAAACAAAATGCAAAATACTTTACGCAGTCTAAAGTTTAAATCCTGCGTTCTTTAACCCTTTTAGTATTTTAATGTTAACAGTCCGCCTGGTCCTTTTTGTCTTTTTCTGTCAATAAAAGTGACAGAAAAAGTCCTTTTTGTAAATTTCTTTGCTCTTTTTTTCAGGAGACATTAAACTTTCAAAATCTGGCAAGTATTTGTCATTATTACATGTTATAATAGCTTAAAACAGTGTGTAATAACCAAAAAGTAAACAAACGTATTTCAATTTATCAGGTTTATCTTCATAAACAACTGTAATTATTATGAACAAAACTTTTGAGATTACAAAAATGAACCTTAAATGCATCTTTACTTGATAGAAGTCTTCTCTTTTACTACCTTTGCTGACACAGTCTTACATTTCTGGGCACGTTTTCACCACCTGAAGATGAGTGGGATGGTAACTAATAAAAAGGTGCACTCAGGAGAGTCCAGATCTCCGCCAATGTCTGCAACGACCCCCCCCGCCCTCCCACCCATATCTAGACTGTGAGTATATCAGACCTTTTCTCTCCACTCTGCACGTCTCACACAACAGATACATACTCACATTTTAATTCATGCAGATGTCTGCACCGGCTCTGCGCAGCAGTGCGTGTCTCAGCTCCGTCTGACGGGTGTAACCGTGACTTGAAGCGTTTATTCTGGCTTCAAGTCTGTTTATTTTCCGACGATGTGCATGTAAATGTGAGGTCGATGCTCGAAAAATAAAAAGGGCACAGAATAACTGTGTCCGTGACGACGCAGTCAGGTGTGTGTGTGCAGCTCCGTTAGCTGTTAGCCAAACACACCGTCCAAAGCACGAGCACTCGGCTGTGTTATTTACTACCGGCCCCTACCAGCCAGGGGCCGGTTAAGATTAGTGAGTAAGGAGTCAGCTCAGGCTATAAAAAGTGTGAATCACCGCAAACCATTAAGGGCCTTTGAGCGTGCAGCCATAACTGACCACCCAAATTAGTTTGCAGTTTGCTGCAGCAGAATGTGAGATCAGCCGTGGACGGACACAGAGGTGCACACTCACTCACTACATCACTCACACAGACGCGAGCGATCGCATTGATTCACCTGACGGAGATAATAATAACATTAATTATGACATTGGTCTGTACGGGGGGGTCAGGGCCCTGGTGGTGTGCGTGCTGGCTCACTGGAATGATGTTACACTAAATAGAACAGGACTATAATTAATTTCATAAATTACTCCTGTGTTTACCCTTCATGTCAAAATGTCTGCTGTGAAAAGGGACTATGGTTGCATCTGTGTGTGCAGAATACAAACAAATGGGGACCCAGTTGTAAAATAATTAAAGCGTCAGATTGTCTACAGGGCACTTTTAAGTGATTCATTTCTTAATATTATCTTTTTATCTCTATGCTTTTAGAGACATTTAAAGAGTTCATACAGCATTCAAGTTTATTTATAGCACACTTTAAAAGGCAAACTAATGTCCACAACAAAGACAAGCATATATGCTTACACATACAAGCATAGAGACATATGTGATGTAGTTGAGGAAATAGATTAAATAATTAAAATAGAAACAAGTTTAAACATAATTCAAACCCAGGGAATTGGATACAAACAGTGAAAAGCCGGAGAATAGCTGTGGATCTTTGAGATGCATCTTAAAAGCAGACTCGTCCTGTCTGACGATCTCCCGACAGACTGTTCCAGAGCCGAGGAGCAAAGACGCACTTGGCCCCATTTACAAACCAAATATGACGTCACCCACCGTATCCATCATTAGACACGACCCTCGCTTCATCTTCCAGTTTAAGAACAGAATTGGAACTGAAAAACCACAAAAACCATCAACCGAACTTTGCTCATCCTTTTTTAAATGCTCTGTAATGTGTTTCATGATGAACCTGATGAGCGCCGCTGTTCTCTGCACTAGAAAGTATTGCTATCGACCCCCCGTCGTGTTATGTTTCTGTCAAAGTGGAATCAATTTGGAGTTCTTCTTTCTCTCCCAGTAAAACATTCAAACTTTTTTCGATGACTCATGTTGAACTCTGAGACAGTTGTTAAACAGGCCTTCTCCCGAAGCGCGCCCAGTCACTTGAATTGATCACAGGTGGACTCCAAGCAACGGGGTGGAGACGTCTCAAGATGATCAAGAGACACGGGAGGCACCTGAGCCAAGTATACTTCTATCAATGGGATATTTCACGTTTTTCGTTTTTTAATAAACTTGCATAAAAAAAATCACGACTTTGTCTCGATGGTGTTTTCAGTGTAGATTAATGAGGGTAATCATTCATTTAAATGGCTGCAACATAACACAACTTGAAAAGAGTGCAGGGGTCTGAATACTTGAAGGCACTATATTTATGCTTCCATGCTTTAATGGGGCACTTTTTTTTACCACTTATTCATTTCTAAATGTATGTAATTTTACTCATAACAAGGCTGCATATTTGAAACCACGGCTGCTGAAGCACAGACTCTTATGATTTTTCAAACTAAATCGCTATTCTTGTATCCATTAAGTTTGCTCCATAAGTGCACTTCTCAGACCGTTTTTTATCTCCAGCTCGTCATTGACTTCCACAACAGCAGCGGAGAAGATGAAGTGCACTGACGCCGGCTTTCTAATCCACGAGCACACCGAAGAGTAAGTAACTAAATTCTGTGGAGCTAATTGCTCCACAAGGTCCAACACAGACTGCCTGTAATAGCCTGTTTTGACATAAACATACACTAATAACTTACAGTAGATCTGCTGCATGTAGGTGATGAATGTGTAGGTTTTTCTATCCAAGAAATCCTTTATTATTTTGATTATGACTTACTTTTCACGCATATTCACCACCCCTGGTCCTCATCACCCTTCTTGCTGAGCTTTTTTTTCTCCATTTAAAGTCTTGCAGGTTCTTCCAGACAGCAGCCACATATTTAATTTAGCAGAAAACCTCAAAGGAGCAGTTTAGAAGGGAAGAAGAAAAATGGTGTTTGTTTACACATGCTGAGACCGAAGCGGCTGTCTGTTGCGTAAATCACAATGTCAGACGACCTAATTCAAATAAAGAAGAAGCAAATTAAGCTGATGTAATTTCAATAGCTCCGCTGCTCCAGGTTTTAGTCGCTTTCCCTTGAATTCCCGACCCCGTTGAAATAACATGAGCCCCATTTAAACAAAAATTAAAAAAAGATCAAACTAAATTAGCTTTTTGGAATAGCCATTCATCACAGAGTTAATTAGCAAACATTACATCCGCTTTCACTTTGCACAGAGCAGTTTAACAATTTATTATCAAATGATTCAATCCAGTGAAATTAAATGGAGACTCATAAAGGGGCTCGTTCTCTTCCACAGACATCGGAAGATAACATTTGCACAAAACAAGAGTTTTGTTGCAGATCCTCGTCTCAAAAACAGAGCCACAAAAACATGTTTCAGTGCAGATAAAATGGTCTGTTGGCGTCACATATTCGGGGTTTTGCAGCCCTTCAGTTGATTGCATCTCTGTTTGTTTTTTTTGGTTTCACAACGTGCTCCTGCTCTGATGTGTCTCAGGCCGCCCGCTGTGCATCCTGCTCTGATTCGGTATCGCTGAGAGAGGATCCCCACATTACAAGAGGTTTTTTATTTATTTATTAATCCAGCCCTTCTTCCGTACCGTCTGCTTTGTTTTCCAAACTGACAAACGTATTAGAGCTAATTGAATATGACCCACTGACAGCTGTCTGAAATAATGAAGCCTCTTTCCCTCATTTTCTCCCCCCCCAGGATGGCCTCTCGCTCCTGCACTTCGGTCCACATCAAAGTGCCTTATCAGTGTGGGATCTGCGGCTGAAGGAATTATTGATCCGAGAGCCCGGGCCCCTATTTTACTGTTTCCGCGCTCGGGGAGAGGCGGTATTATGGAGCCAGAAGCCATGCTTTCAGAGTCAGGAGACAATGGTCGGACACTATGTGGGATTTTTTTGGGTTGTTTTTTTGTTATTTAAGATAATTCTACCTAAATATCAGGGTGAGTGAAAGGGTCTCCAAATGCAGCCAAAAGTGTGTGAGCGGTAATAGAATCAAATTATGATATGAATGCTTATAAATACGTTGGATTATTTGTCTTTGAAGTAGCCCACAGAAAGGTCCTAATTTGCTTCAAATTGTAGCCAAAATGTTTGAGTTGACCTTTAATTTCTGAGGAACCACACGGCATATGGTTTCAAAAGTAACTGTAATCTCATTTATGCTGTTATTTATTTTGGAGACAGCTCTCTCAGTAAGTCAGCCGATCGAGAGAAGATTTCAGATCGTCACATACTGACGACTTGGTAGTCCAGCGTGGTTAAAAACACTTGTTTGAGTTCAGTCATCAAAAACACTTATTTAGGTTCATAAAAACCATCATGTTTGGGCTGAAATAAGAACGTAAACTAAGTAAAACGTAAACAACATAACATTACAGAAAACACATCACAAACTAAAATAACTCAACGACGCTTTGGGACACAAACACCGGAGTCCTGGGTGAAAGTCCTGTGTTTGTAAGACACATTATTTGTCCAATACTTTGTAATATTATGGATGGTTTTGCTCCTACCTCCTTTGTCTGGTTTCATCAACTTCAAATCTACTGCAGAAAGAGAGATGCAGCTCGTTGGAAATGGACAATCCCACTCAGAAAAAAAGCATTTAGTCGTCAGAGCCTCACATCAATGGAATGAGACACAATCAGTTATAGAGTTCCCGTCTTCGAGAGAAAACAAAGTTTACTTAGCACATCCTCATGCTTCCCAGAGGATGAAATCTTTCCATTGTGAACACTCCATGTTTAACAGTGTTGTATATGCGTTTTACCACAAGGTTTTTGACTATTGCACATATTAGAATATTTTTTATTATTCTAGGATGCCTAAAAACATCCGGCAAAGGGACTGCCGAAAAAAACTAGCCTTTCAGTTAACTCACATTTGTTTGAATGCTGATTAATGTACATCGTCCCTTTTTAAACAAAAAATAAATACAATTTAAAATAATTTGTCCTTTTGAGCATGTTAGCATTTAGCATAAAGCCTTGCTCTGCCATGGTGACTATTCGGGGTTCCCAGAGGATGATTTATTATATTTGTGTTGTCCCTCTGAGCTTTCCTCCATGGCCACCATCTGTAACAAACATCCACTTGTACACCAAAAATATCAAAATAAAACAGACAAACTGTGAGGAAGTTTACCAAGCACATTCATGCTTCCCAGAGGATGACATATTTCCATCGTGAACAGTCCATGTAATTCTCTATTAACAACACCTCCACTGTGGTCCAGAGTAATGAATCTCTTTCTGTATTAGCAGCTCTTTAAGGTTCAACGGCAGGAAGACCGCGGGGAAAAGCGGCCACCTTTTTAAATGTGGTTTTAATTTGAACAATGTACAAATGGAAAAATTAAATTAATGTAATATGTGAAGGAGTTTAATGGATATGTGGCCTGAGAGAAACCTATATTGTGAACCATAATGCACCATGTTTAAAAACAGGGACCATTTGTTGTTCCTTTGGCCAAAGTTTGTGTGTATGGCCTTCAGTTCACTCAACAGTGAAACACAGCTTCAGCCCTGAGGTCGGTGATGACTCCCTACTCTGTGGTTCCCCAGTATATTTATAATGAAGGCTGACTGATGCTTCCATGTGTGCTGGATTAATACGGCCCAGTGTCATTTGTTTATAAGTGGAGATTGGCAGAAGAGGCTCTTGACATCTTACACAGTAATGAAAATGTAAATCTGCAGATGATTAGCCATACTGCCGGCTGACAGGGTATTATAATGGCCTTCAGATTATAATGAGGTTACAGTATATTAATAGACTGCAGTACAGCAGTGATATACCTTTATCTTGCTATATGATGTTATAGTGATATGAGACATATACTGCAAATATATCAACTGTTGATGAGGAACATTTAACTGGTTATGAAACAGACTCAATGCTGATGCCTCCATATGACATATAAGCAAACAAGACCATCAGCGAGACGATTGGCTATTTCTATGTTCATGTCATCGGGTTCGATTGACTGCAACATCAAGGAAACAATTTATGGCATGCAGGTTCTTCAGAAACTCCTTCAGCTCAGACTCCAGCGCTTCTCCAGCAGCAACCAGGAAGGGAAGGGGGGCAGAACCAGAATCAGAACTAAGCCGAACAGTCTGACCCTGCTGCAGTAAAATGAGAGGTTTTCTAAAGGGACCCTTGATATTGGACAAAACCGGTGAGCGCCAGAGGTTTGTGACGTAAAGATCTAAGTTCTTTGTAGAAATTATTTGGTATTACTGTTAATATCAAACTGTTATTTAGGTTATTTCTTCAACAATCTGGCATCACAAAAAGGACCCAATATGGAAAATAATGTCAAAGGAATTCTAGCCCATGTATTGGTTGTCTTGTCTTGGTCTCAATACAATTCCAAATCACTGGTGGTTATTTCGACATTTCTTATTTGCATTAAACCACACTCCTGGCCAAAAAATCCAGAAATCATATCATCGTACAAAGACCCCAGAATTATAATATTTCAGGTATGAATGTGTTCTCAGCGTGAGAGCTGATGTAGCTCAGAAACCCCTGATGTGTCTGCTGGTTAAGAAGCAGGATTGATAACGGAGCAAAAAGCTGTCTGTATCTGCAAATAATCTCATCTACAAAAATACATTTCTCTGGAACCAAAAACCAAGAAACATTATTTTTTTTGGCGATATGATGAGCATTTGTTTACCTGTTAATTTATTGATGCGTGTAGTAATTTGCGTCTTCATTAGAAAATTATAAATTAAACAAAAGGTTTAGAAATTCCACATTTTTATCAGAATATAGGGGTTTCTTTCCTCTATTTTTGCACCATTTCATAATTCTGTATTATTATCTATTCTTTTGATCTTTCACCATCAGGATTGAATGTAAGCGTAACAATCATATACATGCCGTACAACCCAAGGTCTCCACTTTCCACCTTGCTGTTTCACTGCCATGTCTCACTGTGCTTTCTCTCACTTTCTGTGGACAGAACATGTATTTGCATTTTAAAATGTGCTTATTCCATAAAAGATGTATGAGTCTAGACCGACTATTCACACAGAATTCAGGAAGACTGTGGCTGAGGCGCTCATAGTTTTACAGTCCCAGATATTTTGCCCACATACTGCTTCTTTTAATAAGGGATGAGACCCACATTGGAAACGATGGATTCAGAGTTCGGAGCTTTCTATCGTGAAAAAAGCCCAATGTCTTTAGAATTGATCCGGCCAATGTCATACAACACCTTGCTCTTTCCCCACTCTATTGTGTAGAAGTGTATTATTTATAGGTACTCTGGGCAAGAGAGAAGAAATACAGCCCCATTCATTAATTGTAAAACTTGAGAAACGTCCCCGCCAAGCAGCAGAAATACCCCGCAGGTTTCTCACGATTTACAATAAGACAAATCATTCGACAATCAACATGACTTTCAAACTTGCCTGCATGCCTCGTGTACTCAGTAGGACAAACCGCTCATCAATCCAGATGAACTCAGATTGATGAGGGAATATATCCTCATGCTCTCATTACAACTCACTTTGACTCGCTCAGACATTATTTCCCTCCACTCAGAAGACAACTTGTGCAAGAAGGAAAGCAGGGAGGCATTCTCTGAAGCACATGTCTGCAAACATGGCACTGAACTTTAAAAGTAATTTATTCAGCAGACAGGAGCTGAGAAAGATTGATGTTCATATTTCATCCATCAATGGTTTTCATAATTCACTAGCATGGTGGACGGCTGCTAGTCAGAGCTTGTCAAAAAAGCTATGGCAAGTACATTCTCAATTCAGCAGGCTTATTGATAATCAAATCTCAGCAGTGAGCGTGTCTCGTGATACATTATGATCAGAGCAAACGTTGGTGTCTGGGGACAGCAGAGTGAATAGGCAGCGATGCCGACAATGCAGTCAGTGACTCTTCTGCAGTCTCAAACTCCACAAACCTTGACTGCTACGGTCCTACGTCCTAGCGACAAATGTCTTCAATGATCAGTCAAAAGTATAATTGAATACATAAATAAATAACACAGTCAGTTAAATTATTCAAATTCATGTTAAAATGTCCCATTTTCACAGTTGCTTATATGATAATGAGAAGTTTCCAAATGAATGGAAGGTTTCTGATTCATCATTGGCTAATGTTTAGTTATATTGTAATGCATGGGCTCATGTGGGTCTGTTATAGAACCCGAAGGTCAAGACTGTCCCAAAAATGATCAGGTCTGGACTCACAGAGATCAAAAGCCCCTTCGAGGCAGACTTCAGATTCTATTTGAGATGCACTGCGCATCTCAAACTTCTGTTTGAGATGCACTTTCATTTGTGGCGGGAGAGGAGGTTAGACGGGTCAAACAAACCCAGGACTTTAACCCAGGAGGCCATTGTTCATGTCCTGGGGAACCAGGTCAACGTTATTTTACTTTAGTTTTATTACGTAACTTACTTAACGCGTATCCAAGTTCTTTTGTTGCCTATTTCTTTTTTTAAATGATCTTCATTAATATGCACGTGGTTGATGTTAACTTGAATGACTAGAGACTCTTGTGAGTAACGACACAAGCGACTCAAAATTGTCAATGTGTACTTTAAGTTTCGCACGGGAAAAGAACAGCACTCTCCCAGACGAAAGCCCTGTGTTGGTTTGTGGAGATGGTGGAGACCAAAAACGGAGCTAAAAGGGAGAGAAATTGGACTTAAATACAAAAAGGACTCAAAATGAATGATAAAGTTGACATTGAAACAAACAAAAACAATCTTAACACACTTCAGAAAATCATTTCTCATTATTATAATGAACAGGGAAAAAGAGAAATATTGTAAGAGAACTGAAAATAGAGATAAAAGAAGAAGACGTAAAACTTGATAATTCTACGCACCACATCACATATTAAATTCACCTTTATTACTTATTACTATTTATTTATTCAATTATAAGCTTGACTAATCAGACTGCCTATTAGTGTCACCTCTGGGACTTCAAGCGACCTACAGCGACCAGTCATCCCTGTTGTCTCGTGGAGGTTTTATCATCATTCTGGCCCAGATATCACTTAAAGTCAGAAATCTCTAATTTCAGGTAAATTATAGAGCAATTGTGATTCAGAAAACATTTAATTGGTTGTTTTCTTGCTTTTCAATTTGCTTCAATTGAAAGGTCTTATTGACAATCTTAAGCCGCCAGACATAAATAATTATATAAGACAACAATAATCAAAATGCATGGCAGCTCAGGCCTGTCAGTTAATATTTAATGAGCAATATGCAGTTTGTGAAGAGGAAAATGGAATTACTGATGGAATTGTCCCCTCGTCCCCTCGTCTCCCCCCTTTATTTCATAAAGGGCAAAGAAAAGTAGTCAGGAGACGACTCTCTCCTCAGCCATACCTGGAAGTAGAGAAAATTAGAAAACTTAGCTGGCAAAGAGGTCAGCGTTCCAACCCGAGCTGTCATTGACTTGGCGATGCCACCTTCCGATGCCGTCTGGATTTTTGAATTTCATATGTTCACCAGCAGCCTGTTTGTAACACCCAGCGTGTTTCCAGCACCCTGGCGTTTCTCACACATAATGCCGCCTCGATGCGATTCCTTTTGACGTTATGTGACTAATTGCTTCCCAAATGTTTTTCCTAGCCGCTCGTTTCGATCTGGAGCGGGGCAGATTCATTCTCAGACAGCACGCTATCTCCAGATGACCACGGCTGACAGTTTATCATGGCCCACAAGTTTTGTTTTCCTCGTTGTTCATAGTTTTGTCAGGGATGGATGTCTCAGTAATGCACGGAAGACAAATGATGACAAATCCAATCCGGAACATTGAATATCTTGCAAACTGCCAAGTGTTATTTGGATTTCCTCCAGAGGTATTTTATTTTCTGGTTGCAGGCTACGTTTTATCTCTTGTTCTTAGAAATATGTTCTTACTTTACTTCACTTTCCCAAAATATCAATATATATATATATATTTATAATACTTGTTTTGCAGATCAAGCCCCATGTGACTGATTATATTATTTGATTTGAAGCATTTTACTGTTGTAGCTGCTAGAGGTACTCTGCTTCACATAGAGTTAGATAGTTTAGTCCAGTGGTTCCCAATCTAGGGGTCGGGCCCCTAATAAAGGTCCATGAGACAATTAATGGTAGAGGAAAGAAGAAGGAAAAAAAAGTTGTGATGCAAATATTTGCAAATTTTTGGTACATTAAACTTAATTTTAGGGAGGAAATGTCTCTTTCGTGGAACCGCTAACAAATACAATATGACATGAGGCCTCAAATAGACACTGTTTTTTTTACAGAGGTCACAACATGTTGGGAACAACTGGTTTAATCTTTAACAATGCGTTGTATTTTATCAGCTTTTCATGGGTTTTTTAAATCTTAATATCAAATATCGTGCAGTTTAAAGGGCAATATTTCCCATGAAATGTAGTGGAGTATAGCTGAAAATGGAATTACAAGCCCCTCAAACATGTACTAAAGTGTAGTACTTAAGTAAATGTACTAATTGTCACTGGTAAGAATTGAAGTACTCTAATTAGTACACAGTTCTTGCACATCAGAAAGTCTTACAGACGGTTGCGTCAGATCAAATACTCAACCCAGAAATTAGGAACACAGATTGATCAGATCTGGAGACTGAAGCGTTGTAAATAAAGGGGCGTGAAATGGGTTCTTTTCAAATTAAAATGCTAAGTTCCTCATATCTTGTCTTTCATTTTCTAAATTTCCATTTGATAACCATTTGTAGTTTTCAAACGGCGACGTCATCAAAATGTCCTGTTGTTGAACACCAAAAGGAATAACAACAAGTAAACAAAGTACGTTGTGAAAAAGGCATTTATTTTGACACGGCTGTAATCATCTGTAAGTCCTCCTCAGGCTGGCTGTGATAACAAAGCGGTTCAGACTGAAGGTGTGATGGGCTCCAGCTGCAGTGTGATTGTTCTCCTTATGGACAGAGAGCCTCTGTTACAATGCACCCAAGACCATAATGCATTAGACCTGTGAAAGAGGCCTACAGCCACTTCTCAAAGCTTAATTTGCACATTAATTCTTGCTGACAAGCATACAGATAGCCAGCGTGAAATGGCTCAGAAAATTAACCCGGTGAATTTCCTAATAGGCCCCTAGCATTTTAAAAATAATACAAGTTAATGGAACAACGCTGCACAGTATTTGTCCCCTTCAGGCATCCCAACCACTTTAGTGCAAATATTAGGACACAGATATTAGCTGTTCATGAGTAAATGTGGAAATAGGAGCTCTAGCTGTGTTTCTGTGACATATGGGACATTTACTTTTATTCAATTTTGTTAAAATAGATTTTCCATCTCTCTTTCAAGTTTGCGTTCTGTCATAACTCGACCATGAACAAAACTCAGCCGATTACCTTTTAGTTATTTACCTTTCGGTACGACTTTTTTCATAAGAAAAATATTGTATTGTTCAAGCACTTAAGAAAGCCTATTTTTTTTTTTACATTTTTCTGAGTAAGCTCTACGTAAAAATAACTACAGGTGACGTAATGTAAAGAACGTCAAACTCTGTAGGGAGGAGGTTAATGTGGATTAACTAAACCATAGACTGCATATAATAGGTTAACGTAGTCGTCGTGGCGTCACCCATTGGTTTGTGGACTGCCGTTTTGAAGCAATGAGTCCGATGTATTGGCCGTCGCCATCTTGGATTTTGAAACCAGTGAAAGGTAGTGACCATATTTGGACTGTGGAGGAGTGACAGTTAGCCCCGCCCTAAAGCATCCCCTGCTTTATGGTCTGTTTGACTCTAAATGGACCATAATTTCCTAAATGAACATCATGCTGTATTGAAGAAGACTTGAAACTAGAGATTGAGACATAAACTCATGTTTACAATGTTTACTGAGGGAATAAATCAAGAGAGAAGTAGAGTCATTTTCTATAGACTTCTATACAACCAGAGGAGTCGCCCCCTGGTGGTCAGGAGAGAGAATGCAGCTTTAACACATGAAGCTTTGACTTCTATACAACCAGAGGAGTCGCCCCCTGGTGGTCAGGAGAGAATGCAGCTTTAACACATGAAGCTTTGACTTCTATACAACCAGAGGAGTCGCCTCATAACACATGAACTTTTAAGACACTTAAGCATTGGCTTCACTCTTCAGAACTGGAGGTTGCCGCTCTGTGTTCAACACAGAGATGAAATTTATGTATTTTCACATCGTTTAATGGCAAACTATACAAAAAAAAAAGAAATCCCAAACTGCTGGACTATTAGTTTAAACAAACAACCAAATAAAAAGAAAGATGTAAACAAACATGGTAATGGGGCCTTTTGAAGGTCGTCCTGATTCCAACACATGTTGGATGCAATTTTTAATTGAGCTAATGGTGGTGGGGGAGAGCTAGAATAATGGCTTCTAACTGCATTCTCTGCATATAATCACTTTTTCTAATCACAAGTCTTTAACATTAGACGTTATGAAGCATTTCCGCCTCCTGGCGTCAACATCTTGTGCAGTTCTCTGTCTGCAACGTGTCACAAACTTATGTTGAAGGTACTTGAGCACATTGTTGCGTATTAATAGAGGGTGGTGGTGCGCGTGAATTGACAGTGCAAATGTGTTTTTACTTGCTAATTCAGTCTTTGTTTAAAACAAACTGCTTACATTTGTTCCTCCCCAATGCTCTCAGTTCGGATGTTCTTTAGAGTTCTCATAGCTGCTTCTGATTCAGTTACAAGTCTAACAAAATCACTTATTGAATCCTTTATTTAAATATTTCTAACTAACGGTGAATTTCCATCTTTTTAAATGTCAGTCTCGGAGTTTTAGTTCTTGAGCATATAATTATTCATAAGGTTGTTACTTGACAAAATAATTTGACTGGATACAGATTCCTCGACTCCCTCAGTGGCAACAGTTGCTTGTACTTTTCAACTGCACGTCTGTTTTCACTGCTTAAACCAATGAAAGAGCAACCGGTGACCTGCAGCTATATAATGTAATTATTGCTTCATAATTAAAGTGTAATGTGGTGTGTTTCCCCGTTTCTTTTTAAACTGGCTCTAATTCATACACTGAGGCACATATTGTGCACGGAACCATTGTATTAGCCATGCTTATTACGCCCACACATAGCTCATTCATAATTAAGCTGCGTATCTTAATAGCTCCAGTTGATTTGTCTCACTTTACTTTGTGGATTGTTTTATGGGAGTGGGGGTGGAGGTTGAGTGCGTCTTCCTTTATGTTGCATTAATATTTGCACATTTGATGACTTCTAGTAGCTTGAACGCGGGCGAAGAATTAAGCTGTTTAACAAAATGTCACAAAATTAAAAAGACAAAGGTTGATGAAATGAAAAGGAAATCTGCATGGCGGGACGTGGCGTATAAATCGTCCTCGTTATTTAAAAACAAAGAGTTGTCATAAAATCTCCCTTCCGTCGGCCGATGCTGTTAAATAAGTCAACGTGTTTTCCTGCCTGGTGCTCTGGGGTCTAAAGCTAAACCTCCGTTGTAATTAGTAGATGTTTGCAACCTCCCCTGTTATTTCCCTCTGTTTAAAAATGTATCCCATGCTTGTTTGTGCATCTGCCTGCAAAGTCACACCGAACAGGCTCTTCCTCAGCCTGGCAGCTCGAAACACATGGAAGGCAGCAGCGGCCCCGTACATGAATACTATGGATGAAGTTGGGAATAGAGTAATGGAGTAACGGTGTAGGAGGAAGGGAGCGGCCTCCGGGCCTCATCCCGGCGTTCGTCTCTCTGCTATCAGTCTGAGGAAGCTGCCCTTCAAAGCTCTCGGGGGGTGAAGCTGAGAAGACGCGCCGATAGATAAAGCCGGCAGCTCTATTGCGCCTTGTCATCCGACGCCCGTCACCGCGCGCTCTTCCTGGAGCGGCGATAAAGATGGATGAGGTTGCCACGCGAGATCCCAGCCAGCCAGATCTGAAGTCAGAGTGACGCTGATGGAGAGCTCGTTGAGGAAGATAGGAGCGCTGTCCGTCTCACACAGGTGTGTTTACTTGTTCTATATGCATCCTGACTTCACTAATTTGTTTGCAGCAGCTCTTTGATGCTTCGGGGTCTTAATGATGGGTGTGCTGGTAAATTGTAATTTACCACTGTGATTTGCAATAAAACTAATTTATAGGCGCCAAAGGCTCATCTATGCATATAATATCTAACATATAAATCTACACAATCCCAGTCCAAGAAATGAGATTTCACTTAAACTCTGCCCCTTTTTCACCTGTAATTGAGCACACTAACATCAGAGTTTAGATTTTTTTAAAGTGTCTTTTGTCCCTTCAGCCATTGGTTTCCATTCATTCTGCTACGACATGTAACTCAAGTAGAAGAGACAAAATGCTTGGGTGAAAATGTTAATCCATCGTAATGAACATCATGTATATTCTAAAACTTTACTGTTTGAATGCACTGCAGATTTGAACTTTTAATTGCATTTCTGGAAGCTGGTGTTGTAAATGTGACAACAAGAAAAGCCTATCAGGGGGGAAAAGACATTTAGCCATGGGGATGGTTTCATGTTTATTTGGTTTTAAGATATCTTCCAATGAGATTTCTAGCTCCCCCTCAGTAGAATGAAGGACATTTCATTTGTGGTATTAAATGCATTGAAAAATTAAACAAAAACCTCAAGAGGAACGTCTTTCATTAACAACATTTTTATTTATTTGTGTTTCGGATGAATTGACTCTGCAATACCTGACTTATTTAGCATTTGGAGGAAAGCTAGTTTTTATTCCACACACAAACCCACTGTAACTCTTCCTCAGCCTCTCAATTAACTTGCTAGTCAGTGAGTTGATTAAGAGCTCTACGACTGGCAGTGATTTACCACTTCATACAAGTCACATCTGTAATACTTATTTTTTCATGCTGTTTATAAAAATAGCATGGGGCTGAATTATCATAAAACTCGTTTTTAACTCAAAGCACCGAATCGCCTGGAGAAACTAATAGAAGCCTTTGATTGAGCTGAAATGTGTTCTTTTAGAGGCCATTAAATCAAAATATTAGATTATATTCTATCGGTCAATACCCAAAGGCCAGGTATTGGTATCAGGACTGAAAAAGTTGGATCAGTGCATCCCGGCCCAGTATCATATCAGGACTCTTTTTTTTTGTGTGTCGATCAGGAAAAAAATAATGCCAATGGAAATTGAATCCTTATTTCATGATGGACACACAAATTAAATGCATCCATGTGACTAAGCAACAGTCAGAGCAAGTGGCATATTATTTAATATCCATAAAGACCAGTTTTGGTGGGCAGGAGGGGAAGTGGAGGTGGATGGGCCCAACAAACACAGGACTATGAACCACGAGACCGTGGTGTTCAAGTCTGCGTTGTGGTTTTATGCGTCTGTTGCCTAAACCTAACTGTACTGTACGTAGTTATTTTAAGCCTAACCTAAAACTTTAGTATTTAATGTAATGTCGTCCCAAAAAGAAGTCGTTCCAAGTGAAAATATGGACAATTCGTGTCCCTGTACACAAAACCGATTATTGACTGTTTGGTGACGCACTGCCGTGAGACCGTGTCGTGCATTCCTCACTCAAACCAGACATTGTTACTGTTACACGGTGAGAATTTGAGTAACAAATTAGTTAAATTATTGGTCTCACTTTGTTTTGACAAAAGCAATCATCCACAATGACCGGAGCAGCTGTTTCCTCTGAAAACAGGACTAAAGTTGGCTAATTAGATTTAGATGATTCATCCAAGCAGGTTTGTCAAATATTGTACAAACGCTCGAAAATACAAACTAATCGACAATACTTTTAATACCAGCCGAGGATGGCTGTGTATATGTGTATATCTGTGTGCGTGCAACACATTCCTGCCTAGTAATGAGAATGCAGCACTATTGATGAGCTGCTTTCTGGCCAGAACATCTGGCCCGACCTTGTATCGCAGAGCCAACTAAATAAGACTGAATGATAATGATGTTTTCACTGGCCCCGGTGCCCACATTAATCTCTATGAGCAGGTGCTCACGCAGGCAGGCCTGTGTTTACCTGCGGTTTGTTAGCATTGTGCTAGTCCTCTAACTGCTGTCTTGGGGCTGCACTGTTTATTCTCCTCACATAATACATTGTGTAAGCTGCACTGTGGCTCTGTGGAGCAAGCAGAATTACAGACCACATTTGAGTCGGATAAGAAAAGGCACCACGAGAGATTTTGCTACTTTTTGCAGTACCTGCATTCCAGTCTATTTTAAGTGCAGGTCAGAAGTTACATTTAATGTTAAAGTACATCAAATTAATTCAATTAATGTCTCCATTTGTTATGTAATAAAATAAAAAATAACTGAAGAGGTCGACCTTTAGTGTTTAGTTCCATCAACAGATGGATGGATGGCCTCTCGGCTAAAAACAACTCATAATAAAGCCATTAATACTCAACCTTTTTAGTAGGTGAGTAATTCTTGGCACATTTCAGTGTGTAGTACTGCTGCCAATCAACAGGGTTGTGTTTACAAGAAGAGTGCAGAAGAACCAACAACCTTTGTCACTGAAGGTCTATCTTTAAAAGCTGAAGTCTCCGTGGGCCTTTCTGAGCTATATCAGCTCTCACACGGAGAATAATCATATAGTTCAGAGTTCAGAAAGTCTGCTGGATCCGAATTAACAAGACAACGTTATGTTTTTTAGTTTTTTCAGCAACCAAGAGAGTTGAGTTGTCAAGTCTGTAGCTTCTGGAGTCCAAAGTTTTTAAGAAACAAGGATCAAATCCTCGCTGGACAAAAAAAAAGAGGTGTTTTTTTGCTTTAATCCTGGTGTAAAACTTAGTCTGTTTGAACTTCTAGAAGCACTGGAGAAAAATAAATCAAATACGGTATTTGACTAAATGAATACATTAGTAGAAGATACATATTTAAGGATTCAGACAAAGTTGACCCGATAACCTTTCTGATACTAAACCTTTTTCTTCTGCTTCTTAACTAGTTGAGCTATCGGGGCTTTTATACCAACCATGTCTCTTAAAGAAATAAATTTAAAAAATAAACTGCACTCTTAATTACATTTCGAGGGAAACATTTATTTCCCTCGAAATGTAATTGACAACGCAGTCAGTTACGTTGACAACACAGTCGATGGGAATGTAGCTTTTAGGAGACGAGGCTGTTCTGAGCTACCTCAGCTCTCACACAGAAAACAAATATATGTAGATCAGAAAAGATTATTAGCTGCATCTGAATACTATAAATAATAATTTTGTCTGCAATTGTTTCTATGATTTTCCCACGATTACAATGATTTGTTTTAATAAGCAAACCTCCATCTTCTACAGCTCTTTCTTTGGTGCAGCATTTAGGAGCCATGTCCACCGAAGCATCCCCCCGAGGCCAGGGTATCGGAGCGTTAAGTATTTCTGCCGTACAAATACTATCAGCATGACGGCTGTCTACTCTGCGCCACTCTTATTCTGTTTGCCAAGAGTTGAAAAAGGATCTTTGGTTAAAATGCTCATTTTTTAACCAGCTGTCACAGAGTAGGCGGGGCAAATGACGTCATCAAATGTGTTTTTTGTGGTCTGATTTTACACGTTATGCTGTTGATTTAATTGATTTCACTGTGGACTTCGTGGTGTCCTCCTGTCTGAAGCACTGGACCAAACAAATGTCCTCATGTGGGACGATGACGATGATCTGAATCTGAACTTGCCCTCGAAAGGTACTCGCCGAGATGTTTCCTTGCCCACAAAAGTAGCCACATTGGCCGGCAGGTCAGTCCACTCTCCCTGCGTGCTTCATGCAGAGCAAGCACTCTACCTTGCACCGACATTTCTACTCCCTTGGATATTCCGTATCATAGCAACCAAACACGACCGACGCGTCTCGGGTAAAAAAAAAACTAAAAAAAAGCCAGCACCGCCTCCAAAGTGCTCTGAAGCACTCCCAACTGGACGTTTTCAAAGGAGAACCTGTCGTTTTAAACTGGGGGAAAGAAAAACACTTTGGTGGACACGGCCTCTTAGTGTTTCTCTACACAATGCATTCAACAATCCAGGTGTCCATTCATCATTTTGTTTGTGTTGTCATGGTGACTGCAGAGCCATAAACTGGCAGTGGATGGAGAATGGAGGACAGGTTGGAACTCTGTCCTGGTTCTGCCAGCTCGCTGTGACAAGGAGCCGCATTAATCAACCCCATCCAGTAGACAAGGGGAGAGTCCAAAATTAACATGTCGCCAGATTTAGCCCATTTTGACTACAGAGGTTACTACCCCCCCTCCGCAGGAATACCCTGGCCCAAATACCCCCCTATGGCTCTGTCTGAAGTGGAAAAATCCTTCACCCATAGTAAAGGTTAAGGTAATATTAAAAATAATTGGACTCTGGCACTGGAATTGTTTTGGATTATGTTAAACACGAGATATATCGCTGAGCATGTTCTATTTTAGGAAGGTCAAATTAATTTATTACGAAAAAGCTAATTAAGCGGACATCGCTCCTAGTTTGACCGGCGGATTGCTGCAGGCTGATAAAGCCCAGACACCTCTGCAGAAGACAGCCAGCTTTCACACAGGGAGACAATAGAGCTCGCTGTATTGATTCAATATCGATTCAAGGTTCAAGACCTAGAAACATCCCCAATCCTTCGCGCCATACTTTGTTTTTGGGACGGAGGAGAGGGAGAGCATTGCTGCAAATCAGTTCAAATTGTTAGTGGGACGGAACCCAGTTAGGATGCAGCAGGGAGGGATTCAGCACTGGTGATGCTGGGATTTGGCTCTCGTCCCACTGTCCCAAACAAAGGCGTAAGTTTGTCACACCAGATTGAGCTCCTCTCCGTCGACCTTATGCGCGACCGGCACTCTGCTAGTTATGGTGATAGAGAGCGTGGCCATTCATCAGCCCAGACGATTCCCCAAAATGAGGACGTATTGGCAGGCGCCCAAGCAGCACGAGAGGGCTTCGCTTCGGCTGCAGACCAAGAGGTGACATCTTCTCCGGCTTTAATGGGGGAAAGCAGCATGGAGCGTTTGTGGCCAAAAACACAAAGTCGGTAAATGGGTGTTTGCAGAAATTTGCATTCGCTGCATTGTTGCAATACTGCAGTCTGAATGCATTTTAATTGTAATGAGTCGCTTTAGAAATACAAATGATGAACCGGGACATGTAGAAATAAGTCACAGGCAGCCTGTTCAGATATGATAACAAGACATTTCTTCTGTATGAATCAATAACGGTGGCCTGTTATCAATTATAATTCCCTTTTTGCTCAGGATGCAGTATAGTGGCAGTCAGACAATATCTCTGAGGTCTCATGATGAGAGATGGGACGAGCTCACAGATTAATTTATAACAAAAGAGTCAACAAAGGAAAGAGGATTGTATGTCACCTCGTGCAGCACAGGGTCTAAATTATATTTGTTGAGATACAAACATAGATGGATTACCTCTGTTCCCTGAACAGTAAATTAAAATGCAGCATTTTCACCTCAGCAGGCGCCTCCTCCTGCTTTTTTTTCCCTCTTATCATTTATTTGCTTATTTATTTTCATTCAAGCGGGCGGCAGGATGGAATAATAAATCGTCGTCTTTGGTGGTTGGTTAAGACTCATTAAAAATCTCTATAACGCAGCGGAGCCAACTGAGACTGTGTGCCGTGTGCGAATAGCCTGCAAAATAAATGTTGTGCCTCGGCCATATTTTTCTTTCAGGGATTTACATTAATAAGATGGTGGGTGGGCAGTAATCAGCTAATGGCGAGCCCGGCCATGGCCGGCTAACAGCAGCGAGGTGGTGCTACAATTAGCTGGCGATTGCAGGCGACAGCTGAGGCATCGGAGGATGGACGATGGAGAGGCCGTAATGAGAGACCACGTTTAAGGATTATTTTGTTCAAAATATAATGCCGTCCCCAATTTGCAAGCACAATTATAATATTTCCAACAGTACCTGTAATTTCTGACATCTGGATATCTCCACATAAACAACTTTATGACATAAGCAACAAGAAAACCAAGAGTCCTTCCTCCAGAACAACCGGACTGAACACAAAGTGCTCTGAATGAGCTCAAGTTCGTGTGGAAGAAAAGGTTGTTCATTTCCAGACCTGTCGCACAACGCCAGCCCATCCAGCTCTTTTAATTCAGCAGTTAAACAAAGAGCCCGTCTGTGAGCAGAGGACCTGACCTCCATTCAGAAGGACATCATGTAAGCCCTCGCAATAGAACGGCGTGTAAAAATAGAAGCCTCCTGGTCCTCCGAACTCATCTCACTCCGCTGTGTTCCTCCAACATCTCTGCACTAAGTTAGTGAGTGATGGAGAAACAGAATAACCACTAAAAGGATCTTCCCGTGCAACAAAACTGCACTTTCAATTACATTTTTGAGGGAAACTTTTCCCAGATTGTTTTAAGCATATCACAAATAGGTTTCTTGTCGTAGTTTGTGGAAGTTCGGAGGAGGTTGGGGTGAACGGAGGGGTCGAATCAGGGCTCGCAACAAGAGACGGAAACCAAAATTCCCCGTTCACTCATTTTAGTTCATGTCCATAACTTAAAAAGTGTAACTTATTTCAACCAAACCATGAAGTTTGTAGTTAACAAGAACAAGTAGCTTTCAATTTACAGAAGTGTGAACGTGTCGGGATACGTTCCTATTTTCCAAAATTAACTAATGTAATTCTTCTTCTCGACACAAATGTTTCTTCCCGTTGAATCTTTTGTTTTCTCGCACCTTCAAGTGTCCGAGCTCATGTGAGCTCGTATGTGTTTGTTTGTTTGTTTTAAAGGAAAATGCCAGAGGCTACTCCACGCGTTATACCTACACTTCCTGGGTTCCACACAAACATAAAAAAAAAAATAGCATATGAATAAATGAATAAATTAAAAAAAAGAGTAACCGGGGCAAAATCACGGATGCGTTTGAAAAAGAAAACATAAGTAGGAAAAACATGTTTTGGTATTTTCTTCCTTTTTTTCCTCAATGACATCTGCTACTTCCTGTCTGCGGGGAGGGAAAATGATTTCCTTCCACTCAAATCTTCAACTTGGCTTTAAAACCTTTAAGACCTGACCTCCTCAGACCCCACATTAATGCTGATCGTGAAGATTGCTTAAAAACCTTTGCGGCTACGTGGTCATGCTTTCAATTTAGCCATTAATACAATGAGTGCATAAGAGCGTGTCTTAATGACAATCTGGGCCAACAGAGTTATAGATTATACAAATTCATAACTTGGGCATCTGCGTTATTTCGGCTCCGATCCGGTGATCTTTGCTCTCGGCGGTAATTGAGGGCAAGACAGAGTCATTTAATGCCAGGTCTGGGAGGGAATTAAACTTATTAGCTTTGCACGTATAAATTATTAAATCTCGAATACACTTTGGAATGTTTTAGTTTGCATTATGTATTTTGACGATTTTACAATAATAAGAGTGAGAGTTGAGCAGCAGAAGTTTTGACTGCTGCTTCCAGTGAGGAGTGAGGAGACCCACGGAGCTGAGCTTTGCCTTTGCCCTCTCCTGGAGAGCCATCGAGGACGTTTCAAAGACATGTTTTGTTTTTATTCCTTGTTTCTCGACTGTGTGTACTTGTTTATCTCCAGAGGGCCATGCCGAGGTGGCAGAGGTACAAGCTGCATTAAAAGACCGAGAGACGTTTCCTTTCCTTCCCCCAGCCCCTTTATGGTGGATTAATGATTTATTGCTCTGGCTTCTCGCTCTTCTCATCTTACTTGGAGGGGGGGCAGTTTAACAAGCACGCTCATTTTCTCCCCCGGCCTTCAGATAGTCCTCACTCACAGAGAAATGTGCCACGGTGCCACTGTGTGCAGCACAGCTGTGACCCAGTTCAGAGACTCTTTTTTTTCTCACCAGAACAGCCTCAGCGGGGAGCAGAGAGATCCAGCAAGAAAACCAAACCCGACGGGCACGGCTCGCTCTGCACGCTGCTCCAAAACCTCAGTCCTGCTCCATATCGCTGTGCCAAGGAAACAGCATGCTGATGCACACGTTGGGTGGACAAAATAATGAAAACACTTCAGGAAAAAGAACTTTGAAGTAACTTAATTACACCGTAATGATGTGTGAGATGGGTTCTGCCGACTGAAGCCAATGCTTCATGTCTTAAAGCTGCATTCTCTCTCCTGACCACCAGGGGGCGACTCCTCTGGTTGTATAGAAGTCAAAGCTTCATGTGTTAAAGCTGCATTCTCTCTCCTGACCACCAGGGGGCGACTCCTCTGGTTGTATAGAAGTCAAAGCTTCATGTGTTAAAGCTGCATTCTCTCTCCTGACCACCAGGGGGCGACTCCTCTGGTTGTATAGAAGTCAAAGCTTCATGTGTTAAAGCTGCATTCTCTCTCCTGACCACCAGGGGGCGACTCCTCTGGTTGTATAGAAGTCAAAGCTTCACGTGTTAAAGCTGCATTCTCTCTCCTGACCACCAGGGTTTGTGACCTCAGCACTCCTCATGTTCCTCCATGATTTGGGGACATAATGTTTCCGATGCAAACTTCAGAATCAATACTGCTCTCACCTGTTGTCCAGCAGCAGGTTGTATCTTCAAAACAACTTCTGAGAGCCCAGAATGATCAAATGCTTTTCAGGGGGAAATCTTTTAGTTTAAATCTAAAGTTTTCACAGACTGCACCATTCAGTGTTCACAGCCAAGAGGGATTTTGCTTAGTTTCAACTTGTGGCCACTGTTCCTGTTTGTCCATGCAGTTTGTCTGTATTCCCATTACATACAATAGTTGGCAAATGCTACTGATTTGGAGCAGGTAGCGCCACCATGTGGTCATTTAGAAAGCACTGTTTTTATCAGAACTCCTGAACTGGCAAGCGTAGAAGAAAACTTCAGATTCGTCTGTCAAAATTATCTATCTCATCATATAGGAATTGTTTTCTACTCTTTATCAAATTTGCTACAACATGCGCTTGGAAGACCGAAAAAAAATGCATATGTATGTAATAAAGTTAAAGGAGACATATCATACTCATTTTCAGGTTCATACTTTTATTTGGGGTTTCTACTAGAACATGTTTACATGTTTAAATGTTCAAAAAACTCTTTATTTTTCTCATACTGTCCGCCTGAATATACCTGTATTCACCCTCTGTTTGAAACGCTTCGTTTTAGCGCCTGTCTCTTTAAGACTCCCCGTCCCGAAAAAAAACAGTCTGCTCTGATTGGCTTGCAAGAAAGTGTGTTTTCCTTGATATGTGCCCTTAAATTATGAACCAAGTCTGTCTCACTTAACATTTTGTGCTGTTCATCCTTAAATATTGTCTTTATATTCACAGAAAATGCATATTTTGACACTGATCAGATTCAAATTTAAAGCATTTCTCATTTTTAAAGCAAGACACTCAGAGAAACACATTTTGAACGTGCTCTCTGACTCCCTGCAAGATAACCTATATTCATGAGACATTTACTTTTTAATAATTCTTTTTAAATGTTTACCACTTGGGAGAAAACTTCTCAAGAGTGCACCCAGACTTCAGCAGCCATTGTATTAAAGCTGCAATAACCTTCAGGATGTTCTCGGTGATTATGGGCGCTTTGGTGCTGCACCAACATCATAGCCATAATCCCAGGGAAGAACATCCTCCTGGCTATTTTTGCTGGAGGCAATAACAAAACTCATAATCAATACCGTTTGAGTTTACACCACTCATTTGCCTGTCAGGGGCTTATAGGAGAAAAAAAGTGTGTGCATCTGCAAAGATATGGTGAATCTATATGTATGTATATATATATAT
Organism: Ophiodon elongatus; assembly: GCA_016806645.1. Classification (NCBI taxonomy): domain Eukaryota; kingdom Metazoa; phylum Chordata; class Actinopteri; order Perciformes; family Hexagrammidae; genus Ophiodon; species Ophiodon elongatus. The sequence goes on along the minus strand of JACSYO010000040.1, from coordinate 990,473 downwards.
ATACATATATATATATATATATATATATATATATATATATATCTGTCTCGCCTTCGTCAAACGTGACTTATTTATGCTAAGAACTGCATGCTACTTATATTCCTGTCCGTCACACTATCACTTGAATTACATGTCATTTCATTGGAGGAGCAGCAATCATCTGCAGAGTGACAGGCGTCTCTTCAGAGATAATGAGGCCGGAATAAAACAACATAACCTCTTTACATGAATATTTGAATACAACAATATCTCTTTCGATTGTCATGCTTATTGCATTGATCCACTCTGGTACAATATATATCAATACAATTCCCTTCTGTCAAACCTCCTTCTACCCATTTATAACTTGACCAAACATTTTTAAATACTTCAGGTCGACTTTATGGCAGCGGCTGATAGCCATCATAATCCTTCACTATCACACGATCTAAATCAATTACTTTTTAATTCTTTTTAAAGCAGTGGGCCTTTTTATGCTCCCGGGTATTCGCTCTCTCACTTTTACTTTCACTTTTTCTTTAGGCGTTCACAATCACTAATTTATGATCTGCAGTGTCTCTGAAATCGCTGTGAAATTGCATTTTATTAACTCATTTTATTCAGAGCTTTATCTATTCAACCTGCACAGTAACATTCAATCTTCAGGGAGAGAAATCACCAAAGATCCAGAGAGCAACACACACAGCTGGAAGTGGTATCAGTCATCAAGTCTCTGTTTTCATCCTGTGATCTGACGCCGTGGTTTCCAACCTAGAGAAAGGGTTGATGCATCGGGGTTCTTTTCTGGGGCTTTCAAATGGAAACGCTCAGCTGTGAACAGTTTCCCACACTAAGCTAATCAATGTAATTATGAATAATTATAGCACAAGTCTGCATTAGCTGTGCTACGTTAGGAAATAACTGAAAGGGTTAGTTGAGATTTTTTGAAGTGGGTTGTTTATGTAGGCTGTGCAAAGTAAAATGACTCTTGTTGTCAATGGAGTCCGTTGGCTTTGAAGACGGAGATATAACGGGAGCAGCGGAAAGAGAGCGGAGGTTTGTTTTAAACCCTTTCTGATCATCAGTGTTGGTTGCTGATGAACATCTGATCAGATATCAGTGATGAAACCACAAAGTTATCATAAAGAAAATGAATGGGAACTCATGGCAAAGAGAATCAATAGAACTCCCGTTTCAAGGACGTTTAGCATGTCCTGTCTACTCTTTCTGCGATCTTCGCGGTTCATTAATTCTCATTCACGACTTTTCATTCATAGTCGGGCGGTCGCAGTATTAAACGTGTGGTTAACGTTGTGAACTCAAACAAAACTAGTTAGTTATTGTCAGGAAAACATCCTGGTTTGGGCCAAAATAATATGTTTAGGGTTACTTAAATTATGTTCCATTAGATGAAGGAGCTGTGTTTAACATTCAGAGCTTTAGTATAGCAGCAAACAACTAAAGATGTCGCAGAGTAATGTCTACCTGAACAGAGAGTGAAGGGCCTTTAGTGCACGTGAGCGTGCCCCGTAAGTTAGTCTCGTATTATCCAACGTAAAGTCGTGTTGAGTTGATTGAACGTCGGCCTCCTGGGGGATAAGTCATGTTTTCAGACCGATCCATCCGACCCCCGTCTTCCTCCACACGCCGACTTTCCTCGTTTCTGGAGAACTGAGCGTCTGATATTGCTGCGGCATGAAAAGACATGTGATGAATGTGTATCAAACACACACAGAAAGAAATGCTGTGTTATTCAATCGGTGACATCAGGCTGAGAAAATATGTTTAAAAGAAACAGTTTTGTTCTTCCAGCAGACTGTGAGCTCAGCTGAACCACGCTGACAGACCTGTTTGTGTGACTGTCACCCGGGGAACGCCCACCCGGGAACGAGGCCACCGGCGTGGGATGTCCCGCTTAGGTTTCTTGTTCAATCACCGCTCTCGGCTGCCGGCGGTGTCGCCTGTGGCATTTTGATTGAATGTTTTCTATTCACACACAGAGCTCCCTTTAATGGCCCTTTTCATGTGACAGTGATCTATACGCAGGTAATTACAACGGGCTATGATGGATAGCGCTGTCCGATTTACCATGATTATCCTGAGATTAAACATGTTTCAGAAATCCCAAATGTCAAAAACTATTACAAGGTCACCGGAGGAGTTGGTTCTGCGGGTTCTTCACTTTATAATGTTTATGAAATATGACTGCGGAGCGAAAGCGCGAGTGTATGAATTTCTCTTTAATGTTTGAAAACTATTTAGAATACGGTTGAAAAGCAACGCTCCGAGTGTCGCGACGTGTGACAGTGTGTAACTTGTGTGTCTTGTTTATGATGATTGAATCTCTCAGCGTGGCTGAGTGAGAAAACACACGCCTTTGATGTTTAGACCGACAGGTTTCAGAGAACCGTCTGAGTGACTGAAGACTGAAGATCCAGAAGGATGTGTAACAGATGCTTTACAGACGTGACGACGAAGACAGCGAGTCTTCTGTCAGCGTCTCGAGGAAAAATGGATGAAGTATTGCCGAGTGCCCTTTCCTCCAAGTTGTTTAATACTCTTGTTGGCGTAAAGCTCCGCTGTGTGTTGCCGCGTTTTAACCCGAGTTCCTTTTAGACCCTCAAGAGGCATTTATCTCTGTCATAGTGAGAAACAATCTGCTCTAAATTGACCTCCCTTGTTAAATAAAGGTTATGGAGGAAATTAAAAATAAAATAAAAAAACTGCTCAAGGTTGTTCTCTGAAAGCTCGGCTGGGCCTGCGCCAAAGACTTTCCTGAAGTAAGAGGACGTTCTGCCAGAAAGACGAGGCCTTGAAGTCTAATTGGTCTGATTAGAGGGAATCCTTAGCCAGCACTTCTGATTAAGTGGAGTGATGGAGGTGATAAAGGCCGACTGGCAGGTGGCGCTGGACCCTTAAGTGGGCGGAATGAATCGGGATCTCCAGCCAGCCAGGTGTGAACTTTGTCTTATATTTCATCCTCCGTGAGCAGCGGGATGGGGCCGTATCAGTCACCATCTCATTAGGCTCCGTGCGTCTGGCTGCTGCAGCCAATCAGAGACCGACACACGCTCAAAAGTGAGAACCAAAAAAAAAAAAAGGAAGATTCCTGCTACCAGAGTTTTTCACACTTTCCTCCTCAGCCGACGTTTAATCGCTTCGTTCTGTTTTCATTCTTTCGTGTGCGTTGATGCTGCTGGACCCCAAACATTCTGCAATATGCACAATTCAATATTTGTACTTATATATATATATATATATATATAATGAGCCAATTAGATTTCATTTTCCTGTGGCGCCAAACGCGAACATGCTGAAATTGGGTTTAAAAACAATAAGTGTGGGAGAGGAGATGCTGCACGCCCATGCGGCTCTGCAGGCCGTGAGCTCTAACCGAGTTAACGACGCACTCAGAAACAAGCAGCTCGTCTTCCTCTCTCTGTTTCCTCTTCTGCAGCTTGTTCAGCGTGTTCAGAGTTCACGTCTACAAGTCTCAACACTCGAGGCGCGCTGCACTAAACACTGAATATGACAAAATATTAGTGGATGTGCACTTTTTTTTCTTTCTTTTTTTTTGCCCGAAGCTCACGTCTGAGCAGCGTCGGCCTCGCGGTGTCAGCTTGGGACAAACGTCTTGATAAGGAATTAGGTTGTTTGCGCCGTGGTAAGAAGGAGGCGAGAATGTTATTCTCTATTAATGCTAATCCTAACTGCATAAAACTGGATTTATCAGTTAGTGAGTCACAGCAGTCGATGCAACATGTTGTAAAATCACAAATATAAAAGGACGTTCTCTCTTCGAACCATCTCTTTTTGTTTGTTTTTTATTGTTTTAGATGCGACTACAAATGTGTATTGATTTATATGTCTGATCGAGCTCCACTCTTCAGTTGGGACTGGCATCAGTATCAGTAATACTGTTATAAAATACATGCATTGGAATTTAATTAAATCACATTACCACCCAAACTTGGAGGAGGACTCACTTTTTTATGTAAAGTCTGAATGCAATTTTCTTTTTTGGGCAAATAAACTGAACATGATGAAATGAAAACACCACCTGCACATTTCCTCTCAGCCATAGCAGGTAAAGTATTTGAGAAACACTTTTTCTTATATTTGTTGGAATCCACTTTACATCCCAACAGCAATCTATATATCAAAATCTGGTATCTTGGTCCACAATCTGCGAGCTGAACATGTGAATACTAACGATAGTCATATCGGTCGTTCACGTTCACGATGATCATTTTGGTCGAGTGTCTTTGGAGGAAATCTTGAAGGGACTTTCTCGCTACGTTTAGCAGCTTTCTGAGCTAGCGCCGTTAGCTTCTTTCAAAGTGCAAACAAGCGATGTCCGTGGCTTCTTCTCAGCTGTGCTGACTCTTTATAGTCTTCCAGCTTCCATGACAGATAAGGACACAACTACTCATGACACTCAGAGGAGGAGTTCACGTACCAGGTCAGGTTGTCCGTGACATCGCACCTCAGGAACTAAACGCTCTGTATTAACGAGCACCTCTCGCTCCCAACTCGTCACACGCTGACGCTCGGTCGGTAGACCTGGAGTCACGTTGTACCAGTATCGGGCCGTCAGGGCCAGCAAGGCCTTCTCTGCTGGCCTAAACATCATCAGAATTTAAATTTAATTTATTAAATTATTCCCCATCGTCTATTCTCTTCATTTCATAGCTTTTCTCTTGGTTGCGCTGCTTCCAGCCTCAGGTCGAGAGTGGAGGGCTGGCCTTTACGTTAGAGCTCTTATCCAATCAGATTTCAGCCGTCATGTGTTGCTAGGGAACAAGAAATCTGCCCTTAGGCCTTCAGAATCAACAGTGCTGGCGTCTGTAGCTTAAAGTTAACGGAATCTAAACTGTGGTGTTAACCAATCAGATTTCGAGTTGGCGACACCGGGGCCAGCATGCAGGCGTACAATGACGTCAGCACAGGCACGTCTTTTGATTGGATGCCACTGGTGAGAGGCGGAGCTAATAACCTGAACCTGATCCTGTGGCTACCTGAACGAGCTAGCGTTAATTTGTGTAGATAGATATAGAAGCGTTGTTTTTGTGTTACTTTTTTAACCCACAATGGCCGATGGAGGAGAAGAGATAGATTTGGTTGCAGAAATACAAACAACGCCATTTTCAAGACGGACTACGCTACGTTAAGGTGATGCAACGCCTAGTTATGATGCGTTTCTGTCTAAATGTGTAGTTTCTAGAGCCATGGCGTCATAATGATGGTATTAAGAGGTGGATTCATTCAGGGAGGACTGTGGAGGACAGACCTGAAGGCCGAGGGGGGAAACGTACGGCCGCTACTGCGTTCTACTAAACTGTGACGCTCCGCTACGGTCGCAGGAAACACGCTGTTCACGTTGTGAGTTCAAACAGAAACACTTGCTTTGGTTTGGACCGGTGGTCCCCGACCAGGAGGAAGAAACCTGCATTTAAAAGACAACATCAGGAGTCCTACTTAAAATACGGGTTCATCCTACAGGAGATTCTCACGCTCTGCAGAATATGTGGAGATAATTCGGCGTAATGGTGATTTGTATTTTTTATGTACCTTATATATTACTGGAAAAAAAATTATTTGTCGTTTTATCCATTTTCAGATATTCTTATTTAATATCAAATACAAACTTTTTATTTATGGTAGATCGTTGGCTACATTACATTCATCAATCACGTCTTTATGCCGGTCGTATCACTTTATTACGTCATATTTATTACGTCATATTTATTACGTCATATTTATGGCAAACACCTTGAAAGCCGGTCCGTGAAAATATTGTCTCACACAAAACCGGTCCGTGGCACAAAAGGTTGAGGACCGCTGCCTTAGACAACAAAATCACGTTGTTAGGTTTAGGAAAAACATCATGGTGCTTAAAATATGTACACAAACTACAAGTAAAACGTAATCTTACGAACGGAAAAAACACCACTGAAGTAAAATAACTCAACGACACGAACACCGGTCTCCTGGTGGAAAGTCCTGTGTTTGTTTGACCCCACCACTCCTCACCTGATAACACCTCCAGAGGGTCAAACCCGAAGGGTTCCTTGTGCGTCAGAGTGAGACGTGGCGAAGCGACCGAGCTGGTATCGAAGACGAAAACTGATCTGAGGTCGCGGGTTTGAGACTCATCTAGACGCTCAGTAAAAACCAAGTTCCACAGCTCCTCTGTTTGTGCAGCCTGGACACAATATCTCTGAATGAAGTCAAGGCAAGGACTCCAATCTGGTTTGGACTGAGCGTCGGCCCTTCTTCTCTCTTTTACAAACACTGTCCCTTAATCAGGTGAGGAGGAAGAAGGCTTAAGAGATTCCTCTTCTCATGATACACGTCAAGTCCTTATTGCCTCTAGGTTATTAAAAGTAAATGTTATATTGACATTTCAATCACTCGGCCTTATTGCTTTCTCCGAGACACTGACGGTGAACGCTCACATCTGAGGACACTTTCTTTGGACTTCTGCTTTGGTTACAAAGCTTACGTTGTCAGAGTTGCCAAAGGTCACCCATAGAATCTTTATGGTGTCTTCCTTTGCTCTGCATAATTAGGTTTTTATGATAACATATTGAATTTACACTTTAAAGTCTCTGGGGAGAGTTTCACTGCACACTTTAGCACAACAACGTGGGCAGTGGATTCTCCATTTCCTATTTCCTCTGCAAAGCATATCCAAGTGAAAGATGATGGTTTAATTGGAAATCTGTCTTTTTTTTTTTTTTTTTAACAGCAAGAATGTGAGTGTTTACAAAACCTTCAGCATCTATTCCATCCTTAATAAAGCACCGGTTCCTCTCAGTCTCTGCCCGGTGACAGTTTCCAAAGCTGTGACATTTATTTCCAAATGGTAATTGATTCAGAGGAAGCTGTTAGTATGCAGCTACAATTTAACAAGAGTCCTCTTGGGGCCGGGGGAGGGATCAAACCCCGGGAAAGGAGAGACAAGATTTTATTTTTTGCTGTTGTTGTTTTCTGTGTTTTAGGTGTTTTAGGTACCCCCCGCTCCCCTCACACACACCCCCCCTCCCCCGCTCGCCCCCCCTCCTCGAGATGGGAGAAAAGATTGGAAAAAGAGAGGTGGCTTGTTTTCCGCGTTTTGCTTCCCTGCTCCACACACACACACACACACACACACACAGACACACACACACACACACACACACACACACACACACACACACACACACACACACACACACACACACACACACACACACACACACACACACAGCGTGTGCAGTGGGATGCTGCCGAGGCCGTTATTGATTGGAAGCCACTGACAGAATGGACTTTGTCACAGGCTGTGCCCTCCACTCCGGCTGCAGGCTGTGTTTACTGGTGCGTCCTACCTGTGAAGTCGAGGCACCAACACCAGAGCGGACGAAAACAACAACAACAACAAGAACAACAACATGAGGGACCGACAGGCAGCAGTAATCCTCCCCAGATACTATCAGGCTGGCTGGACAGAAATAATGGCATCACATTCCGGCGTGCCGACCGCGTGAGGACCCCCGGAAAGAATTGCCAGGGTTGTCACTCATGATTAGCGCTCGCAGAGCACCGTTACAATCGCGACACACTTAAGGAGAACAAATGAAGCGATGATTGGTCACATGTGACCTCTGGCCGACGCCACCCTTGGTCCACTGTGTGTCCTCGCGGTGCGTTTTTTCCTTCAGCAGATGCTCACGCCGACGACGCTGATCACTTATCGTGAAAGGCGCTATTAAGACAAACATGGCAGACGCCCGAGCAGAAGAAGAAGAAAAAGGAGAAGTCGCTGCGCCCGAGGATCATTCCGTTCATTACAGCGATGCGAGGCTTCTCTCCAGCACAAACAACCGCCCCGGCATGCAATTTTGGAGTTGGGTTCTGGAGCAGGAGGTGAAATGAGTTTAGTGCCACAATCTTAGCTAAACAAGACAAATGCACTGTTTTCTACAGTTTACACCCTTTAATCTAGTCCCCCCCCCTCCCACCCCCACCGACATCATTAGTGTTGCCCGAGTGATGAAAAGGAGGAAACCATCAGCTCTCTCAGTTGCAAGGCCTCTGTTTCCTCTGGCATCTTTCCTCACACTCAGATCATCTCAGAATCATGCAAACCAGCAGGATGAGGACGGTCGTGACAAGAAGGCGCTCCTTCATCGCTGTGACGACTCTTTTTAAATTGTTATTTGATTTGATGTGTGGAGCAGAACTGTATCAGTGTGCTGCAATGTCCCTCTTAAAGAGTGGAGTGTTCACTCTTTAAAATGCACCTCACCAACTCTGACAGCCAGATGTCTTCTCATAAATACTCCACAAAACACCTGCGCCGCTGTGATGCTCTCACACACACACACACACACACACACACACACACACACACACACACACACACACAGTCCTCGGCTTCTGGTTTGATATTTACTTTGCAATCATTAATCTCCTCTGAGAAAAATCTCTCAGCCATTCTTCCCTCCTACCTCCGACCTGAGCTCGGCTTTTACGCAACATCTCAAGAAACACACATTTAAACAAACAAAGATGCCAAAAGTTTTAATTTCCCCCGGTCCGCCTTTTTGCATTCTTTAGGAATTCATCACGCTTTCTTTAAGGTGCGACTCATCCAGTCACTCAGGTCCAAATTAGGAATGTATTTTATAATCACCGTCTATGCATCACAGAGCAGTGAGGTGTGTCAAAGAGAGACAGAACACAGGATTCCTCCGGTCTCTCCGGCCGCTCCGCGTTTGATGGAAAGACAAGCAAAGTTTTCTTCCTTCTGAAAGCTGCTCCTGATCGCCTCACACTGAAGATCTTTAGAGATGCTCATTAAAACGTAGAGCTTTTATTCCTTTAATTAAGTTTGTCCACATCATAAGGAAACCATTAACCCTCACACCGCAAGAAGTATTACAAGAACTGTGAACCTGAACCAGTAAGAAATGTATTGAAGAGTAGACCCATGTTATATTGGTCAATGTGGTTATTTAAAAAAAAAAGAATGCTCAATCTTAGAAATGACCCATAATGCACTGCACAATACGCAAGTAAAAACCTTTAGAATATGATGAGCCTGTATCTTCTAAGCTATGTGGCTTTCCAGCATTGTAATATGTCCTTTGGGCAATTTTGTTTAAAAATGAGGAAAACGGATCATATTTTCAGAAAGTTTCTCCTGGAAGACGTTCATCGATTGTTCACACAAAGTTACAGAAAAGAAAAGTACGTTGGAGGTGAGGTAAAATAAGTTATTGTCGACTCGGTTTCACATGAGACGCACACAGGTCACCTGGGTGAAAGTCCTGTGTTTGTTTGACCCAAATGACGTGGATGGGTTAAAAGCCCGGTGCGTCCCATCCAGACGCCGAGGGGCACTGATCAACCGTTGTGTTTAATTTACACGATAGAATGGAATAGGAATAGAACTTACTTGTGGTACTTGTTGTTGAGACTGTTGTAAAAGGTCAAGATGGAGCATGAGAACAACAGGTGGAGGTGAAGGGAAAGCTGATCCTGGAGGTGAAACTCTAACTTTACCCGTCAACATTTATTCCAACCCCTCACCTGTGGTCATGAGCTTTGGGAAGAGATCAAAAGAAAATGTATTTATTTCTGTGTATTGTAATAAATCAAATAAACACATGGTTCATTTTCATGATGATAGAGCATGCATGTGTACGCATCAATGCCAGCAAGAAAACTTCACCATTAGTTTTGTCAAATTCACATTTCCCTCTCGGGTGTGAAGAGCACTCTCCATGAAAAAAAGGCAACAAATCTGAGATTTTCCTCATTTACATAGTATTTGCTAAATAATTCATCAGCCCATCATCATCTCCTCCACATGGGAATGAAAGTTGTGGTGACAGGTGAGTTGGTAGAGTTGAACAAGCTGAGTCAGAGTGCACTGGCACCCTGTTATCACTTTACATTTTATCTATTAACTGAAATATTTTGTTCTGCCTCAAGAGAGTCTTGTAATTAATAAATAACATTTTGCAAGTAAAATTGTCAATCAAAAACTTGCCCACTGTTTTCACACCACTGAATAAAAGGATGTTGTGACTCTTGAATATTTCATAAAAGAAGCCATCACTGATATAAAAAAGATTTTACAGTGTAGAAAAGTGTAGAAAATAAATGATCAAATAAATAAACATTTGGATAAATTGTGTAAAATGAATGGATGAACAAACATTTTTTTAAACAATTAAAGAAATAATTGATAGTCATGTCAAGTTTTATTTCATTTCACTTTTCATTTCACATACTTAATTTCATAGTGACATATTAATAATAATTTCATGTCAAATTTTACTCACTTTTCAAGTTGTCCCCGCGCTCCTTCTTCTCAGCCAATCACACGCTAAAACACGCTAGCCAATCACACGCTAGCACACGCTAGCAAGCTCAACAACTGCTACCAAATTTAGCCGTTAGCTCCCATTACCTCGTGCTAACTACAAAGCTAAAGATACTCTGAATGAACCGACTAGAAATAAATAAATAAACACAGGACACAAACACAGAAACTAAACATTATTAACTTTTAATCCGTAGCTTAACCCTGTTAAAGACACACTGAACTGAAAATCAGCATAATTTTACATTTTACAAGCTGTAATCCTGCGTACCTGTGTATCACGGATGTGTATAGAGAAGTGGATACAGACATGGTCTAGTTATTTTGGGTGATTTTAATTTAAAATGGTTATCAAAAAACTCTGATCTAAACAAATCCAATCCTTAAGTTAACCACAATATAATTATTATTAATGGACAATCCTCATAAGTACATAAGTTAATGCTAATGACATGTGTTCAAAAACACCAGACTAACATCAATCTTTGCCTCGTTAAGAAAAGGAATTTTAAACATGTTATCGAGCAACATTTTTTAAATGATTTGTATCTCTGACCTTGAAATAGCTGAAAACATTTCAGACTTCGACCCAGCTTTCAATCATTTTTACACAACCTTTAACAACATACTCAATAAACTCAACATTTTGTACGCAAATGCCGTAATTTTAAAGTAATTTGAGTAAAAACGCCTTTCTCTCCGGTTCTCCCAAACATTTCCAAAGCTCTTATTGTAAGAGATGCAGCTTGGGCGGCAGCCAAAACCATCAATAATCTGACTGACTGGCAGAATTTCAGGCATCAAAGGAATAACTGTCTGAGACTCATTAGAAAAGTCAAATCAGATTTTTGCAAATAACTCATTGGAGATTTGGAAAATTATCAAAAACTCTGCCTTGCATATCAGCCAAAATCAAATATGCGTGAAGCGTTTAATCATCATTTCATTTCAGTTCACGACTACTACTTTAAGTGCTGGCTCACCATCTGCTGGTTCTTTACCAAATATTTATCACTCTGGCAATATTCTTGTCTTCATGTCAGGAAGCTGAAGTGAGGTCACAGTCAACAAATCTAAGGCGGAGCCAATGTCAACTGTTTTTTTAGTTTAGTCTTTCTCATTGTAAGAGCCTTTTTTTATTAAAAGCATTTAATTTATTGTTGTATGTACACATGTAATGTGACCAAATAATTTGTTTTGGGGGGAAAAAAAGCTTTAACTTTGTTGTTAGAAACTAAAAGTACATTTGGTTTTGAGAGGACTGATTCGTCGTAATATTGGGAAACTTTTTTTAGTGGAAACAGTAAAAGAAAAGTAGCTTTAATTATCACAACAAGCCCAAAACACATGTTTACCCACCCGGTCAAATCAAAAGTAACACAATTAGGTGGAAAACCAGGTAGCAGCGCATTGTCTGAGAGGTGAAAGGGTGGCAACAAATAAGTGATATTCCGAAATATAAAGTGGCATGGAATAAAAGTGTTTCTCTATTTTACTTTATTTATTCAAGAGTTATTATATGAACTTAATTATTTACACTTTTGGGCTCCATACCTTTTTATGTTCCTCCATTTACCTCTCACTTAATATCCTCTTTATCTGTTGTTCATACTTTCAACAACATGATACTCTTTGTATGCCGATGACTTTGTCTTCAGGCCTACGTGCTTGATGTAAAGTTAAGATTTAAATGGTACCACTTAAAGTCAACGGGCCCTGTATGGAGCGTCAGACACCTGCAAGGTCGATACGAGCAGCGTGGCCCCTTTAGGGAAACGCGTTCGTCCCAAAATGGTGTTAAGATTCACTTTGCATCGAGTGTTGAGCTTTTGAAACATGTCGCGACTGCCTGGCTCATTAACAGAGGCGACGGAGCGGACCCTTGAACAGGGCCGGTGTCAGAGGAGAGCAATTCCCCTCTGCACCAGAACTGGGGCAGACATTTTGGTTGGTGCTCTGAGCTAAGCCAAATCAAGACCCACATAAAAATCCCTGATTGAAAGACAAAATATAGACCAACTAGATACTAGAGAGAGAATGTGGGGCAAATATCCACGATGCTAATCAACCTGACAATTACAAGGCGAGTGCTTTCAAGAGCCTTCCCACAGCAAGTGTAAAGTGTTGTATTACTTTCCCTGTGTGATTGTTTTGTGCCGTTGCCGTGGAAAACCACCACGCTTAGCGTCATTCATTATTTCATTCTTCTGTCGAAATACGGTCTCATTATTCTTCAGCCGACGTCGACCCCGTCGTTACCTGTCAGCGCTTTTTTGCTGAGGCCAGCGTTGTGCACTCAGAGCTGTTAAACGCTAATGGACAATCGCTCTTCCCTTTGTGCTCAACATGCCATCCGATGTGCCATTTTGACTGGCAGAGGAATGGAGGGGCCAATTTGCAAATGCTGACTTCCAGAGCATCCAGTGTGGAAAGACATTCATCAAAAGCGTTGCGTCCTTTTTCATGTCTCCTTGTCATATTATCTGTACAGTGCTGTCAGGGGCGCCGTGGAGTTGATCACACTTTATTTCGAAGGCCCGGTCGAGTAGGTCGCATGACTGGTGTAAAGTATGGCCGGGCAATTAAAGTCCACTTCCTCTTCTGTCTGGTATGTGAAATGAGCAGTGGGAGATAAAGAGCAAGTCTAGAAGTAAAAGTGTGAATCAGCCAGGAATCATCATCTTTCAATAGCGACCGCTCAACATACCACGTCCCCTCGCTCTGCCGGATTGAAAAAATCTTGACATTTGACGCATCTGTGGTGCGTTGACGTGGCCTACAATGCCAACACCTCAAAACGGTCCCACAGCAGTTCAGGAAATGGTCACGATATTACGTTACAAAACAAAAGTTAGGTTAACTACCATGTGCAGTTGAGGAAAAAGGTCACTAATGTCAGGTTGAGGCAACACAACCACGTCAACACTTTGGGACACGCGGTGTCAAACACCGATCTTCCACCTGCCCTCCCTCCCACAATAAGTTGTCTGTTTGTCATTATTCAACACTACGTCCCTATCTCTGACCGTTGCATGGATGCGTTTAATTCGTTGGTCCCTCATGAAAAAGGACCGTAATTGACTTTCCACTGGATTTGTTTTCGTCCTGGGCAACAAGAAAAAAAAATGACACTTTGTGTCCCTGTTCACGAAACCAATAGATTACCTTTTGTGACTATTTCACCACCTGCCATGATAGAATGCAGATACCTGTGATATCATGTGTTGTCATCACCTACTCTGGAATCTAAAGTCCTTCCTACGTCTATAGCATTTTATCTACAGCTATATTAGATATGCAGAGATACCAGGACAACGTTTTGGGAAGGTGACTCTTTAACACAAAAAATACAACATTAAAAAGAGGGAATTTTATGGATTATTTTTAATACATTTTAGAGACCCGAGGAGGTGAAACTATTCAATATTTTACAAGAGCTAAAATGAGAAATATATGTCTTGGGGAAAAAACACTTCATGGAGCTGATTTTTCTCTTCTTCTTCCTTAATTTATTCATCATCTATATGATTGATCATTGTCGTCACCGCTATCGTCAAGATTGTCGCCATTATCATCACTGTCCTCATTGTCACCCGTCATCACTGATAAAAGGCAGAATTATAGTCTTTTCGGAGCTTTTCAACACACCTCGTTAGCAAATGAAACTGGCCCATCTGTCACGGAGGTGTGGAACTTCCTTCCTGTGATAACAGGTGGTTGTTAAAGGGAGTCAAACATGGTCTTTGCCATCAGATGTAATATCTATCTTAGAAGCAGCAGGATACTGCTTTGCAGACAACCTGCTTGAGGAAAAGCCAGTATAAACGTGTGCTTTGAATCCTAAAATTATTCTGAATTATAGTGCAGATAATAAAGCTTCCAAAGATGTCAGGCTCATTTTTTGTGTATAAAACGATGCACAAGACATGTAGAACATTGTTGGAAAGGCGCAGCCATAAAAAAAAGTCTTTGTTTGAATTTTTCACTTCTGTGTACACATCATGTAGCTTCAACAAGGAGCTGAGACAAGATACAACTGAATAAATTTGATACTTTCAGACAGTGGGGAATTGGGAAAAATATGGTTTTAACACCTGTACAGCTACTGAAGGGGAAACTGTACGTACTTGAGTATATGTTCAGGTGTCAAGCAGTGATGTAACTTCTTCTTTCAGCCAATCACGTGCCCTCTGCCTCTTGAGGAAGCTCAACGAGCTGGGCTACTATTTAAGTAATTAGGCCTGTAAAAAATAGTTTTGGGCTATGTGTGATTATTCTCACATTCATCAGTGCAATAACTTCAACGTAGTTAAATGTTGCATTGAACCGTACTTATAATCACTTTGCCTTCCGGGGCCACATGAAACCTCGCCGCTTTAAAAGCAATATAACAGCAGACCTTGGTCAAACAGCGCTCACCTTCATCAAATAGCCCTCAAGCCGGCTAAGACAAATAAATCTTGGCAGGAGTTTTCGTCCGGACACCAGATGGATGAGCTTTGACACGCCGGATAATAACTGAGTGAATGAGGACAGTGGAGTTGAGGCAATGACAGCAAAGTATTTGAAAGTCAATTTGATGTGGTTTCCTCTCGCTGTCAAATTACCTGTCTGGGATGTTTTAATGTGGTCATTTTCACCATCTGGTACAGCCATATTCACCAGATTCAAACACATTTGTGAATACGATTAATCCTCCATCAAAATACTGGACCTTTTTAATAACTGTCTTCCACTCCCAGTTTTCTCCTTGTAATGCCTTTGTGGAGATGGACTGTTGCGTCATGGGAGGAACTGATACGTTAATTGATCTATAAATGACATGAATGTTGATGTTGGATGAAACAAGAAGATGTGTTTGATGTGTTGCTCAGTCTTTGGAGGAAGATAAAGGCAAGATGAAATCACAAAGGATTTACTTTTTGTCTGATGTTTGAATTCTGCAATCAAACTTGAGATTTTGGGAATAATGCCATGATTTTAAGAGTCAAGTGTTAAAGAATAAAAGGTAAAACATTTTAAGATACTATGAAGATTTGAGAATGTTATCTTGGAATGAGCCACCGTATTTCTACAGTAGCCCAGAACGGACAAACCAAACCCTGGCTCTAGAGAGGGCCCATTTGAGTTTTTGAAAGTTGACATTCGTAGATAAATATTTCTATAAACATAAATTGCCGGCGGCTTGCAGCTAACAGCGCTGAGAGAGCCAACAGTGTTTACCTGGAGACCCAACAGTGTTTACCTGGAGACCCAACAGTGTTTACCTGGAGAGCTAACAGTGTTTACCTGGAGAGCCAACAGTGTTTACCTGGAGAGCTAACAGTGTTTACCTGGAGAGCTAACAGTGTTTACCTGGAGAGCTAACAGTGTTTACCTGAGCTAACAGTGTTTACCTGGAGAGCTAACAGTGTTTACCTGGAGAGGTAACAGTGTTTACCTGGAGAGCTAACAGTGTTTACCTGAGCTAACAGTGTTTACCTGGAGAGCTAACAGTGTTTACCTGGAGAGCTAACAGTGTTTACCTGAGCTAACAGTGTTTACCTGAGCTAACAGTGTTTACCTGGAGAGCTAACAGTGTTTACCTGGAGAGCTAACAGTGTTTACCTGAGCTAACAGTGTTTACCTGGAGAGCTAACAGTGTTTACCTGGAGAGCTAACAGTGTTTACCTGAGCTAACAGTGTTTACCTGGAGAGCTAACAGTGTTTACCTGGAGAGCTAACAGTGTTTACCTGAGCTAACAGTGTTTACCTGGAGAGCTAACACCTGGACCTGAAGAATTCTACACTATCAGCTTTATAAATAGACAAGAGTTATTTGCTGCTATAATAATGCTCTGAATATTGTGTAGAGAGTCAAATGTCAGAAAAACATATCCCTTTACATACATCCATTAATAACAATTTTTACTTCAAAAGTCAGAATAACAAAATTCCCAATTGGCAGCAGACATGTTTAAGCAACTAAATCCTTTTCCACCTCCCCCTCAGCACTTGCGTGGCATTTGATTTATAATTCTAAAGTAAACCAGCTCGGGCAGGTTTTCACATTTCCCTGAAAACACACACACACACACACACACACACACACACACACACACACACACACACACACACACACACACACACACACACAGACAGAGGACGTGATTGGTGACTTGTGAGTGGATGCAGCTTGTGTGCGCACTGATGCATGAATGTACACCAACAGCAGCGCCTCGCCTCTTACAGACAACTTCTGCACAGTTATCTTTCTGTTTCTTTTTTTTTCTTCTTCCTCCTCCTCCTCCTCCTCCTCCTCCTCCTCCGCGAGTTATCGAGTGAAGCCTGGAGGCATATCACCAAAGCAGGGAGGGGTGATGCCGATTGATAATTAACTGAGGTACCTGAATCGGTGACGTGTGTGGAGGGTAGGGGTGACGAGGGAGCGAGAGGGAGAGAGAGGGAGAGAGAGAGGGGGGAGGGAGGCGGGCCGGAGAGGAGAGAGAGGTCTTGCCTCTTGTCTTGCCGAGGCTCTTTGATTCAGTGGCAGTGGCTGAGACAACCCCGTTACCAGCCACCGTTTACCCGGTAAGTACTCCTCATCTTCTCTCTTCTTCTTTTTTTTTATCAGTGTTCATTCATCCTCAAAGAAAAAATATAGAAGTTAAAGCTCCGTTTCCACAAGTCGGATAAAAGAAAGTTCATGCGTAAAACAGAGGCGAATGAAGCAAAAAATAAAAGAAACGTTCCACGGCGGCGTTTATTCATCCCTGTGCGATTCAGGGACACGGGTTGTGTCTATTCTCGAGTTAAATAACCCGTTTTTATGTTTTAAGTGAAATGGAAATCACAAAAAGGTCGAATCTTTTTTACTTTTTGATGCTGATGCGCTCCAAACAACCCAAATGGAAACTTGGGCGCTGTCCGTGGTGCTGAAACTGTTCTCGGGTCTAAAAATCTAGTTTTCCCCTCAATTATCGATCCCAATCCTTCTTTCTATCAAACCTGCTCATTAAAAAGGTTTCTCGTGGATACTTGGCCTGACATGAAGTCATATAGTAGCGACTAAATCCCTCTGCCTCCCTTCTCACAGCGCAACTACGAGCTTCGATCATACTCATGGTGAAGATTTCCTTGGAGGACATCGCGTCTCCATCGTGTCTCTGCAGACGAAATTAAAAGAGGACATTTTGGCCAGAGCAGAACTTTTATTAGAAAAGCCCATTCACGCTGGACGACAGCAAAGTCAGAAGATGCTTCGCGTGTTCGACGAGCGCCACATCTGCCAGTCAAAGTCCGTCAGTGAGAGCTTGGCGCACAAAAAGGAGTAGCCTACCTGCGATGAAGAAACCCGCAAGAAGCTCCACGCGGTAAGAAGTGGGAGAGTGACACTGAGAGGGAAAGATCAGACGGAAGAGTGGCGGCTGAAGAACAAACACCAGCGCGTCCTCAAATGATGGGGATAAAGCACCTTCTGCTTCTTTTGATTTACTTAGACCCGCTGAATGTCCTGTGCGTCGCCGCCACCGCCAACAAAAAGAGCAAAAACCCGCCGAGGAGGAACCCAAAGGTGAAGGAGGTCAACGGCAGCACCACCGCGGTCCCGCTGGCCGCGGCCGTCCCGGGGAAGATCACCCAGGTCCAGGCTCCCACGGTCCAGCACGACACCTGCCTGGGCTACTACGACGTGAGCGGGCAGTACGACAAGGAGTTCAGCTGCAACAACACCGACCACCGCTTCTGTTGCGGCAGCTGCTTCCTGCGCTTCTGCTGCGCGGACCGGGGGAAGCGGCTGGAGCAGAAGAGCTGCACCAACTACAACACACCGGACTGGATCAAAACCCAGCCGCCGTCGCCGGCGCCGACAGGTGACACGTACGACCCGGAACTGGACCAGACCAACACCACGGTGTACATCACCTGCGGGGTCGTGGCGCTCGTCATCGCCATTGGGATTTCTGTTAAAGTTGCCTATGATAAAGCCACCAAGCCCCCTCAGGAAATGAACGTGCACAGGTAAGTCTGTCTTCTTTTTGTTTTCCATAGATGATGAAAAAGATGAAAAAGCATGATAAAAATGCTTTAGATTTTTGTATCTCTCTGTCTGCCTTAAAGGGACAGTTCACCCCGTATTAATATAGTTCCGACATGAAACCGCTCACAACAAGGTTTGTGAATTATCTTAACAACCGGGTCAGGATTTCCGGAAAGAGACATTACTGTTGAGTTTTTCAAAGATATATACATTTACAAGCCGAGTGTTAAATAGTCCCATTATATTGCAGATAAGGCAACTCCCGCCAACACAATAGATTGATAAATATCACTTCAGGTAAGAGCGAACATATGTATTTTTGATTTTGGGGTGAACTGTGCCTTTAAGTGTCAAACAGGGATAAACCCGCCTTATATTCTTGGAGCTTTGTGTCAAGCGTGCTCACTGCATTGCTTATCATTTTCCTAAGGAAACATGTTGAATTGATCTTCCGTTCTTGGTACGAACGGGAGAAAGATTACTGTCACGTAACAATGCATGTCTCGACATGCATTTCTTTTCTCTGACGACGTGTAAAAGTGTAAAATCATGACCGACACGACTCTACTGACTTACAGCGGCCTACTTAACGTGCAGCCTCAATATCGCGAGTTCAAAGAAGCTCGTGACCTTTAACACAGTGCCGTCACGCAGAGATTGTATACCTTTCCTTTCTGTGGGACGCATCCCTTTCTGTGTCTATCTCAGGAGAGGGAGAGCGGGTGGTATTCACCGTCCGTTCAACCCCAGAGGGATACAAGTAAATGTCACTGAAAGCCATTATGATCATGTTCGTCCTGATGGGAGTGGTTTCTTCTACAATGACTGTATGTTTTAGTCCTCAAGGCACCAGCGGTTGTCACTGCATTGCTCGATGAGCGTTGAGGCAACATAAAATCCCATCCTATGGCAATATATATATCTATATAGATATAGATATATGTAACAAACCTGCCAGAGAGCCTCGTCGGCTTTGAGTTACGTCTCAATAGACCACCTCAATAGATTTACACTAAATCTCTTTTGTTGCCCTCAACACTCAAATGCACCCCATTTTGGGCAGATTCTGCCTTTTGAAAGACTCCAGCTCGATTGATAGACTGAAGGGAGACATCAGTTAGTGTTCCCTTCAGACAGCTTTTATAAAGCTCGGTTTTCACATCCGAGTTTTTTTTTCTTGATGACGTTAAATATTCGTGACAATCAAAGTTTCTTTCGCACTGCGTGGCTGCGGTTTGACCGACAACAACATGAGCAAACAACCCCAGAACTGACTTATGATGAGAATGTGGCTAAATTCTGATTGGTGCGCAGACGTGTAATCCTTTTCCCACTGAGCCCCGCCCACTTTAAAAAAAAAAAAGGAATATATGAAATCAGGGCCTCAAATAGTGGATGAATCCTGTAACTACAGCTGAAAAGATTCAAAGGTTAATTGGTCGAAAGGACATAAAAAAGAAAAAAAACTATTTTAATAATTGATTAGTTGTCATTCTTTAAATAAAAATGCCACACATCTGATCGTCCTCGCCTCTCAAATATGAAGACTTGATGCTTTTCTTTGCCTGTCTTTATAGTAAACTGAATATCTTTGTGTTGTTTGACTGCTGACCGGACAAAACAAGCTTTTGAGCTGTATAGGTGTCCGTTATGGGCAGCTTTCCAACATCTATCGACCAGATGATTAATCAATAATAAAAACAAAAAAAAATCATTGGTTGCAGCTCAACCAGTTCAACGTCTGGCATAGAGTTATGGTTAGTGTGTTCTGTGGAAAAGCCTGAGGCAAGGTTTTTAAACTTGGATTTCCTCCCACAGTTCAAAGACATTGAGATGTCTCTCTATGGCATACACCGCTTTATAAGTGTCCAGGCTGTCTTTTATGTGATGCATGCTGGGATACTCTCCGGACCCACCGAAGCAGGTGTTGAAAATCTATAAAAATAAACAGGTTTTAAATTGGGGTTAGATCTGCCTAAAATGACATGTTTTCCACCCGCTGATTGAGAATAAAAATCACTTAGTCATTGCTTTCATCCAAGAGTCACTTGAGTCACCTCAGAGGCCATTCTGGACCGAGCGGAGGAGGGCGTATTGCGTCGACTTAACAATACGAAACCAATTAAGCATTGTTATCGCTCGGTCATGAAACGTTGGCACCTGCTGCTTTGAAAATGTCAGAGGATTACTCAGCTTTCTGAGAAACACATAGTGAGAAGTTCTTATTGATAAAAAAAAGAAAAAAAGATTCTAGCACTGACAACAATACAAAGGAGCTTTGTTATAGATTAAATTCAAGCTCCAGTGATTGCTGTAAGTGTCTTTTCAAAAGTTGACACTGTCAGCTTTTTAATATCCAGATGGACTCGTGAGACTTTATAATACAGTATTTCATTTGAAACAACAAAATAGAACAACAAAGCTCATGATGCAGCACTTTTTTTTCCATCTCTGCTCGGAGAAAATGAAGAGATGGTGAAGTTTGCGTCTCCTTGCTCTGCTTCTATCCTCGCCACGGGGCGTGCTTTCAAGTGGATCTGCTTAATGCCACCACTCCAGTGTGAGCAGGAGCCACGAGAGCAGAATGAGGAGGCATGGCTTGCCGGGTGCTCAATGGTGTTATTTTTTGTTTTTATCTTTTTATGAATTGTTTATTTTCACCGACCATTTGGCACATAGTGCCTCCGTAATGATGTCTGCTGGAATAGACCTCGGAGGCTGGCAGCAGACATTCACGCCGACAGCCGTGACCAAAGAGAAGTAGTGGAACATGGGATTAGCTGTATATTTGGCACGAGGTGGCACAAAGTGGGGGCTTCTCTAATGCAATTTTGTCTCTTACCTCCGCGACTGTGAGCAGAATACTGAGCTGTTGGCAGACCTTTGCTGTTTGGTCTGTGACCTTCACCGAAACACAATAAATGCAGAGTGAGAGCTAAAGCCAGTGGTTTGAGCGGGCTGTATTGATCATATTGTGCAGGCTAAACCGAGAGGCAATGGATGCCGGCTCGGTGGTGAGAATAAAAGACTGAGTTGAAAGGAAAGACGACGGAATGGGCGAAAATGGCATCAAGTGACTGAAAGTTCAATGCAAAAGGCTCAGAAAAAGCTCGACGATTGTGTGAGAAGTCTGCCCTTAGAATTTATCAGCCAATTTTAGTTTATCAGAGAAATACTGGCATCAGCAAAAATGTTGGACGATAAATCACAACAGATTGCAGAGCGATGCCAAAGATATGTTCTAGACCATCAACGTCCTTAAATAGTTTGTCCACAAGAGAATGATGACATTTCTGTTCTGCTTTTGAGAAGATGGATCACTCTGTTGGCTTTATCTGAAAATGATAATGCTGGTGGTGTTCTGCATTTGGTACTATAGACAAATCCCAAGGAAAGAACAAAAGCATCAATGTGTGAGTCTGTCTCTGTCAGAGTTCCCCCCCCCCTCAGACTCAAGAACCAACAGGTTCCTACTGGAGATCTAAATCTTTACAACTTAAAAACAAAACAAAAAGCAATTGTTGGGGTCTTTTTATAGCGGCGGATTAACCCACATTTGCTGCTCTAGTGAATATTTGCTGCAGCATGACGTTGTATGTTGGATTAAGTCAAATGGGGGTGAAGGAACATGTCACCAAGTGCAACAGTGTGGCTCATTGATGTGTTCTTAATGGAGCTCTATTGCACAGAGGAAAAATATACGCTCGGCTTTGGAAACACACAGTACTTGTTAGAGGGGTCAACTCATTGCTAGCTTTGGCCTTTTCATTTGCTTTGTTGATAATATGAAAACTGTTAAAGGGTACTACTTTAACACTGTTATGTTCATATAGCTCTCAGAAGACACAACTTTATGTGGTTATATCAGACTTCTGTTTCTCAGTCTGTTTTAAATCAGGTAAACTGTGGCGTTCCCCAAGGGCCCGTATTTGGCCCATTGTTGTTTTCAGTTTACACGCTTTTTGGCAAAAGTGGTTTTAGGATATAAAAGGGTGTAAAAAATAAAATTAGCTATATTATTGACATACGTTTTAAACTCCCAAAATATCAATATTAGTATAAACCCCCAAAATGCAGTATTGATCGGGCTCTATTCGGATTATAAACAGTCACAGTCACAATTTCTGACAAATGCTCCTGCAGTTTCCATGCGACTTGAAAACAATCAAACATTTTGCCTAGGAAATAAAACCAAAATAGTAAAAGACACTTTTATCTTTCTCGTTAAAACATTAAAAGTCCGGCCTGTTCTGCAAACTACTGTGGCTCCTGCTGCACACGACATAGCAGCCAACTGGGACAATGCAAAATCAGGTCGCCTCTGTCTGCGAAAAAGAAACGGCTAAAGTGTTCTCATCCTGGAAGGGAAATGCTATTAATATACGATATATCTCCCAAAGTCACAGAGTTATGGAAAAGTAGAATGTGTGGTTGCTTTAGGTTGACATTGACACAGTTAAATTGCCCTTTCATTTCCTTTAAGGAAAATACGCAGAGCCGGCACTCCATCTCACAGGCTGACACTCTGCCACCAAAAGTTGGAAATGGTGTTGGTGTAATATTGCTTTTATTTTGTGACTTCAAAGAAGAGACACTGACTTCTAACTCCTCATAAATGTGCCTTGAGCTCGAGTCCAGCAAGTATAATAGGACTTGTCTGTACCTTGTGTTCCGCGCTATTGAAAATCTAACTCCCTTAGGGACTCTGGGTGTAATTAGGATTTCCTCTCTGCCTTGCCCCTGTACCTCTATGATTCAGATTGGCGCTGTAGCTAAATAAATTAGGAAGACCTTCTGGGGGACGACGAGGAGAAAAGAAAAAAAGAAAATACTGGTAATTGCTCTTTTCTCATTTGTGTGATTTCTTTCCAGAGCCCTGGCAGACATTCTGAGGCAACAAGGACCGGTTCCAATATCTCAGTATGAACATGAAAACATTGCAGAGATTGATGGATCACCCAAAGACGAGACGCCGGTCAGAACCTCGAAGAATCATTACACACCCGTTCACGCCAAGCCATCAAACCACGGTAGGTGACACTGCTCAGCTTTTATACAGATCAATAGCCCTGGCTGTGAGATAGAGCATATTTTTAAGTCCAAATGATTTGTCTTATGTGTAGTTTTCACTGCATGTCCATTTAAAAACTCCAACTTTATGTTATTACGATGGTAAAGCTTAAGTATTGTAAAGAAAGACCCCCTTCGCTTCCCTTAATCTGCCACAACATTCTTTGATTGACATCCACTGAAATAGATGGACCTTGAATCTTAAGCTTTTTCCCCTCAATCTTTCTAAAGACGAAACACATAAGGAAATATACAGAGAATTAAAAGGCAAGGCCCTGGCTCCTTTACGCTGCGTTCCCCATAAGCCTACTCAGCACTGGCTCAAAAATTGAGATGCAAATTATCATCTTCTGCGGGAGACGCAAGCTTTTTGTCCATAGATAATTCTGTCGTGCGACGCCGTTCCTCCTACTTTTATCCGGTCGGTCTCCAGATCCCTGCTCCAGGGATCAGCTCGTTTGCTAAGTGCCCTAGTATGGTGTCCCAGATTCAACAGTGTTGTGTTTCACTCTTGTGTCACCCTGCCTCCACCCTCCTCTCCACCGCCACCACCACCCAACATGGAGGGAACGTGTCAGAAGCGATACAGACTGTAGTGAACTGCAGGATGTGAGCAACGTCTCTGCAGCGTTTTGTCTATTTCCTTGTTCTACCAAAGACAAGTAGATTACTCCATGCTCGGTCACCAATCCGGCTTTAAATAAGCTTGTGTTTGTATTACGTCTGCAATATTTAAAGTATCATCATTTTCATATAAATCATGTCTGCTTTTCTACTCTCTATTAGTAAATCTTACCGCTGATGTTTTCAGACTTTAAACTTTGTCTAGTTTCAAAAAAATCAATGAAAGCTGGGAGGATATTTAGAGAATTTGGGGTGCTATTGGGCATTATACCCAAACCACTGAGCTTATCTTTAACAAACCACAATGTATTAATCAAGATTAAGGTCAGTTTTGCCAGAATGTATCACTCTTTCATACAATAGTAATTTAGCCTTCAGTTAAGGAAGTTCAGGAATTCAGAAAGTTTATGTTTTTTTGCAATAAACAGAAGAAGTAAAAGAAGGGTAGGTAGCAGAGAAAACCACAAGGCTGAGCATACAAAAAGAGCCACCAATAAAAGATTATCAACTGGGCAAATGGGCCACGGCACCAGGCTCCCAGATCTCTTGGTCCAGCAATTACTTTAAGTCGGTGTTAATTTAAGTAATTGCAAAGTTGTTTGATAATCCTGCATGCACCACTAAAGCGTGTTATGAATTAAAATGATATGCAACACCTGCAGTGATACTTGTTGTTAAGGTCCCATCTTGTAGGTGAGTTATAGGTTCTAAATGATTTTAAAAGGATACACCGAGTTAAAATTGTGCATCTTACTAAATACAATAAGGTAAATCAATCTAATAACAAATAGAGCTGCATATATAGGCTTTATTATTCAAACTTATCACATGGCCATTTCGATTTTTTCTGTTAATAGTACTTTGACCTGGTGCTAATTTCTTTGATATATTGCTCATGGTAGGCTACAGTGCCCCGAGCTTAAGCAAGTCTCTGTGATTCACAGAGCCACACATTGTTATTGTGTGTGCAGCGCCTACAGAAAAGATGATCGTCCAACCTGTGTCACGTCAGCCTGCTATTGTGTGAGCAGGACGTGACGCTGTTCGGGTAAGTGCTTCTGAAGGGTGGGTGTCCAACAAGGGATGGAGGCACTCCAGGGAAGACGTGACTCAGATTTACGACCAATTCATGAAAGTGATGTGAATTTAAAAAATAAGATGGCTTTGTTCTTTTTTGAGTGTGGAAATGGTCAAAGCCCATTATATTTTTAGTGCTACTTCTGGAAAGTATTTATCTTTAGCTCAAGCCGTTGATGAGCTTCTCTTAGTAGATTTCAGTGTTACTTCTGAAATTTTCCAGGATGAACTCTTTGCATTTGAACATACTGCTACTATTAAAGAACAGTATGTGAATGGAAGGCTGCATGTGTGTTCCTCAAAGGTCTGAATTTATGAATTGAAGTTGTATATTGCAAGAATGAGGACAGTTTCTTTGTCAAGTTCTGACTTCTATAAATGGCTGTATGAGGGGTTAAGTATTGGGTTTTGAGTTGAGGTTAGAATAGGTTTAGGTTAAGGTTTAAGGTTGATTAAAAAAGAAACAAAACAAAGTTTTAGTCATATGGAAACATTTTCTATACTCAAAGCAACAATTACAAGGAGTTACAATATGCAGATGATGTCTCGGTTTTTATAAAACTTAGTTTATTGTAAAGAAGAAGAATGAAAATGAATAGCCAAATTTAGATTTTTTAAAATTTAGAAATCTTTCTGCTTAAGTGCATACTTTTTCTACTTTTCTATCATACAGTGTCACAGCTTGTTTATATACATTTTATTTTGTTTTCAGCTACATACATGACACACTGCTGGCCATGAACAAAACATGACGGCTACCTAGTGTACGGTTATGGAGCTGTGCAAGTCACTCCATTTAACACAACACTGTCCTCCAAATATTTCAGAATAAAAGCCTTGTGTTAACAATTGAAAGGATTCTGTCCACATTCAAAGCGTAGAAGGCTTCTTTTTGTTAAACAAAACAGTTAAAAGTGTTGAAATAAAATAGTTTTTAGTCGTTTTTAGTCGTGTTTAGTCGTGTTTTTAGTCATGTCTGACATATTCTACTGATGAAGACTATAAAACTGTAATAATGTTGCTGGTATGATGTCAATATCCTGTCAAAAAAGCATGCTTACAAAAAAATAGGTGACAGCTTGAATGTCTAGATGTGACTTTGTAGTATGACTTGTTGTAATTGTAGACATCAAGGTTAATTCAAGATTTCACACCTTCAGTATTTAAATAGAAAGGTTAGGTAAGTTAAAGAGGTTATATAAAAAAAACACATTTCCAATCAATAATACATGTTAAATATATTTGTGAGTTCACTGCACTGGAAACAACTGATGTTTTCTGCACAAATTATCCTTTCATGATGAAGTTGAGAAATATAAATGGTCTATTGTTCACATCTGATTTATAAGATGGCCTTTGTGAGGGAAGACAGCAGCTACAGAGATTCTTTGGTCTGAAACCATCTCCTGGGTCACAGATCAGAGTTAATGGGTGAAGAGGATAATGATGGATTTGAATAGAATTCTTTTATGTAGCAGCATTAATTAAAGAGTATAAATAATTGGTTCTGTCAGAAGCCACACTCAGTTGATGGTGTCCTATATAATGTGTAGCTTACTCCCTCTTTTAAATCCTTTTTATCACTGCTTTTATATACCCTCAGTGGTAAGAAAAAAAGCGTCCTTAAAATAATAATTCAACAAAGAGAACACTTTTATGGCATTTCTTCAAAATAGGAAAGTATTAACCTAGGAGGGGGGGGAAACAATAAAGAGAAGCTAATGACAATACAATGGCGGATATCTGGATTTAATATCGAAAACATCAGCAATATATGATGTGAACTTTTTCCGCTCAATGTTCCAGAAGAGTTATTATCCCGAGATGAGATGCTGAAGAAGAGTTGCTTTGGGTGTCGATGGTACTTCTCTAGGACTGTCCTTGAGTGGGCATTATCACTTCAATTTCCCAAAGTTCTGTTCTCTCATTTCTTTCTGCTCTAAAGTTTCTATGGTGCTGTGAGAAAAAAGGCGACAAATGTCTTCCACACTTTGCAGACAGAGAACGGACTCATCTCCGTATTACACTCACAGCAGCCGGGTTCATTTTGGGTTTAAAAATCCTGCAGAAGTTGACTGACTATAAAATGACACGAGACAAACTTTGGAATGATATTTTGAAAAAATTATGTCATATTGCTGACGATAGTAGGTCTGGGTGTCTCTGGATGTAATCTAAACTCTAAAGGAAGACTGTGCATTAGTATTTTATTAGGGGTGGAACGGTACACCAAATTCACGGTTTGAAATGTACCTCGGTTTTGGGGTCACGGTTTGGTTAGTTTTTGGTACAGCAGGGAAAGCAAACAGAAATAATAGTGAAGAAATATAAAAGAAAACAGCAATAAAGCTGTGAAAACCATTTCTTTATGGATTTGGCTTCATGCATGAATGCATTTTTATATTGATACAGGAAAGTAACTTCCCCAAAATGTTGCCACAAAGTTGGAGGAACACTTTGTCTAAATACATTATTGCATACTTAAGCATTAAAGAGAACAGTTCAACATTTTGCACAGATGATGCATTGCAAACATTTGTTCCCTTTGGTCAGAGCCAGGCTTGTTTTTTTTAAAACCCATTGGTGATATGTCAAAAACAAAAGTGTACTACAACAAAATATGTTTCCTACAATGCAGTTTTGTTGTATGAGCTGGATTTGTGCTGTCCACATCTGAGTCAATATGCACTAAAAAATATATTTCAACAGTCTGAATGTTGTTTTATACAACCATTCCATCTTCTGATGAAGACAATGAAATGTGGTTGAAAGTTGAGTTAGTAAACCTTAAGTTAACAGTAAAGTAATTTAGGATTAACCCACGTTTAACACATGTCCCCCTTTGACATGAACTGCTGTGCAGAAATGTGCACTCTTGAGTCACTAACTGACACTAGCTGTTCCTTTTTCTCTAAAGGCTATGTCAAATATAAGTTCATAAATTTCACTTTTATCCAGACATTTGAGTTTTTATTGCTAAAATAAAACACTTCGCCCTTCATTTATAAATGTGTGATGAAAAATTTAATAGAACCGTTATTCCCTAACAGAAAAGGTTAGCTCTGTTCTCATTATGCAGGGTAGAAAAGGCAATTTTGAGGAACATTTCCAGAGATAATAAGAGGCTATAGGTTTGTACTGTCACATGGGAGCAATTCATATCACAGTCAGCGTCTCCAGCTACCTGATTTCAGCTCCACGGTGCCGTCCTTGGAGCATATGGAGGTTATGAATCATCAGCATTTCACCCTGGGAGACATCACACATATATACTCAACTGTATCATCGACATAGACACAACAGTGTGCTGTTAAAAATCACGAGATGCAGGGAAATACGTTATTTTCTTCTCATATTTACGGATTTCTTCCAAGGTCCCACATTAACAGAGTCAGTAACCAGTTAATCGTCTTCCTCTGGGTTGGATGAAAAGAAACAAACGAGCCGTGGTGCTCGGGCTCGAGTGCCAAACGTTGGTGTGATGAAGACCAGGCCTAAAGGTCCCAGGTGTTTCTTTTCATTATGATAATTTGAAATGCTGTTCGATATCGGCTTCCCGAGGCCCAAAGGTCTGAGTGATGTTATTGACTTTGAAGTGGTTCCCTTGGAGAAAGAGGCATTTAACTGCTTGCCAGTTAATGTAGAAAGGGAGAGAGGAAAGAGAGGAGAGGTTTGACGAACCAACTTTTTTGTCGGTATGTTTTTTGTTCTTTTTGCCGTTTTCGTCGACACTACCTTCTTTTATTTCTCCTCAAGACTTGTCTGTGATTGACAGGACAATTGAAAGTTGTCGGGGTGCTAGCAGGCACCTTGTCTTGCTGCTTTGTGTTCAGGCCGGACTCTCAATTACAGCACTGGTGCGGAGGAGAGTTAACAGTGATGTGGGACAAATTGCATTACGGAGTGGTCTTTTAACACAAGGGAAATCCAAAAGGGTGTATACCTGAGGTGTGCTGGTATCCTCGGAGAAGGGGGGCGTAAATCCCTTCTAAAATCCAACTTTATCCAACTCCAATCACCCTGCCTCTGAGAAGCCAAAAGCATTGCAATTTTATTTTTCAATTCAATGTAAAGTTCACTCACTGTGAAAGAGGAGTGTTTGAGACGTGCAGACTGCATCTCTGGCATCTTTATTGACGAGCTGATGATCCCACCCGAGAGTTGGTTTTGTCAGCTGTGCCATTTTAGCCCTGTTTAGTATTCTTGTCATCTACAGCCAGTCCGTTATAAAATGGAAGATATTTCTGGGGAATTGAGTAGATACTTGTCAGTCTTAAGGCCCACGAAACGGCCACAATCGATGGATTTGCTCGTGGGAACGACGTACTGCAAATCCATCTCTTCACGACACAGTCTACAATAAAATGTTGTCGTTGCACGTTTCTGTAAACCACAGATACATTGAATCTCGACATTTCTGAACCAAAATATGCTTCATGTCAACGTATCAACATATTTGTGATACGTCAAATACAAAAATAATCTGAGAAAATACTTTCCCTCAAAACTTAAATGACAAAGCAGTTTTATTGTATGGGAGAGTCATTTTAAGGCTGACTTTACGTTGAGTTTAACTTTGGCTGTCTGAGTTGTTGCCTCTTTTTGTTTTTCCCAGTTCTCTGTTACTATTTCAGATTTTTCTTTAAACGATATCCTAAATATTACCTCACATAGAAACACTGGACTCTCCCGGGCCATGTTTTGATCATACAGGCCTATGCTATGGCCATCAGTTTTTATTGATCTCAACTTTTTGTTCTTGAGAAATCACGTTTCGTCCGTTATTTTGACATGACGGACGGGTCAAATACAACAATACCATGGAGAAGATGCTAGGCTTGAATCAGTGGCATCAGCTTTACCAAACTAACGTTTCTTTGTTGAATTTGTGAACAAAACGCCGTACCAAAGTTGATGAATCAATCCGAAATCGACATAGAATCCAAAATCGAATTATTTTAAGCTGCACATTGTGTTGTTCGTTTTTCTAACGCCAAAAATCTTAAGCGTTGACCCACCGTTAGCCAAATTAATTTTAAACACAGTGACTGGAAATGTCTGATGTGCCGAAATGCACCTTGGGAGTTGTAGTTAACATCTGGGAGTAAACGGCCCACTATAGAGAAAATTAAAAGAATTTCAAGGCTTTCTGACTAACTAGCGCCGACATGTTTCATGTTGCTAGCTTGTTTGCCGTTGGCTCGCTAGCTAAAGTAGTAACTAGCCCCTGCTAGTATTCTACGCCACCTATTTCAGGATGAATTTCACTGCACCACTTTCTGATCTGACCTTTGGGCAAAGAGAACACCAAGCCCCACTTTTTGCTGAAATATTAATTTCCCACTATTGTTTATCCCACCAGGGCACTATGGGAAAGAAAACCTGCGCGGCGGAGGCCAAGACATGCACAACTTCATCTCTTCTGGGTTCGTGACACTCGGACGAGGCCACTTGAAAGGTAAAGTCCGTCCTCACTATGTGCTATTCCCTTCACAGTCTCCTGAAGTTCAGACTAACAATCATTTCACTCACAAAGCCACTGTGTCATGCTGTCGTTTTCTTTACTGCCAAATAATAAAGTGACTGTGACTTTTGTTTCAGCTCGGCGGAAGTTGGACATGACAACACATAATGGCTTGAAGTGACATCTTGCAAAAGTCCACACACACATTTATTATCTGTGATTAAATCCACACTTCCAATGACAAACTAACACTTCCCGCCAGTGTGAACGCAGCATGGCACAGTAGTAGATTTCCCGGCTATTGTCCTCCTTTGGAGTTTTAATGAATCCGAAGCAGTGTTGGAGCGAGAATGAGCTGTAAACAAGCGGCCCGTTGTTGTTGTTGTTTTTTACAGCGCAGCACTCCATAGACGAATCGGGGCAGATGTCCTGGCAGGGCGATCTGGACGTCCCCCTCTCCTACGGTACGTTCCACATATCTTACGCTTTCTGCCGGGGAACCGGCTCTCTGCTCGCACCTGATAGGAGAAGTCACTCACACTTCAACAAACACACGGACCAGCCGAGTGTCCTTGGATGATAATCACAGAGCAGTCATTCGGTGCCAAAAGGCATGAGATATATATATATATTTATTTCTTTTTTTTCCTGGAAGTGAGCCAAAATATTTCCACTGGTGGTGGTTTGACAGCAGGTTTGAATGAATACCACACAGTTTATCTACACGGCCTTTATGGACAAGTGAGGGTGTCAAAACATTAACATGGTGACGGTCAATAGCAGTGTTAATCTTGACGGATGATACACTTTCATTAGGTGTCTCTAAGGTAAGTGAAAGTTTGATTTAAACACAATTTGACGCACTTAGCTCTGATTGAGTGACCATTCCATTATTTATTCATTTGCGGTGGTTTTGCTCTGTATTTTGCCAAAATCATCAATCATGGTATTAGTTTGATGTTGATGTCTATTTCCTAAATCATATTTGAGTTTAAATAGTTTCTGCTCAGCCACATGTGACAGGGCAGCTGATGCGTACCGTTACGTCTTTCTGTCTGTTGTAGAAGTCTTCACGAGGGTTTGAAATCATTTTATTAAAACTGAATACATGAGCCGATTGATACAAATGCTGGAGGTCCTGATGCACAACTACTGACTGTATGGAGGAAGTGGACGTAGTCAACGTGACGTCACCCGTCGGTTTGTGGACTACTGGTTTTGAAGCCTTGAGTTCGGCATTTTGGCTGTTGCCATCTTGGTTTATGGTCGCCGCCATCTTGTTTTTTTGCAACCACAAGAGACATGAGAGGGTGGAGCTAAGTACAACCGAACTATGAATAAGACATTTTTAGGTGAGCAAAATGTAACATTTAACTTTCATGAAGTGAAAACACACTGGGAAAGGTTTAAAGTTGTTAGACGAAAAACACGGACAACTCACAGACCGAACAACACCGTGGTAATGACCTGTCAATCAAAAGGTAGCCCCGCCCTAAAAGCATACCCTGCTTTATGGTCTGTTTGACTCTAAATGGACCATAATTTACGAAATCAACATCATGCTGTATTGAAGAAGACTTGAAACTAGAGATTGAGACATAAACTCATGTTTACAATGTTTACTGAGGGAATAAATCAAGAGAGAAGTAGAGTCATTTTCTATAGACTTCTATACAACCAGAGGAGTCGCCCCCTGGTGGTCAGGAGAGAGAATGCAGCTTTAACACATGAAGCTTTGACTTCTATACAACCAGAGGAGTCGCCCCCTGGTGGTCAGGAGAGAGAATGCAGGTTTAAGGCACTTAAAACTGAAGGCTGCTTCATGATCCCAACTAATACACTGATGAGCTTATATTATCGATACAATGTGAATTAATGTTTTTAACAACTTAAAGGATCAGGACACATTTTTCTAGAGAAGATTCTTCACCCTGTGGTCCTTGTAGAACTTCGAAAACACGCCATCCTCCTGCAATTGAAGAGAAAAGACATGACATTTCTGACTCGTTCTGACTTCTCTCGGGTCTCTTATTGGAAAACAATATGCTTTTCATTTTTGTGTAGATTCTCCATGGATCTGTTTCAGATCAGGTCCAATATTTTGGACCCATGAACACCTCTAGTTTCTTAAATGAATGTACTGTTGCTGCTGTAAGTGACATAAATACCCAGAGAACGCTGTGCCAAAAGGAGTTTCTCCTCAAAAGAGGTATTTTATTGAACCAATGATTGGAACCCGACACATTTATTTTAGAGTGTCTGCGATTTACACCGATGATCGCTGCAAGTAGAAGTTCCGCAGTGGAAATGGGTTTGCTCGATCACAAAATATGTCTGGTGTTGCTGAAAAGGTAAAAAGCCTTTCTTCGATTTGCTCCATGCGTTTTCAAATTTCAATAATCTCTGCCAGCACATGTAACTTGAAGCCTCTACTCCCCGACGTTTAGTTACATTGACATGTGTGTCGGCTTTGTTGTTATATTCTATAACCTTCAAACGCACAAAAAACTGCATATATCCACCTCAAGACACCAAATAAGTGCATTTTACATTGATTATTTGCAGAAGACTGCTTAAAAATCAGCTTCAATTTGGATGAAATTAAAATATTTAGACTCTAAGATTTCTTTTCAATGTGATGGAAAGTTTAGAACCAAAGGAGGATTTATGATTAACTTTATATAATTCAATTTGTCAAGATTTAGTTAGTTGCTAAGTGGCTGTTATGAGGCAAATCTGAGGACACCTATCTTCCTAAAAATACCCGCTTCGCTGCTGATGATGAATTGACTGACATTTGCTGTTGGGGACATGTTAACTCATGACTCAACCCTGAAGATAAATGACTATCACACACTGAAGAAAGGAAAAATTGTATTTTATCCCCCTGCATGAAAGCATTTAAACTGAAAAAAATATAGAAATACATACAGAAACTTTTCTCCTACTAACCGGATTAATCTCAAGAATTAAAATCAACAGAATTTACCATTTTCCAAAAGCGGCGAGGAAACCAGTCGATGTCTGTGCTGTGGTGAGAGTTGTGTTATAACACGTACTCGTGAGGACTAAATGGGTGTTCGAAACCGCCTCGAGCAAAGACAAATATTTCAAAAAGGCGCCCGAGGCAGCGACCCGCTTCTGACCGTACCCGCCACCCTCTCACTGCACCTATTAGGTGACACGCTTTAGCGGCCTGATGGCGGTGGCTGTCACTTCAAAGCGGAGGTCCTGTCAGCCGCCGACGTACGTGTCTCAGTTTAACAGCTGGCCCCCCACACACACACACACACACACACACACACACACACACACACACACAAACACACACACTTCCTGTTTGGGTTGAAGCAGACTGACAGATGTGCACCGTGTCACCGCTGACTGCATCCAGCGCTGCTGTGCAGACGCCTCATGTCTCGTGTGGGTAACGTCTATATCTGCACAGGTCATGTGACTCACCTGCCCCCTCAGGGTTCGTCACTCTGCTTCTATCTGAAGAGCAGGAAACTCGTTAACGGCTGGGCGATTGAGTAAATGTCTTTAGGTACTATTTTGAGATAAGAAATATTGCACTTTGAAGACACTTTGTTCCATCTTTACTTCTTTTTTTCCTTCCTTTACTTCTCTACTTATTTCTTTGTTCTTCCTTCATTCCTTTGAAGTACTTTCCACTCACTTCATTTATCTGACGGCCGACCACTTCTATTTTATGCCGTTCCTTGCTTCATTCCTTTCTTTGCTTTCTCCCCTCTTTCCTTCTTTTGCGTCTTCCCCTCCTTTCCTTTGCGTCCTCCTCTCCTTTCTTTGCTTCATCACTTCTTCCTTCTCTCTCCCTTCACCTTCCCACATGGTTCCTTCTATCTTTTTGCCCTCCCTTCTTCTTTTACCTTCCATACTTTCATTATTTTCGTCGATGCATTCCCACCACTTTCCTCGCTTCCTTCCTTCCTCTCTTCTTTCTTCCCTTCATTTCATCCTTCATCCCTAATGGTCTCCCTGCTTTCTTTCTTTATTGTCTTTCTTTCTTTTTCTTTTCTTCTTTATCTGTTCAAAAGAATCCCCCAAACTGAAGATGGAACCAGACTAAACTGAATAAATCAGCACTTTAATTTGGTGCAGAAGTGCCTTTTACTTCTGACATTTGTTGATTAAATATTGGAATTCATGACCTGGATTTGTAAAAGGGTATTTTCATATCGTGGCACATGTACTTACATTAAAAGCTTCGAGTCGCAGCCTGTTCCGGCTGCTCTTATTTGCATTTCAGAGGTTGGGCGCTTTAGACAAACAAAACATTTGCAATTGTTCCTTGAAAAAAAATCCACAGTTTCTGAAGACAAAGCACGTCTGAGCGCGAGCGGCTCTGACCTCAAACCCAACTGCGTGTTTAACATTTCATCGTTTGCGTGGGAGCGTCGCAGCGAAAAGGAAACGTCAGAGGCAACAAGCTGCTAAACAAAGCTCCAAGTAATGTTTTCATTAATATTCATGCATCCGTGATGTAACACGACACTGCGAGCTTTGTGTGGCTCCACACAGACACCGCTGGGCCACCGGCTCCAGTGCATGAGGCCTTGGCAGCGGATGTATACACCTGATACCGGCGAGTGTTGGGGGACAGCGGTCTGTCCCTCCATGTTCCCTGTGATGGATCGTCTGAAGCTCTGGACCAGGTTCACCCTGACGGAAGGCGAGCGACTCTAAGAGGATGACACTCCTACACCTGAATGAGAGAACTGTGATCAAAAGGGGTTCAGATGCTTGAGATTCATATCTCACCGACTGATTTGGGGAAGAAAAGAAGAATAATTTTCTCCACAAACCCCGAATGTTCTGCATCTGTTACCCATGACCAAGATCTTCCCTTGACGTTAACCAAGAGGTTTTCGTGTTCGGAGTCAAACCCGGAAAACATCTTGAGAATTGTTTCTCTTAGTCAAGAAATAGTAAAAATATAATAATATTACACATAGACTGTATATAAGAAGTGGACGTAGTCATCGTGACGTCACCTGTTGGTTTGTGGACTGATGTTTTGAAGCCTCGAGTTCAGCGTTGTGGCCATCACAACAGAAGTGACCATATCTGGACTGAGGAGGACGTAGAGACGCTGTATACGTCTCTAGTAGAGACCTGTCAATCACCCTGTAGCCCCGCCCCTAAAGCATCCCCTGCTTTATGGTCTGTTTGACTCTAAATGGACCATAATTTACTAAATGAACATCATGCTGTATTGAAGAAGACTTGAAACTAGAGATTGAGACATAA
This sequence comes from Ophiodon elongatus, assembly GCA_016806645.1. Classification (NCBI taxonomy): domain Eukaryota; kingdom Metazoa; phylum Chordata; class Actinopteri; order Perciformes; family Hexagrammidae; genus Ophiodon; species Ophiodon elongatus. The sequence goes on along the minus strand of JACSYO010000040.1, from coordinate 954,596 downwards.
GCTCATGTTTACAATGTTTACTGAGGGAATAAATCAAGAGAGAAGTAGAGTCATTTTCTCATAGACACACTATTTTATTTAAAAAAAAATTTAAATAGCCCCAAATCGCGTTTTTCTCAGGTGTGTGTGTGTGTGTGTTTTAAAAATTATAAATTGTTGTCTTTTCAGCAGTCTAAAACGCTCCTAAAAGGTAACCAGTTACATAAAGTAGAGGAACGGCAATACTCACATCTGAGAAGATGATACTGTGAAATATTTAGTTGATATGGGGAAAATACATTTAGGTTACACGATCCCGTTGTGTGCATTTAGCGAACATCTCCCAGATTTCCCAGATAAGTTGTGCGCTAACATTGGTCCCCGTCCTCGGGGCTTATTCATCTCTCCCCTCGCCTTCTCCGCCTGTGGCATCCACTGATGTGCATCCTGCTTAATTACTTTTTCACGAGTTGCTCCCTGTTTTCGTCCTGAGGGAATTGCCCCCCCCCCCACCCCCCCCACTCCCTCCTCATCCCAATTCACTTAAGGTGACCTTGGCTTTTTGGGACGCATTGCTGCAGTGCTCCCACCTCCCCGCGCTCTAATCCCTGCAGGCCCACAGTGAGTCTGTGCACAGCTGCGTAGCTGAGCGGGAGTGCAAATGGAGGGGGAGTCATAGCGCGCCAAGTAGGTATCACTTGCCCAGTTTGCCTCCATTACCGAGTCCTCATGTGTCCCTCGTCTTTACAAGCCGCTGTCGGTGGCTCTGAGCGCGAGCGGCCGCTAACTGAAAACTCTGAACTCTTGAGAATCGCAGATCAATGAAACCAATGCAACGTGACATCACACACTCATGGTTACCGAGCGGGACGATGACGCTTTCTATGGATTCAAAGAGGGGAATCGAGCCCTTTTTCTGGATCCGCTCTAAAGTGTTAGTGTCATCGCTGTGTGCGTCTGAATCTGCCAACACGAGTCTCACTTCTGGCTCGAGTGGATCCTCTTTCCTGTTTATGAGATGTAATTATTTCCAATATCTGATCATGTTTCTTTTTTTGGCTTGCTCAAAATGTAGTTGGTGTTTTAGTCTTTGTGTTGATGGGGTTGGCTGTGGCTCAGGAGGCAGAGCATATAGTCCATTAACCTCTGGGTTGTTGGTTCGATCCCCAGGACACTCATACTGCCGATAGATGAGCAACTGGCCATCGGAGTGTGTGAAAGGCTTGTAGACCATTTGTGATGCGCTTTGTCTGTTAAGGTAGAAAAGCTCTAACATTGTGAGATTTCAGCTTTTTTTGCTTGATTAAAAGCTGTTGAATCACCACCAAACACAGCTCAGATGTCAGATGAAGAAAAGGTAATTGTTTAGTAATAAAAGATGATGTGTGATGATAAAGTCTTGACAGAGTCTTTGGCGCTTGGACTCTACAGGGACACGTAGTGCGTCACATTTCATTGTGTCGCTGTGTTATGGGATAGAAGAGACCAGCTGATCAGAACAGCTGATATCATGATTGACAGCCCCGAACAATGACAGCAAGGAAATTAGAAGTGAGCATGCCTGAGAGGAGTGATTGACAGATGTATGAGAAATCCACTACGTGGCTGAGCATGCAAGAGTAAAGTCTTCCTGACTGAACTCACACTCGAGCTTCATTGGGCTGAACTGGACTGTAAAAGTGAAACAAAATTAAACTCAGAGCAGAAAAGCTCTCAATGTGGTTTGTGTTTTATTCTCACTGTGGGGACTTTTGCTGGATACCTTCAGCAATATGACTTCCATCCATAGTTGTTATTATCTGAACAGAAACAGTGCAATACTTCGATATTTCGGGCTCGTTGTTTTCATTCATTTAAACTCAACTATCAACTGTCAGGTAGCGTACAGTTCATGGTTTGTGTTGAGCTAACGTTAGCACTCATTTGATGGTTTCTTCGTAGCAATGACAAAAAAGACGCAGCAAACTCCACCTGCTCCGTCTGATTAGGGACTTCCTGTCATTCTCAGTGGGTTAAGTTGATTTGTTGGCTGAATAATACCAAGTACACACGACACAACTTTCTCCATGATTTTCCTCTCGCCGAGACAAATCGTCTTCCAAGCGTTATGTTTAAAGACGCGAGTCGGTGCATTGCAGACACATTATTATTATTATTGTTATTATTATATATCTAGCCGCTTAAATACCTGGATCTCCTGGAGAGTCTGTTGGGGAGGCGTCGCCTGGAACCGCGTGTGCTATATGTGTTGCCTTCGCAGCAAAGTTCTTGCTGCACCTTCGGGTAAAATAGATAGTAAAGACGTGTGGAAACTGATATTTTTGTGAACTTGTATGCTGACGACAACAAACATGACATTGTCATTTCCTGTGTCACTTCTTTTGTGTTTTCGGGACAAAGCGTAGTTTTGGAAACCAGACATACTCAGATCTTGTAGTGTGTCGAGAGGCTCAGTCACGTAGAGGGAAAACCACGACGACGGGACAGTTAGTTGCGTAGTGCGAACAGTGCAGCGATCAGGCGACTTCAAAAAGTAGTTTGAACTTGACTGAACGAATGTAGACAAACTCGGTGACGCTGAGACCGAACCGGCTAATGAAGTTATGAGATTGTTCGAGGAGTTTATTTAAAAACTCAGTTTCCTCAGCAAAAACATCCGTGCAGCACAACAACTAAAAACCACCGAAGAGAAACGTCTGTGTGTCTTTAGACGATCAAAGCACCCACAATGCTCAAAGACAAGGCATCAGCCTGAGTGAACCAGCGGTGAAAGCTTTACCCCCTCAGCCTCCTGTCACCGAACCGTGAACTTTTCATCCCGGTGATTTGTGTGACAGGTGGAAGCTCGTCTCGGCCCACGCTGGGCCAGATATGAAGCCAGACTCACATAAATCTAGTAAAGCTGGGCGTTTTGACCAAACGCCATCACTTTGGACTCGAAGATGTGACTCGAAGGCTTTCTCTTATAAAAATGCTGAAAAACAAGCAGGAGAGACTGAAGTCGTCGCCTTCGTCTGACATTTGTTCACTAAGATTTAAAAGAAAAAGGTGACTCCAAGGTTAAATGAACCACTTTTCGAGCCTCTTTACTAAAATCAATGTATATTTATTCCAAACACTAATTGGCGGATTTGCATGAAGTTTTTGGGCAAACATGGAATTAAATTTACATAAAAGAACTCATTAAACACATTTGTCTCTAGATTAGCAGCATTGCAGTTTCCTCTGAATAAAAGCATCCGTTCTTTTAAGTGTTCGATGAAGTCATGAAATCCAACACTTACTTTGACTTTGGATCAGGAATAATCAAAATTCGGAAGGTTGTGTTGATGCAGGACTTATCGATACTCCTGAAGAAAAATCCTATGTTAATATGAATATTTACATCAAAATATAGGCAAAATTACATTTACAAAAAATGAGAATAATGTTCAGTTTTATAAACTGTGTTCTTATGTTAATTCTAGCAGCTGTTAGTCTTACTCTGTAGACGAAAATAGTCACATTTAAGTTATTTTTGTCCCACATGTCAAGTTTTTGTAGATGAAAAAGTCTTTACATTTTAGTAAATCTTTTGTCTTAGTCCTATGTCAAATGTCCTTTTTCATCAGATTATATGGAATGTTTCAGTCCACCTGTTCTAATCGTATTATCTGTTAATAAAAACACAAGTTGAGTGATTCATTTATTTACTCTAGTCTTTATAACTAAGTGTTATAGTGCCGCCTCGTCATTGTCTCGTCTTAGTCATTGCAAAACAAGCTTGTAAATTAAGATATTTCATAGTAGTTTTCGTTAACGACATTAAACACTTCTAGAGGTCGTGCACACCTGCACAGGTGTTTTCAGTCGTTGTGGCTGATTGGAGGTCTTTTTGTTCACAAACAGTGGAAACAGCTGTGAGGGTGAACTGTGACTTTCAGATTTGCTTGAAACACAACTCTTCTCATTTACTGTACAACAGCATGCTATGAGCATTAACATATCATCTTGTTGGACCTCAACTCAAAGTTGATGTTCATATACTGAAAGACACAAGAACTGAGACAAACAAGAGGTTAAACACACCTTAAAATAGAACAGTTGGATTTGGTTTTCATTCCATTCAGAGGCAAAAATCAAAATCTTTTCTCTATTTTTAAGCTGGTTCAGAGACTTTCACCCACAATCATTGTGTACACTTCCATTGACACGATTTATGTTTTATCCATCAGACGTTAAACATACAATATTTGTTTTGAGTAAAAAGTTAAACCTGATATGGGAAAACCCATGAGAACTCAAAGCCCTTGCATTGTCGCCGGGCAGCTTCCAGGCAGCATGTGGACCCTGATTGGTCTTTATCAGCTCATTTTAAGTCAGCGCGGCGTTCGCCGGAGTGGTAATTTCCGCTTCCCTCTCAATGAGTGTGATTCGGGGCAGCGGGGGAGGCCGTCCTCTCGCGGTGCACAGATCCGCGGCCGCCAAATGCACAATATGAATTGATTCCTCTCCTTATCTCGCCTGTCCATTAAATAGGAGGCTAATGAACCTGATTAGGTTGGTTAGATGGAACTCACACTCTGGAGAATCCCACAAGCCTTCGTACCACATGGCCGAGAGGGAACGCTGAGATTCATACATTGCGTCCTGACACAAACACACACACGCACACGCACACGCACACGCACACACACAGATAGCCTCTTAACACCTCTTCTGATCCAGCCGCTCCTCATGCATTATGTAGCGCATGTTTGTGCACTGAAATCACATCTGAAGAGCTGACCGGATGGAACGTCAACCGGCGCTATCGCACATTAAAGCGCCACTGGCCCTCACCAAACATTCTTTATCTCAAATTGGAAATAAATATCTCGTCCTCCTTCCATTTTCATATCAATGCCACCACATATAGTGGCTGTATATATTTGTGTCAGGCGTTTTTCTGAATATATTAGAATATTCCCGTGAATTCGAAATATCAGCTTCGGCTGTCGGTGAATGCGATTTGAATCTGGACTGAAGTTGAAAAATTCCTCGTGAAAATACGTAATGCATTTTGAGATCGCTTGTCAGTCTGGATAGTAGAGCAGCAGAGTCGTCTTTAGGTTTTGAAGCATTTATTTAACATCCAAATGTTTTTATATTGTACAAGCAGGTCGGTGTGGAGGACAGGAAGCACTGAGGATCACTAATTCTGAAATGGCATGAGGCTGCATATAGAAGTGGACGTAGTGACTTGACTTCCCCTATTGGTTCATAGTACTATAGTAGCAGTCGTAGCAGTAGCTAACTGTCATGGACGTGGAAATTAGCTAAAGAGACCATTCTGGTTTTAAACCAGGAAGTAAACATGTTTATTTCTGCTGTAAAGTTGGGCGTTTTAACATGGTGGCCTTGACTCACTTTTCGGAGCCGGCCTCAAGTGGCCATTTGAGGAACTGTAGTTTTTGTCACTTCTGCTTTGGCTTCATTTCTCTGCGTCGGAGGTTGCTGCTTATGGCAGAGTAGCAACAAAACAAACGAGCTATAGAATTTTACAAACTAATTACTTGTAGGTGTAAAAATCCATACATTTGTGGTTCTCACAAGAGACACAGAAGGAATGATGGTGTTCATGCATGAGAGGCCGAAGATATCCTGACTTTCAGTCCCTTGTATGGGTTCAGCTCCTAAACAATGGAGCCTACACTTCCCATAATGCACCCATTAATCTGAGTCTTGTTGTTAGAGCCTTGCTGTCTGGTGAATGCCCATAGAAAAAGAAAGAAATCCATGCCCCCAGTTTGTAAGAGACTTTTAATTACACATGTAGCCTCCAAACCCAAACAGTAAATTAATCTTAATGTGTGAAATCGAAGGTCCTGCAACATTAGAATAGAACACTTGCCCTTTTATCCTCCTTGTTTGTTCACTAAATCTTTTTTACGATTGGATTTTAGTGTCATTATATTTTCAACATACATTGGTTCACCTGCTCACCTCAGACAGCGAACCTGTGAACGAGTCGGGCTCCACTTTCACACCCTCCCCTGTGAAGGCCGCCGGGCTGCGCCACCGTGAAACGCTATTAGCAGTGTAACAAAAGTTGTGAATCGAATGCGGCAGCGGCGAGAAAGCACGACACGACACGTGGAATCCTGTTAGGATGCAGATTAGCGTTATCTGCGCTGCACCTGTCAATATCTATTATGAGAGGAGGGCAAGGACGGGGCAGAGCCGGACGTGGAAATGCGTCCCTCAGCACAGTCGCCACAAACGAATACCAATACTTAAAAGAGGACAGCTCGTATCGGTATGCAAGGAATTATCCCTGATACAGTGAGCAGAGCGAGCCGCAGGCAGCGTTGTTTTATCACAGGGGAAGTAGTCTCCCTTTACAATGAGGTGGGGATTGCATTCAAACCAGAAAGCTGCCAGAAGGAGAGAATAATTCACGAAAAGAAGACACCCAAGGACGAAAAGAACAAAAAAAGCCTTGGAGTGGCGAGAAGAGGCAGTGTGTTAATGGCTGTGAAGGACGATCTCCTCATTTGGAAAACAAAAGAGGGCTCAGTTTCAGAACGCTCGCATCCGCCGAGATGCAGAACACTCACACGATGATAGTTTGTAAGCGGAAGGTTACGACACGAGAAACAGAAAATGTTCAACGTTATCTTAGTGAGGCCTCAGAAGAGGGAGTAGAGGGAGAAGAGGGAGAAGAGGGAGTAGAGGGAGAAGAGGGAGAAGAGGGAGAAGAGGCGAGGAGCATACGAGTTAGTTTCCACCAACTAGAGTATTTGGTTTTTACTGATACTACTGAATTCCCTGCTAATAGCTAACTGATGTGTTAACAGTAGATGGATAATGTTAAAGTGACCGTACATGTAACTAAATAAAAGAGTGCGTTTAGTGTTCTCAACTCTACTTAAGTTTCCAATGAAAACCATGTATCTGCCAATAGACCTCAACAGTGACAGGAAGTGAATCTCCCATGTATGGAACCAAGCCAACCAACTGTGACAAAGAACCGTGACCATAAAACATTTGATTCAGAGTAAATTAAAATAAAAAAAAAGGTACAAGACGGTTGTGCATAATAATTTTTAGGAGTGAAGGAACCTCTCATATCGTGAACCATTGCAACTGATGACTTGCCGCCTCTGGTTCCTCGCGAAAACTTCTTCTTGATTTAAAATGAAGACCTCAAATGTTTTAAGAAACATAAGTCAATAACTTCCAGTTTCCCAAAGATCCACCATGTTGAAGTCCCGTAGCAGACACTATGGAGCAGCACATACGATTAACATCTCTGTGATAATGTGAATAAAACAGGTTTTTCATAAACACGGTTGATACCATACAGACTTCTACGGGAGCACACAGCGGCGTTTTACTATCTCATAGTTTATGGCGACGACAATATGGCCGCTAATCCAATTCAGAATATGAACGCGATAGTTCCTCGAGCTGTATTTGACAAAATGTAACGTGTGTTGACTGTCTACACGAGGACAATGTTCTCATCTGGAGGGCCCACACGTCTACAATCAGAACACACACTCCACATACGCGCGGCTCACAAAGAGCTGGGTAAAGACACAATGAGCTCATCAGAGAGACACAAACAAATCAGCACCCAGTTGGGCCGAGATGTGATTTCTCTTCCACATCAAACCTCCCACTCCTCTCCCACTCTCTCCCACTCTCTCCCACTCCTCTCCCACTCCTCTCCCACTCCTCTCCACACAGCGCCGCCGCCGCTGCTCGAGTGTCAAATTGCAAGCGGCGGCGGGCTCTCACTCCAGGCACAAATGGCTGGTAATTTGTGCAGAGAACAGGCATCAGAAATTCCAATTGCGACTCATCTGCGAGTCGTCAACACCGCCGGAGTCCTTCCCTCTGAGTCCTTCCCTCTGAGTCCTTCCCTCAGAGTCCTTCACTCAGAGTCCTTCCCTCTGAGTCCTTCCCTCTGAGTCCTTCCCTCTGAGTCCTTCCTTAAGTCACCCGCCTCTGAGTGTCTTCTGTGAATGGGAGAAGCCGAGTGCATCCAACACCAGCCGCCGCCCACCAGCTTCCTGTGACCCCTTCGGGCTGACCCGCAATCGCTCGAGTGATGCATCCCACACACACACACACACACACACACACACACACACACACACACACACACACACATACCAGGCCTCATTCATGAAAAAGCACAGATGTGAAGGAGCCCTCGCTTGTACCAATAAAACATTCTGCGGCAGGAGGATGAGGGACTGCAGGCTCACTACTGTGCACATTTGTGGAGTAAGACGTAGGTGTAAGGGCTCTGATTAGCACCTTCTCTTGTGTGTCGTCTTGCTAAAGTACCCAGCATGCACTGCCCTGCCTGACAGAGTGGCAAACAAAGGCGAGCAAAATGAAGGGGAGCTGGTAGAATTGTAAGGTTTAGATATTCTAACAGGGGGCCTTTTTTTTATTTTCTTTTTTTGCCCCGTAATGTGAAACATCTATCAGAGATGTTTCAACAAGCAGTGTGGCCACTTTTCTTCAGCGCTCATTAAGAGTCGACACCAGCTGAGTGCCTGCAGGAATGCATGATGGTTCATTATAATATTTACCCATTTTGCTCTCATTCATCACCGGGGATAATGTGGTTTGCAGAGCGCCATCAGCGTTATTATAAGTGCGCTCCGCAGAGCAGCTCTTGTGCCTCACGGTATTAAAAAGGTTTCTGGATGGAGAGCCGGGTTCTCTCTGGGTTTCCTCTCGGTGCTTTAGTTTCCTTCCATAGGTGGATCGGGGACTCACATGTCCCATGTTGCAACCTGCTCATCACCCGATGCATACGTGCATGGGACAGGCTCCAGAGTATAGACATATTGATAATCATTATGGACAGCCTTGGGTTTTAGAGGCCATATCTGCATTTTTTTTTTCCTACTTAGCAATAAAAAAAAAAAAAGGTATGCAGATCAGAAGTGGAAGGTCACACTTGAACTCTCAAGTCGTCGGCATTCAGTGAAGAAGGTCGAAAGACAGAACATTTATCATGCAAATCTCTTTTCAGTCGCTATTTCTGCAAAACGTTTGGCATGGCAACCGCTATACTACTACGTGTTAAAGTTGCGCAATAATCACAAACCTTTACATTGCAGCGTTTTTGAATATTATATTATTTATATTACCGTCCCCTTAAAAAAATAAACTAATGGCAGTATTTTCTTTAATGGTCATGTACAAAGCTAGTCAGTGTTGGTAGTTAACTAGATAGACGGGGGTCAGGGGTCAGACCGGTCACCAGTCGAGGTCTTTACTTTACAGTCGGCCTCCTTTCTTGTCTGCAGTTCACTGATCACACAACTATTTTTTGGGGGATATGAGTGATATGATACAATGTAGCCAGTGACTGAGGGTGCATCAAAAGAGTATCTGGATGATTTCGATCCATTTTAAGATGTCATTTCTTGCACTTGTCATAATGCTTTTTGTGCCACTTCCTGCCAGAGCACACGGTGTGACTAAAAATCTGCAGCTCGTCAGGTTTGATGACGCTGAAGGGTCGGTATGGAAACAAAGGACTGATGGGTTGATAGATATTGAGGTGAGGTTCTTGTGCTTTATGAAAGACGTAGCGTATAGAACACTAACAACCAGCTTCGGCCCAGTGATGCTGTGTCGAAATATTCTGATTATGAAATTAATCAAAAGCTCTAATGAGAACTAATCTAATTCTAAGTTTCCTTAAAATTACATTGAGAAGCCAATTTCTTTTGGTGAAATTAATTGCTACAAACCACCACAGAGTAGCTAAACATGAAATCAGAAAAAAATTGCAAAGAGAAGGACGATATAAAAATATTAAATACGCTCTACCAGTCATATTTTCTAAATGTATCCATACGGTCAACCTACTTATTTGATTTACTGCAGGGATCCTATTAATTTAATTTAGTCTCGTTCTTTATTTATTCTTTGCTTTCTTCCAAGTATTTTTCTCCATTTGTTTTCTCTTTTTGCGAGGTTATGTTGTCATGTCATCATATTGTTGTGTTTATGTGGATCTTTCCTGCATTCAATTGAAAAAAAACTGAAAAAAAAGGAGCCTGATCCGTCTGAACGGAGTGAAAAACAACCTCAATCAGAGGTTTAATACTACAGTGTCTCTATTTAGGGTTGACATCTGTAAAAAAACAAAAAAAACAGAATACAGTGACTATGATAAGAAACAAAAGAGAGAAAAAAAAAAATACCCATCAATGCTTAAAATTGTGGTGTGTTTGCATTCCAGAATCATTAACGTTGCAATGTTTAATTTAACGATAAAATGCACTGGAAAAAATGTGTCGAGTGAATTTAATCAGTCGTTGTAAGTCAGCGCCTCACCCACACACCTGCGGATGATTGCCTCATCAGAGGGTGGCGTCTGCTGGGGAGAACACAGCGGCCTATGAAAGTAAAATGGCAAAGTGAGGCCGGAGTATTGAGTTGTTTTGGGGGTTTCAGCGCTGCCACTCCAATTTATGCTTTTGAACGTATCACAAGTCAGAGCGAGACTCAAAGCCAAAGTCCAGGAAAGATTTTATAGATTTTACTCAGCCATGTGGAGCCGGACTTTATTTTGCATTCAAGACAACGTCCGACTGATATGATCTGTCAATTAACTCAACTCTTTGGCGAATTCAGATTAATTGTAGAATCTTCTGTTGAACAAGATGGAAAAGAGCCGTCTCTCTGGAGCAGTAATGATGCACGCGGCCCGTCTCGTCTCCGCCTTATCGTCGTGATGTGAGCTTTAATATGCTGCAGAGCTGTGGCCCTATCAGATCAGATGTGGCTCCGGGCGATTGGAGCCTTTCATGGGTGGAGGGGGATGGAGGCGAGGAGGGGAAGAAGAAAGAAAAAAGAAAAAAGGAGCGGCTCCGGCTCGGGTGCATATTCTTCCCATTTCTCTCCAGTTCCAGACAACAGGCCCCGGCGAAATGACCGTGGGTGCCGCCAACTGTGAAATTAATTGAACTTGTGATCCGAGGGGGTACGGACCAGCATCCGGCCCGAGGAGGCGAGTGTGCATCCGCGCTTACATTCGGCTCGTGACGGAGGAACAGCCGAGCCCGGAGGCGCCGACTGGATCCGCGGTCAGTTTCCTCGACAAGATGTCTCCGGACGTGGCTGAGCTCCGCTTGACTTGGGGGACATTGTAGCAGAGTGTGTGAGACGTGCTGTCATGCTGCTGGCTCTTGTTAGAGGGCATTATTTTTAAGGAGAGAGCTCGGATTTGTTCACAGATCCATCTCGTCGAGCTGGTAATCGTTCCAGTGATAATGAGTCAGTGTTCCGGACAGGTTTTGGTGGCCGGGGGATTAAGGTTGGTCCGCCAAGATCCAGAGTGGGTTTAAAGGATTATCTAATTATTTTAGGAGCTGGTAGTTCAGGCCGTCATTTCTATCAGTAATGATAAAATTGCAATTCATCGATGGCAGGAAACAGGAGCAATTAGACTAACGCGATCTCATGGGAAGGCATTTAAATAGCACGCCACTTTTAAAGGATGTTTTTCATGTCATGTCAACACATTTTAAGCTTTTTTGCGTTCCAATTAAGGCTCACCCTCATTGCCATGTCGCCACACATGGTTGTACAACACGGTTGTATTTTCGTGGTTGGCGATGTGAATTCAAACAAAACTACTACTCATGGTTTGGATTAAAATGAGGCTGTTAGTTATGTAAATGAAGTTAGGGTTGACTTTTGGTTTCACATGGAACACGAACAGCAGTCTCCTGGGTGAAAGTCATGCATTTGTTTTACCCACCCGTCAACAGTCTCTCACTCCTAGTACGGCGCACTTAAGGAAAAAATGTGGAGCGACAACAAGCGAAATTACTTAAGAAATTATACAGTTAGAAACCGTAAATGGAAATTACTATAGCAACACACAGTGCAGTATATTACTGGCAGGTTAGCTACAGGATTAACGCTGTAAGCATCAACCATACGCACCTGATGAAACACCGTTAACCTCACGTTCTACTGAAGAATATTGTTACAAGATTAACGGTAATATACTGTTGAATTAAATTACAGCAGCGACGCTGTAAAGTAACAGTAGGATGATAGAAACCAGAGCTGCCATCTGTTTCAGATGTGCTCACCTATTTAGATAATCTAAAAACTGCACTGCCGTTGACCTTCTTCTAAACCCAAAAATAAAAAAAGTATATTGTTCTCATTCATCCTTTAAACCATAACTCATGTTGGCTTCCTCGCGTGTGGTCTGGGTTCGTTTTAAGACCGCAGGATGCTTCGAAGCAAAGTGATGAAACAGAATTGGCTCCGGCAGATTATTTTTGTAACTTATGTCTGAAACAGACAATCCATCAAATCACACCAACTGCAACTGGCCAAGTGTGCCGAGGTGTGCAAGCATGGGAGAGTATTAGTCTCTCTCTCTCTCTCTCTCTCTCTCTCTCTCTCTCTCGTAATCCTGCACACAACTAAACTTCTCTCACTTTCTTTGAGTACACTGACGCTGTGATCGTCTTCTAGACGGACCAACAGGACTTGTGTGACCACGTTTTCCTTTATACAAGCCTGGAGCACACTGAACGCCTCCTCGCAGGCAGCTTCAACCTCAGATTAATGCTGAGTCATCGTGGACTATTTGTATTATTCTGATGAAGACTTTTAAAAAACAAACACCACCAGGCAGACGAGTACGCTGGCAGCGGCTAAAAGCCCCTAAAGAAACCGGACGGTCTCCACACATTCAGAGACACTGTAGTGGAGGCACTTCCTGCTCCTGGAGCGCACACTTGCATTAATGCTTACTACTATACTTTCTTGCTCATTATGTTAGGGTAGTGTTCTTTGTACTCCTCTAATTCCACCAAATTATTATTTTTTTTTCTCCCACCATCAACTCATATCAGCAGCCTCGGTGCCGTGTGCATGAACTCTCACTAACGAGGACGAACACAGGCGGAGGGAATGAATCTCGTTAAACTTAGTTCAGCGTTCCAGAGTCGAGAAGTGGCGAATACAAAGGTCACTTTTATTTAACCCATTTAAGACGCTTTTAAGTCAAGATTTACTGTTTAAGCGTGATTTAATTGGTTCCCAGTAGTGGTCATTGCCAAAGAGGGGAAAGTAAATCAAAGGAAACGTGACATATATGCAGTTTAAGCAACATCGGCCTCCATGCCCCAAACTGTTGTCGTCCACGAGTGAAATTTAATCCGTAGGGAGTAAACGAATCAATTACTCTTCTCTTATTTTTCCTTTTGGCCTGCGACCAGAGGCCGAGCCGGAGCAGACCGGAGGCTCTCGGAGTGAAGAGAGTAGGCCATCTCTATCTGCTTTAAGCAGATTGTGTCCCTGAAGTTTCCCAGCTATGAACTCCCCCGGCCCCGTGGATACAACGCAATCTGCGCTGCCCCACATTAGATTAAGTATCCTCCAGCTCTCATCCAGGTCACATCGCTCCGCAGAGTGCAGCGGGGCTTCGAGGACTCTGCTGCTGCTGCTCAGGTGGAGGAAACGCTGCGTACGTGACAAACAGCCTGTTGGTCAATGAGTTTCAGGTCAGCTGAGTTACACGAGCTCTGAATCCACTGGTTTGTTCAGACACGTCTGGCACGATGTCCACCTCCGACGGGGTGAAGGTTTCTGCCTGAGTACTGCGAAAGAGATATTGTCAGCATCTACAATAAAATTGAGCTTTTTCTTCACTTTTACAAAGCTGAAAACCGTCTGATCGCTGAGACTTTTAAAGGTCCAGAGTCGGTATCATGTGCAACCAGGTCAAAGTAAAGCCGAGGATCAAGTCCTTGAAGAAAACCACGAATCATGTCAAACAAAGTCAGAAAGGTCCTGTCCAACGAAGTCCAAATCAAGTCCTTTGAGACAAGTCACAAGTCATTTCCAACCAAGTCAAAGGTCCTGTCCGAAGTACAAATTAAGTCTCAAGTCCAATGAAGTCCAAATCAAGTCTCAAGTCCTTGAGGAGGACGAGTCGCAAGTCATGTCCAAGTCAAGTCCAATAAAATGACTCAACATTTGAACATACAGCTTTGCAAACATTGTCCATTCTTAATATTTAAATATATGAGCTGTGAGTCCCTGAAGACTTTCGCGCTGACTCGAGTCTGACTCGAGTCTGACTCGATTTCAAGTCTCCGGTCGTCAGCTCTGCAGCTCAGAAATCCCCAAGGTCTAAAAGCAGAAAGCATCTTGACTGTTTTTCAAAAACCTTGTCAAGGAGCGTCTTCTCTGAATGGATTCTTCTTCTCAGCTGCGGTAGAGCAACGCGTGGCTCGGCTGAACCTCGGCGTGACGCTCATTTATTTATATAAGTCAAAATATCTTGATATTTAATTAGAACTCTTTGTCGTTCAGATATCACAACCTTTAAGAAAAACAGCCTCCCTTTGTTACAAAGCGTAATGGCTGCCTGCTTGCCTTAATCAATTAGACGCGTAAGCTTTTAAGCTCATTCCTCTTGATATCTGTGATATGCATAATAATGACCTCATTACTGGAGGCGGCGCGCATTGTGTTGGGAGATTGGATGCAAAACACACAGATTTTTTTTTTTTTTTTTTTTCATCTATTTGTAATTCATCCCTTCAAAGGGGCTGAGGTGTAAAAAGATGGTGAGAGCAGACTGAGAGGCTGCGGCGGAGAAACCAGACACGGTGAGGAATTTAAAACCGTGGTTTCCAGGCTTCGAACACACACGTCCGACCGCATGTGGCGTCTGTGGCGTCTGTGGCGTTCGCCCACGGCCGACTGCAAGGTGTATGAAAAGACGCTTTCCTTTCATACCAAACATGTCACTGTCAGAGCCAGCTGCCGAAGGGAGAAAAGAAAGGATGACCTTTGTTGAATAGAGACCGGGCCTTGGACGCGTTGTCTTTCAGCTCGCCTCGTTTCCAAAGACGTCAGAGACCTTGTTTCAGTGTTGGTCTGTAGCAGAGCGGTCACGGTTAGATCTGGTGATTGAGCGGCGTTCTGTCCTGAGCACAGCCTTGAACAAAGTGCAGGCTTTTTTTTTTTCTTTTTTTTAATGCATCTTAGCACAATGACTCAAACAAAAAAAAAAAAATATGAATAGTTTCATTACATAATGAGCTCCCTGTGTCATGAAATAATTACTTTTGAAATCTATAGAGGGGGGCCTTGCATTCGGAGGCATTTTGCAGATAAATAATTCATGATTTTGTTCTTATTTTTCTCATGCCAACAGACTGTCTGAATGTCAAACAGGGGTGTGAAAAGCTCTGAGAACAGAGCGGAGAGGAAGAGGAAAAATAACTCGGCTCTTTATTCGGTCCAGTCTTCAGTTATCATGAAGAGATATTTAACTTTAGTCCTCGAGTGCCCTTTCAAAACTCATTTTCGCAGACATGGAAATGTCCTGGATGGATTTTCGTTAGATTAATGCTGTGTGTCCTCCAGAAACATGAGAGCAGAACACATCATGATGAGGATTTGCTTTTGTTTTTCTCTTCATCTGACGATCCCACATTTTTAAATCTAACAATTAACATTTCGTGGCATAATTAGCAAAACATTCTCAGGGAAATGGCATTATGGATGAAACTAAATGTTCATACTCAACACATCTGCAAAGGATAATTTCTGCTTCTTTAATCTTCTCGTGTCGACTCAGTTCAGACAACTGAAGCCACCTGATTAACTTCCAGAGTGAGATGTTAGTTTTATGTTTTATAAAAAAGGAAGGAGACAGAGAAAAAGTAAATATAAATTAACATACATGTGCCTACTACATGTTTTTCTATAAATAAAAGCAACGATGCAAAAATGAAGTATTGATTAATATGCATATCTTTTACCAAAAGAGTTGATGTTAAAGTGTGACATGTTTTTTTTTCTGGCATTATCTTTTGTTTTAAAGTTTTCTGAATGATTTTCTTTATGTGATCCATCCCAGCTTTTATTATCATGTGACACCTTCTGTCGCTTTGACTCTTACAAAACGTTAATCCCTTCAAAGGAGAAAGTAGAACGCAGCGAAACAGAAAGGCAGTACACAACAAGAATACACAACAAGAATACACAAGAAGAATACACAAGAAGAATACACAAGAAGAATACACAAGAAGAATACACAAGAAGAATACACAACAAGAATACACAACAAGAATACACAAGAAGAATACACAAGAAGAATACACAAGAAGAATACACAACAAGAATACACAAGAAGAATACACAACAAGAATACACAAGAAGAATACACAAGAAGAATACACAACAAGAATACACAACAAGAATACACAACAAGAATACACAACAAGAATACACAAGAAGAATACACAAGAAGAATACACAACAAGAATACACAAGAAGAATACACAACAAGAATACACAACAAGAATACACAAGAAGAATACACAACAAGAATACACAACAAGAATACACAACAAGAATACACAACAAGAATACACAACAAGAATACACAACAAGAATACACACAACAAGAATACACACAACAAGAATACACACAACAAGAATACACAACAAGAATACACAACAAGAATACACAACAAGAATACACAACAAGAATACACAACAAGAATACACAACAAGAATACACAACAAGAATACACAACAAGAATACACAACAAGAATACACAACAAGAATACACAACAAGAATACACACAACAAGAATACACAACAAGAATACACAACAAGAATACACAACAAGAATACACAACAAGAATACACAACAAGAATACACACAACAAGAATACACAACAAGAATACACAACAAGAATACAGTACAAGAATACACAACAAGAATACACAACAAGAATACACAACAAGAATACACAACAAGAATACACACAACAAGAATACACAAGAAGAATACACAACAAGAATACACAACAAGAATACGCAACAAGAATACACAACAAGAATACACAACAAGAATACGCAACAAGAATACACACAACAAGAATACACACAACAAGAATACACACAACAAGAATACACAACAAGAATACACAACAAGAATACACACAACAAGAATACACAACAAGAACACGCAACAAGAACACGCAACAAGAATACACACAACAAGAATACACAACAAGAATACACAACAAGAATACACAACAATACACAAGAAGAACACACAAGAAGAACACACAAGAAGAACACACAAGAAGAACACACAATAAGAACACACAATAAGAACACACAAGAAGAACACACAATAAGAACACACAATAAGAACACACAAGAAGAACACACAAGAAGAACACATGTGCAACAGAGAACTGCAGAAGTAAGAGAAGTTGGAGCTTCTCTGTGTTCCCCAGCTACAGATCCTCTTATTGGCACATTAAAAAGACCTCTCGAAGGATTTTATGTTGTTTTTAATGTTTCCCCGGGTCAATATGTGGGAATCACCTACAGCTTCCAGCCTCCTGATGTTGTACTTGTCGGGAAATGTGCCCTTAAAACTGCTGCCAAAGACGGTTATTCTTGGCGTTCTGTACATTAATATGTCCACAAAGGCAGAATGTTCTTTTCTCCATTCTAACTGCGTTTGAGACGTCCGTGTCCCGTCGCTCGCTGTTTGAACCGTGAGGATAGACCGTCTCCGATCTCTCACAGTGGAGCTTTATATCCAGAACACAGAGGGGCGATGAGGATTGTTCTGTTTCATAAATGTGGAATATTTCAGATTTTTGCACAGGGTCTCTTTGAAGAGTGTGAAGTGAACATATTTGAATCCCTTCAAATAAAGCCCCCCCCCCCCAAAAAAAAATTAACATATTATTATAATTTTAAAAGAAGTATACGGGGTCTTTCTCATTTCTCGCCTCGATTCCTCTCCTCTCACACGTTAGTCACGTCTCAGTCTCGCTCGTGCGTTGAGGATGCAGAGAGAAGCTGAGGTGTGTGACCTGGTCACACAGGGGCAGCGTCACGCCGTTGACACGGTAACGGCCGCCTATAAAGCATCATCGAGCCCCCCCCCCCCCCCCCCCCCCCTCTCCCCACCACTGAGATCCTCAGCTCCAGACTCCTGTTGGTGGAGGAGCAGCATCTTACTTTATCATCGCTCTTTCTCTGGCATTTTCTGAAAATCCGATACATAACATACGTCGCCACCTTTTCTCCGCATAACTCGAGGCGTAAAACTAGCTGCTCGCATATTTATGAAACTTAATTTGTCATCACGCCTCATTTTCTGCACGTTTGGAGAGAAACCACATTAATAGTGCGAGACAACACGATCAATCCTCAACCCGTTTTATGACAGATTTCTGATGTGTTTTTTTTTTTTTACCGATAAAACTTTGTAATTTATCAAGAAAACTGTCCAGCAGCTGTTAAATCAGTCATATTTCTCCACAGCATAAATTACACCTTTCAATATTTCAGCTGTGAGGTTAAATCTGATTTGTGCTTTGAAAAATATCCATTTAGTTCCTGTGTGTGTATCTTATATCGAAGAAAAGTGGCCTTAATTTCTGCAGGACTTTTTTTTTTTGTTTTGGAAATGTACTGGATGTCGTGGGATGTTGTTTTTGTGGTGACTCGGGTTCTCCACAGAGCAGCGGGTTCTACGCATGAGTATGAGTTTACCACCGGTTGCTTCTAATACGTTAATCGGAGTCTTCCACCACTGCGACGTCTGTTAGTGTTAAAGACTTTAAATGTCCCGAGGAGCTTTTTTTTTTTCTGAACGCAGCAGAAGACCCGACGAGCTCGACTGCTGTGCACAGATGTCGTCTCCTCTCTCTCTCGCTCATCAGGGATCCTTGTTCGCTGAGAACAAGTCAGAAATATGAGTTCCACCTGCTTCTCCTGCTGCAGCCGGACGGCTCGGACGCAGACGAACACCGAGGCTCCTTTTCAACCTCGGACATTAAATCCTCTTCAGCCGAGAGGCGGAGAATAGAGGACTGATGAGGGGCAGCGCGCTGGTTAACGAGTCGGACCGGTGCCAACTCCTTGCTGGTGCCCAGTGGGAACTTTTACTTCAAACTATTATTACTGCTGTTGTTGAACAAGCACGTTAATAAGGCGATTTATGTGTGAGATTATCTTTAGAAATGTACTTTCCTTCAGGTTTTTTTTTTTTGTTGGTCTGTTTAAGGCCTTTTCCCTTGGACTGTATATGAGAAGTAAACATCGTGACGTCACCCATACAACCGTAGAGTCGCCCCCTGCTGGTCTTTGGTGTCTTTTTTGTCGTTTCTGTCTCTTCTTAGTTGTTTTGTGTATTTTATTTTTTTTTGGTGTCTTTTGTATTTTTGTCTTTTTTAGTTTGTCATTTTGTGTCTCTTTGTGTCTTTTTTCATTGCATTGTGTGTCTTTGTAGTTGTTTTGTCCTTTTTTATGGAGTCTTTGTCATCGTTTCATGTCTTTTTTAGTCGTTTTCTGTCTTTGTGGTCATTTTATGTTAGTTTTATCGTCGTTTTGTGTTTCTTTGTAGTCTTTTTGTGTAATTTTGTCATTTTTTGGTGGTTTTGTGTCCCTTTACAGTCTTTTTGCATCTCTCTTGGTCGGCACGTGTCTCTTCGAGTTACATTTTCCAGGTGAAAGCCAGGGGGCCCCTGACACTGGGCCCCTGACACTGGGCCCCTGACGCTGGGCCCCTGACACTGGGCCCTGACACTGGGCCCTGACACTGGGCCCCTGACACTGGGCCCTGACGCTGGGCCCCTGACACTGGGCCCCTGGCACTGGGCCCCTGACACTGGGCCCCTGACACTGGGCCCCTGGCACTGGGCCCCTGACACTGGGCCCTGACGCTGGGCCCTGACACTGGGCCCCTGACACTGGGCCCTGGCACTGGGCCCCTGACACTGGGCCCCTGACACTGGGCCCCTGACACTGGGCCCCTGACGCTGGGCCCCTGACACTGGGCCCCTGACGCCCGTGCTGGGTGTCCCTTTCAATAATCCATCCATGAACTCACCAGATTTCTATTAAATGTAAAGTGACTTCACTCTTTGTGATCACAGTATTTCTTAACACTTGAGTCATGAAAACAATTAATTCATCAGAGGTTTCCTTAACGCATCACTCCAAGAGATTTAGTCTTTTTGCAGAAGACGTGTTTTCATGGAGGGAAATGCAATTATCCGAGCAGTCAGCGGGGATCTCGAATGAAAAGTCACATTTTTGATGAGTTCATTAGATTTCAGGAAAGCGCCGCGGCGACGGAGGAACCCTTCGACAAACAACCGCCGTATATGAAGCTTAACTAAACAAACTGGCTCTGAGTGATTAAAATATGTTGGAAGAGGGATTAGAGAAGGTTAACAGATGCTCCGCTGGCTTTCACAAGATCTGCCAAACACTTTGTTTTAAGAGACTCACGTGTGAGCGGTTGTCAGACAAAAGAAAAAAAAGTGTCCTCTGCTTTTAATTGGCTTTTACTGTTTGAGGATAAAAACCTCTGCTGCTGTAATGTCACTATTCATTCATATTTAGTCTGCTGATGACTTTGTTGTCATTGCGTCATGGTTAAAGTGAGTTGTGATGTTGCACCTGCGATATATTTCAGCTATATATCTGAGGGAGGAGAAGGAAGTGAAATTTACTCTGAGAGGCGACATATTTAACACTTGACCTCCTTGACCTTGTGGAGAGTGAGCAAAGAGGAGCGTCTCCACCGCGCCGGCCTTTACACCGACTGTGTTCATTTCAGAAAATGACATGATCCTCGGTTGGGATTCATGGCCTACTTTCTGCTTTGATATCCACACTGTCGAGATCAGGCACTGAATTAATAACTCAAATATTATTATATCGCTTCTCTCCGCTTCCTCCTATATTAGATGTTTTCTTTTCCAGCGTTATATGAGATTGTTTCCAAACGCAGCCTCGAATCAAGAGTCTCGTTCCGCACTGTAAACTTCCAACTAGTTCTAGTTTTTAACCCGTTAGTAATTCCAAAAGGAATGTAAAGGAAGAGAGAAAAGAAAGAAGACATTAGTTAAATTATATTCCCTTTTTCTTCATGAAAAATAATCCGTCATAATTCATTACATTGAAACTAAGCTAAGAGAAAAGGGTTTTGAAAATATAAATTAGGACTTTTATTAGTTTTCAATCAAAGACTTGTAAAATGTTTACAGTGTGATGTTGCAACCTGTTTTCACTCCGAACTCAAACTTCAAACACCGACAGTCAGTGGTCCTCGTCGTCTGATACCGACCATAGAGACCTGTCAATCATAGTAGCCCCGCCCCTAAAGCGTCCCCTGCTTTATGGTCTGTTTGACTCTAAATGGACCATAATTTACTAAATGAACATCATGCTGTATTGAAGAAGACTTGAAACTAGAGATTGAGACATAAACTCATGTTTACAATGTTTACTGAGGGAATAAATCAAGAGAGAAGTAGAGTCATTTTCTATAGACTTCTATACAACCAGAGGAGTCGCCCCCTGGTGGTCAGGAGAGAGAATGCAGCTTTAACACATGAAGCTTTGACTTCTATACAACCAGAGGAGTCGCCCCCTGGTGGTCAGGAGAGAGAATGCAGCTTTAACACATGAAGCTTTGACTTCTATACAACCAGAGGAGTCGCCCCCTGGTGGACTTTCAACGAACTCCTCCCTAACTAACTCTTGCTCTTAGCACCGTCGAGTGGGCTATAGTGGTACTGTCAATTATTATAAATTTATATTCTAAATCTGCTCAAGAACAAAAACGCACCATTTCAATGACGGGTTCAGTTTGAATATCCACGAGTGAATCCCAACGTCATCGTGTAGAAACCAACGTGTGTTTCAACTGTTGGCTGGCTAACGTTCCCTCGGATGCAGTGACATAAAACTCATCGTTTTTTGTAATTGAAAAAGTCAACCCTTCGTCAGTAAAAGTGAGGAAATATGACCCTGAATACATTAAATGTGAATTAAAAATGTATTTTTGGTCATTACGGCTGACGGAGACACAACACATTTTTACAGCCCAGTGTATTTTTTCTCATGGTTTTTTTTCTCATATATTTGGGAAGGTGGTCCTCGGGATATTATTATCAACCCTGAAGTGATTCTCAAGTTACAAAAGGTTGAGAACCCTTACTCTACACATTGAGTTATGCACAATACCGACAATACTCATTCTCTTTTTTAGCTCCGATTTGGTCTCCGCCAACTCCTGCGGGGAAATGACTGGCTCTTAAGCGATTAAATGCTCCACTACATTCACCAGCTCGTCTCTTAGTGTGTCTGTCGGCTGTTTGTAGCATGGCAAGTCACACGAGAGCACAGAGAGACCCAAACCAGTAAAGATTGGGGGGGAGTGGGGGGGGGGGCTGGATAACCAAAGGCAGCTTTACACTTCATGAAAAAGGTCGGCGTACCGGTCTGTATGCGGTAACCATGGCAACACAGCTTTTGTAAGCGGAGTTGCCTGTAGTGTGCGGGGCTGGAGGGAGGTTAGATATGATGCACACATATGTGGACATAAGCCTCGTACTCCCCGTGCATGTTAATGTCTCGGCGCCCGGCTGGAGACGCCGAGCAGCCCTGAGGCGTTCTCCGTCAGGCTGTTGACAAGCTTCCTGTCAGGGGTGGCTGTCAGATTCTTACAAAGCCAAAGGGAGAAAAAAAACAAAAAACAGAGTGAAGGAAAATAAACAAAAACAAGGTGGGGAGGTGAGGACGGTTCTCTTAACACTGCTGGAAAAAATAAATCCTTCACGGTCAGATAGTTTTAGGTGGTTTGTGGCTGGATTTACCTGGGCAAGAGGGGGAGGAAAGAAAAGTCCAAGCTTAAAGTGTGAATCGCTGAGCAAGCTGCTGTACTTTGAGGAGAGTCCAGCTGGCTGAAGCGTTCTCATTACATCGGGGTTAAAAGGGGCATTAAATGATCTTGACTTTTAAGACCCAAGTGCATTTGATTCAGTGCAGCTCTGAATCTGGCACTTGGTTGCCAGACTGGTGATGAATGACCAAAATCTGAGCAGATCCGTATCTGGATGATGAAACTGGCCCAGAACTGGTCTGAGTGCTGCTTTTGGAGCCTGAACTGGCCCAAGTCTGCCTCTTCAATGACACAGCCAAATGTGGCATTGGGTTAATGCTGCAAAAGAAATTACAGACTAGAAGGTCAATGTTAGAGGACGGAAATCCCAACGCTTGCTCGAACAATAAACCTCAGCCTCCAAAATGTTGTATTTATGGATTTTTTTAAACTTTTAAAAATCAATTGCTTCCCAAACGTGTACTTTAGTGGAGATCCCAGTGTTTCCAAATAAAACTAAATGTCAGGCTGCATGTCGGGGAAATGTTTTTTAAAAAGTGTTGCATGAGACGTCTGGAGTTGCTGTGGGCTACAACTTGATCCAATGTCTTTTTTTTGTCTGTATTTGTGTACAAATTTGGGGAACTGGCACCATTATAAGTATGCTGAATTAGCTATTAGCTGTTCTTGTTTGCAGTGTACTCGTGGATACACAGACAAATATCACCAGATTGCTTTTATATTGAAGAAAACAAAAAAAATTCAGGAGTTACATGCTCGTCACTCAGAGAACCGAGGTTACAACGTAACCAAATGTTCACTCAGAGAACCGAGGTTACAACGTAACCAAATGTCTTCGGAATTTAAAGAAAATTTACTGGGGAACATAACGAGAAAATTAAGAGTTTAAGAAGTTAATTGCAGACTGAGCTAATAGACATAAACATCATTTGTTTTCCGTTGGCTGAACAAGGCTGCAGTTTTGGCAGCGATTCAGTTACCGGGCGAGAACATTTTCATTTAAAGTCTCCAGTTAGTTGAATTGATTCCACGTTAAGCTCAGTCACAAGAGACAATCAGCACAAACAGGGAGAATAAAAAGGAGGTGATTGTGTCCGTAAATATTTGGCTCAGTCAAACTCAAACTTCAACTATTGCTGAGAACCGAATTCCAGAACAATCAGTTTTTTGTTGCCGTTGTATTCTTTTCCTTTTATCTTTGCGTTTTTATTCCAAAAGTATTATTGCTTCAACAGAAGAGCATCAAGGTGACGTGATGGAGAATAGCTGGTGTTGCATTGTATAATGCCGACCATTACAGGAGCCACAGAGACTATCATGACTCACATTAGATTAGACCGGGCTTCTTTCATTGTCCCCGGGGCCACATTCGTCTTGTGGCAGTCACCAAATATTGACTGTAATGGTGACAAATGTGGTCTGCATAGTACAACACTTTATAGGTTATATTGTGCTCTCCTGTATAAGGCCAGTTCATTACTGGAATTCATTATATGTGCAGGACAGACTGGGGTGATGCCGTGAGAATTGAAAGGCACCAATTTACTTTTAACAATATGCAAGGCTCCCCTAATCCCTCGCCATAGACCTCATCAGTGAAACGGATGGCTGTGAATATGCAGCCCATGAATCTTTAACCACCGGCGCTCCATTTCGGTCGTTTTAAAACACCCCAGTTGTAGAAGTTGCTTTTTTGTTGGCAGTGCTGAAATTCAAAAGTATGGCGCTCCCGATCGATCCTGATCAACATCGCAGGCCTTTTTCTTTTTTTAAAAGATTATGACCAGAACCCTCCAGTTAGCGGGATCCCGCGGTGTCACATGTTGGTTTATGTAACTCGTGTCCCGCCTGCGTGGACAGGTTCGCCGTGCAGCGTGCTACACCCCGAGCCTGGTGTGCTGCCCTAGTTAAAGGGGTATTTTAAGAGTTCCCACACGGGTTCATTTGCCCTCGTCTCCTTCTCCAGTTCAGCCTTTTTTCTTTCTCGTGAAGCATCCTCTTCAGTGTCGGACCGGAGAGAAGCAGCCCAGGACGACTGTTACACCGTCGTCCTGTTGAATGGGAATAAATGACACGAGGTATACTGTGAAAACTCTCATCCAACAAGTCATCAAACGACATCTTTCAGCTCGTATCGGTTGTTAGAGCTCCAGTTTGCTCATGCAAAGAGCAGCGAGAAGTCTAATTCCACTGGATTACATTGGTGAGGTCACCCAGCAGCACCAGAGCAGCCAAGTCGATGCGCGACCTTTTTACATTTTTATTCTCATTTAGTGACGCAGTAAATCAATTATAGTCACAGCAGGAGAATCACTTCATATTATAGAACTCATATTAAAACGGACAAAGTGCTTCACAAAAAAAGATGAAGTGAAAATGACATTATTCTGGAAATTATGAGGTAAAATGCCAAAAGCATAATAGATTAAAAGTATAATACAATTATGCCCGCAATTGCCAATAAGACATTTACTTCACCGTGCACGCTTGACAACCGTCATTTAAATGGCAAGTAGCACATCTGGTCTCTGACCATTTAGACTGAACCGTATCACACGGAGAGAACTGTGGCTCCACATGGTCCAAAGTCATGAGGTGACCCCCTGCTGGCTGCACATTCTTTATTTTTTTTATTGCTTTAGGGGACATTTGATGCCAGTTAGAGAGGAGATGGAGGGGATGAACAACATGCAAGGACGTTCATGGCACCTTTTAGCGTCTGTATGAGACACGCGTTTCCAATGTGAAACCCATCAACGTCTTTATTAGACCATCAGAGTAGACCACCACTGACGTAGAATAAAGAGCGAGTCAGTCAGTCCGCTTAGGAGGAGGTCGAGTTGGATGGACGGGTCAAACGAACACGAGACTTTCACCCAGGAGGCCGCTGGTCGTGTCATGTGTGAAACCAAGTCCGCGTTGACTTATTTCATCCTACTTTTGTTACGTAACTTATGTACTTAAAACTACTACGAGGAACTTTTATTTAGTGTTGATTCTGGCGCCCCCTGTGGACTAAAGAGGTAGTGTCTCTGAGCACCAGGGTCCCTTTAGAGAACCTCTCATTGTACTGCAGCAGGGTCTGACAGTCTGCCCCTCTCAGTCCTGGTTCTGGTTCTCCCGTGCCCCCCTTCCCTCCAGCGGGTCCAGCAACACGTCCTGGGTCTCCAGCAGCGTGGCGTCGGTGTCGCTGTCGGTGTCGGCTCTCAGCCAGTTGACGAGTTGGGAGGGAGAACGGTCTCAGACTGGAGACGTAAAGGAGACCTTGCTCTGTTATCTGCACCGACTTTGTCTGTGAAGACTTTTCTGTGTAAAAAGTGCGACACATTGATTTAATGATGTGACCCAGCGGCGGCTCACAGTTAATGTTTTTACTCCCATCACCATTTTTATCTTCTGATGTGATTTCAGATGACGGCAATTTCAATAACGCTCCCGTCAAACCAGCACTGGAGTCATTTTAATGACTTTTGCCCGACTTTCGATGACATTTAATTAGGAGGAAATTATTTGAAACAGCCCTTTCCCGCTGCGTTGTGTTATTTCTGCTTCTCTCTGCGACCCATAGTAACGACGTATGCTGATTTTTTCTTTTTTTTTTTACAGTCTGGCTTCTTTCAAACGACGATCTCCAGTCTGGTTTCATTGAGATGAGTTATGCATTTGAAATGTTGGTGCTGGATTGTTTTAATCTGCCAAGGTGATGATAGGTTTCTCA
This sequence comes from Ophiodon elongatus, assembly GCA_016806645.1. NCBI lineage: Eukaryota > Metazoa > Chordata > Actinopteri > Perciformes > Hexagrammidae > Ophiodon > Ophiodon elongatus. The sequence goes on along the minus strand of JACSYO010000040.1, from coordinate 928,178 downwards.
CCGCGTCAGCAGTAAAGGAGGAGCCCGAACACTTCATAATGGAGGCTCATTACTTCACAGACTCCTGATCAGCATTTCTGGGGAAGTTGGTGGAGACCTTTTTTTTTGTAATTAAATTTTAAATCTCCTCCTCCTTTCAATTATTTGAAGAGCTTCGATCTTGATGATTTGTCAACCAGATAATTTTAAAAGTTAATCTATGACCTCCATCAACCTCTACAATACTAATTACAACAGAGCAAACTGATGTGAATATTTTACCAGCGAAGAAGTAGGAATTAACTGTTTGTTGTACAGCAGAGATCCCCAAAAAACATATATGTATATATATATAATTATTTTAATAAAAAAATGTATTATTCGAATTAGTTGATTTTAATAATTGATTTATTTCTATAATTCTTTTGCAACATGAGATCTTTGCCTCTTCCCACACTTGCAACTTTACTAGTTTTTCTGCGACTTGTGAGCGACAGTCATTTGTGAAAACTGCCTCCAAGCTGCAAAAAGAAAACAGCTTCACGAAAGAATATGGAGAGGTTTTCTTTTTTCAAATGTATACTTTTAGTGATATAGTTTATCTTTATGGCTGAAATAAAGCACCGCGCCGCTCGCTCATAGCGCTGCCCTTCATCACGGAGCAGCTGAGATGGCAAGCCGTTGGCAGGGATTCATTAGCACCAGATATACTTATTTACGGTCTGTATATTTTGTTCTGTGAAGCAGCTCATTGGTGCCTCCTGTCCAATTTTGAAAAAAAACACCAGTGAGCTCATCTTCAGATTGCTCTTCGCAATCCCTCGCAAAGCTCCTGTTTTGACACCACGTTTCCCCGTCAGGACGCCAGACAGCAGCTCGAATCGCTACATGGATTCCAATCATGCAGTGCCCACTAGGATTTCATCTCCAAGCAGTCGTAACCTCTGCGAACCCGCAGACAGATGTGTCTGGCACCCAAAATGAACAGACACGGCGGGAGGTGGAGAAACGAGGCGCTCTGAGGGCTTGTTAGTGCATCACTCCGTCTTGTGCGAAGTGCCTGGATGTTGTTTGCTCCAGCACATCGCAGAGGTGTGTTTCTTTTTTTCTTTCCTTTTTTAAACTCCCTTGCACACCCCGATTCCTCCGGCATTTTCATCTCTCACTTTTGGCTCGGCCTCAGTTTTTATTTAGTTTTCATCTATCAGATCCAAGAAGTGCAATTTCCTGTTTCTTTTTCTTCAATATATATATAAAGTGCTGTCTGTGTGATCGACCACGGGGCTCATATTTGCAGTAGATACACTGCGAAGTCTTGCTCCCGTTAATGCAATATCTCTCACATTGAATAATGTATTTTAGGTTCAAGTAAAAAAAAAAAAAAGAGAAGAAGAACATGAGAAGTGATGCAGCCTCTTCCTGGGTCTAATTAAAAAGCGAGATGTTTGGTTAGAGGGGGAGGAAAGAGTGAGAGACATGAAAGCAAAGATCAAAATGGTGACTGGTGCTGAGGCTGTCAGCAGGAGCCTTCCAGAGGTAGCAGGGACTTCATTCACTCCACCGCGCGACACACTCGGAGGCACAAGGCATCTCTGAACCAATCAATCCGGCAAATTGTCGTTTGATTCCTCCTCTTCATCTCTGACTGTAAATGAACGGCCCGAGGTCTCCCAGTGTTCCTCGTGGAGGAATGCAAAGCATCAGTTTTATTTTATTTCTTTTCTTTCTGGTGCAGCTTTTATTAAAATGTGAGGCTTTTGTGATTCCTGCCGGATGCCCGATCCCGTGCAGCGATAGCGGGAGCTATCGAGAGGTGTTGTTTGGGCTTTTTAAGGCTGAAACTTTGCCATTGAATCAACACATCAGGTGCTCGACTGGGAGAAAGAAAGCAGCTTTTTTTCTGAGGCGAGAGGAGTGGAGGTAGCAGGAGTTGGTGAATGGTGTTACAAATGCCATCACAGCAGGAGGTGTCGACGTTTCTCAGGAGAAACAGACGACAACAGGCCTTCAGAGAGAGATTCTGGTGAGCGATCGATCGCACAACGACAGCGGCTAAAAATGGAAACGGTATCGAGGCGGGTCAAAGGGAGCCACAGCTTTGCATTTGTTTGTAAGGAAGAAAAACTATCGGCGTGCCTCATGAAACGCTTCCATAAGAGGTGAATAAGTCGAGTCTGGAGGGAGAGATGATCACTTTATTTGGATTATCTATTCATCTCAAATCCTTTATCAAGAAACGATGCTAAACCTTTATTTCTTCGGGCCGCACGACTTTTAGTCGTTGCTGATTTTCCTTTTTATACATTTGTGAATTGAATATCTTTGAGTTTGGACAACAACAAAAAAAGCAATCAACAGATTTATATAAAAAATATTGAGTAATAATTGTTGGGCATGAAAGTGAATTCTTGTCCTTGACAGCGGTTGTTTAATAAAAAACACTCTTGACTCAAGAGACAACCGTAAACTCAAGCTGCAGAAAAGCCAGTAAGTTGACCTTGGAAGCAAATATCCATGTGAGCATTTTATTGTTTATGAGTTATGACAACAGACATAATGTTTAGAGTGGAACTGATACAATTCACTGTCTGACACAGTGAGTCGAGGCCTGTTTTGAGTCCATTCAGCAGGTAGGAAGTGTCAGTCTGTGAGGTGGAAGAGGGGAAATATTAAACTTATCAAGCATGTACAGATATATACAGAATTCTTAAAAAAATTCAAATAATCTAATGACGAAAGAATGATATATTACTATTGTTATCGTCAGTGAACTAGTGATTGCAGTTATAAACTCAGGTATTAATAGCGGATGGGTTGCATGTGGGTGAACGAGGGCCGAGCGGAGTCCCGCCGTGGGCCACTGGTCCAGTTCATCCATCAGGGATTCTTTTTATCCGTCTTTTCAGACAAAAAATAATCAAAAGTTCAAAGGAGTTGGCAAATACACATTAGCAGCAGTTAATAAACCTGCCTGAGTAAAGTCTATTTGTGGGGACGCTGATCAATGTTGATTCATACAGCAAACAAACCCCATATTTATTGTAGGGTGGCGACCGCTAGTTGTCGTAGTAACCAAAGAAACACAACAACGTTGTTTTAGTAATTTAAACGTTCGTAAGATACTTAACCAAAGCGTCTTTGTGTACTCAGAAAAGCGTTATATAAAATTAAAGTATTATTATTATTATAACCAAGTACGTAACCAAAATGACTGAACAAACACACTTATCTTAACCACCAGAGTTTCATTTGAGGACCCAACAAATGGTCTTTCCCCTCCTGTTTGATTAAAAACTACAGTGAAGACACTTTTGAATCCTAAAACTTTTCTACATCTGATTCACATCTTGAGTAAAGCGTCAGAGACTCTGCAGCTCGTTGGTGTCGGTCTTCTTCTCGTGGGATTAGTTGGAAACATTTGAATGCTTATTCTTTAAGGAGAAGAATTAAAAAACAAACGTCTGACGTTGTCGTCCCCAGTGGTGGTACCCCTGACAACCAGAAACATCTGGTTGTCCATGAACCAAGACCTCGTCTTCTAGAAGAGGTTTGAGGTTTCCCTCCGTCTTGCTCTTCATCATCATCATCATCATCATCATCATCATCCCCTCTTTGACGTCGCTTCGGTCAGAAATGTCTCTGCGTCCGTCCTCTGCTGCTCACCTGCGTGTCTCGGTCTTTGTTTGGCGTGAGGGACAGACCACCATCCCTTATCTCCCCGCTGACCTCTCCTTTGGTACAAACCAGACGGCTCTTCAAAAGCCTTCCGCACAAAAAGCCCGACAATCATTTTGACTGTTTCATACACATTCTCATTCTCCTTCGGTCCTCTCTTTCATCTCCAGCCCCTCACCTGCTCCTTATCTCCTCCGTGTTTCCTTTGAATCAGAAAGCTTTAGATCAGATAGCAAGCAAACTATTGAGATTTTGGTGGGACATTTTTTTTCGTATTCCGGAATGTCCGCAAAACATTTTCCTACTCGGTGTGATCGAAACAAATCCTTTCTTCCTGTCGTGGTAATCTGATCTCGCATCACTTCTTTTGCCGGTGGGCTACAGGAAACAACACCGGCATCAGATCATTTCTTTCATATCTTCAACACACACCTGCCGTAAGTCAATATCATATTTCAAGCAGAAGATTGTGCATGAGAAAAAAGAAACTGGAGGGAAGTGGTTTTTGAAGATTTTCCTAGCTGGGTAATTAGCGGTCAGTCCTGCAGTCGTGACCACGATGGTACGTAAAGGCCTCCCGGACAAACAGGTCAATTAACTCGCTTCCTACTCGGACTGCTGTAGAGCTTCCTGTCACCGTGAATGTAGGTATTGTTACCTTTTAGTCTAGTGGGAATATTACTGGTTAGAAAAAGGCATGAAGGTCCATGTGTAGCGGCCTCGTAATGAGGGTTCTTATTCTCCTTTTTATGTGGCTGTCCAATCAGTGTTGGTGGTAAATGTGATCATTAGAGGTCAATCGAAGCAATACATTCCTCAGCGTGTCGCCATACTGACAGGGAAACGGCTTCTCCTGCTCGTGGAGCCAGGCCGGTGGTGCATACAGGCACCAGCAGGCATCGCAGGCCAGCTCCTGTCGCCCCGAGGGCCCCCGAGGGCCCCCGCCGGACATTTCCCCTCGCACGGATGACGCAACCGCAGCCTCGACCTCTCTCTGCTGCATTTTCCTCCGTCGGGGCATTTGGAAATGTAGCTAGGAAGTTCCTGTTTTTGAGCGGCATCTCGAGCCTCTGGCTGCCCCGAGGCGGAGGCTCAACATCTCGAGCCGAACCAGCAGCTTGCAGTTCTTCCTTTTTAATCCGACTACGTCACCGTCGCCAATAGTTACGGTGCTGGACGCAGGAAGAACGGGGGAGTTTGCAGCTGCTACGTTGTCTTTCTCGGTCAGGAGGGCAGCACCGATTGCCTCGACACCAGAACAAAACGTACTCGTACATTTAACAAGCTTATTTGATAAAATACTTCATAATAAGACATAGCATGCAGTTGGTTAACAGACGTATCGCTGAAGAGTCCATGTATTAAACACAGTACAACATGCATGCCTCTTGGCACCAGGTCCGCCGGGCTTAACGACAGCATCCGTTGTTGTTTTCAGACGTTTAGTCCTAATTAACGCCGCAGTCACGACTTCAGCTTTGTTTTAAAACCTAAAAACATTTATTTCTTCAGGTGGTGTAATCCCCACCCAACGTCTGTGAGCACAATCCAGGTCGGCGATGACTTTTGTTAACGTGTCGGGTTTTGGTAAAACAATGTAGTGTCGTCACTTCTAGGAGGCAATGTGGCACCGTGACACACGGGGCCTCTCGGGGGGGAATATACATGCAGCTTGAGTGAAAGTGTGTCAGGGTTATTACAGCGTGTCAAAGGAGACGGAGGCTCAGCGTGACCCCCGCAGTCAAAACCTCCAACCACACACCTTTTCTGGAAAACACTTTGCACCTGCAGCCCGCCGGCATGCTGCGGGCACGTCACCGGCTGAGAGAGAACCCGGAGGCTCTTCGGGCTCAGAGCCAACGTTTTAATAAGCCGCACGACTGTGTACCTGTTGAGGCGCAACCTGACTGGAGGGCGCGCTTTGACACCGGGCGACACAATGTTCTTAACATCCTCACCCGGGGGGCTTCAGGCACGGCCGACTAGAAATTAAAAAAGAGCAGCGGGGAGACGGAACAAACACTTGATTGTATTCTGAATGTCTGAATACACAATGAAGACATTTGTTGTTGTTTGGAAAGCATTCGGGTTCACCTCGACATTTGCAAAAGTCCCACTGCGCTCCGATTTTAACGAGCGCTTGCATTGTCACCGGAGTAGTTCATTTGAGATTCTTTACGAGGGCGGTGGAGATTGTGGATGACAGCACCTAATCCATTAGCTCCTGTGAGGAGCAGATCGTACTCTGTGTCTTTATGAAGCGGTATTAATCTTAAAGTCTCCTAACAAACACCGTTAGACGTCTCTCAACACGTACCGCCTCTCGGTGTTCGAGCCATCGTTAATTAGCGCCATCATCCCTCCGATTGTTTACTCGTGGCGAATGATCATTTAATTAGGTAACTTCAGATGGAGGAGCCAAATATTATGGATGGATCATAACGAGATCAGTAGCTAACGGCTCCTGCAGCGGCTTAAGGAAGCTTAACTCCGTGGGACAAGTATCAATCACATTTATATGTAAATAGATGTAATTATCTGTTCTAATCATCACACATTACTCACGAGGCAGAAGGGAGAGAAGGGGGCTCGGCGCTTTGATTCTGTGAAAGTGGCAGAAGTGTGAAGGAGACAAAGCCACTCAAAGAGCCAGGAAATGTTCCAAACAGGCTGTAAAATAACACCCACTTATTAGAAATCCTCCTGAGAGAAGAGTCACTAAAAGGCGAGACACTGATGCCGATTTCCTCGAGGAACACCAAGGTTAGTCCGTTGTTGTTTTAAGAAAAAGCTAACGATTCTGCAGAGAAAGTCTCCAGCTCGGATTTCATGAGTCATCGACTCAGCCGGCAGCGTCTGATATCGTGTCTCCAGTATTCTTCTCGCCCACCCGTGTAACCGATCTTCCTGCACGGCAAACGCAGCGTCTCAACAGGTCTTTGGGTCGTAATATGAGGCCCTTTTTAATTTTATTATTTTAAGAGGTGCAGTGATTCGGTTTTTGGCGCCATCTAGCGGTGAGGTTGCAGATTGCGACCAACGTAAACTTCTACCGTGTGTCAAACATGTAGAGAACTGCGATGGCCGACCCCCCCAAAAAAACTTGCAAATATTATTGTCCGTTTCTGTAGCCAGTGTTTTTGGTTTGTCCCTTCTGGGCTGCGGTAGAAACGTGGCGGCCTGTTTGTTAGTAACAGGTGATTATACACTGAAGAAAATGTACGTATTGATATTATTTTCCATTTCTAATATATTACCGTAATGCTACACAGTGTATCTTTTGTCTTTTTTTGTCACTATATCTTTAATATTTTGTGGTTTTGTGTGTTTTAGCATTTGTCTAAAACAAACTAACTTGTAAACCGATATGAGGAAAATTAAATATACAGAGAAAACTATCATGTCACATCTCTGAAGTCCTGTTTAGAGCCCTGATTTTGACTTTCTTTGTGTCATTTTTTGTAATTTTTTGCAGCAAAAACCTGCCTTTCTCGTTCCTGTTTCAATGTTTAATTGAGTTGGAAACGGTTTGAAATATTCTTACCACACTGGCAGATTTTATTTTCTTCTGGTGTCCAATAAATAATAAGTTATAGGACTCAGTTATAAACGATCAGTTACGGAGGTCACAGGTTTGCCCATCAAACCTCAGAGAAAACTAAATTTAAAGTTTAAATGCTGCTCCAAACTGCCAGGAATTAAATAGTGTGTGAGGGAAAAAATTTATAATTTACTATTTTGTAAAGAAATTCTGGAATCACCTACAGAATCCTTACAGTGAGATTATTAGCATCTTCAGTCACAGTGAGATTATTAGCATCTTCAGTTACAGTGAGATTATTAGCGTCTTCAGTCACAGTGAGATTATTAGCATCTTCAGCTACAGTGAGATTATTAGCATCTTCAACTACAGTGAGATTATCACCGTCTTCAGAGAGTTGGTGGGACCTGAAGCCAGGAGGAGACGTCATCACGCTCCGCTCAAACTCTTTGGGTTTGGGATGCAGTGGCAGGATGCAAAGACGGTTGAAAAATAAACGTATAAAGCTCCCCTACATGTGAAATTAATGGAAAATAAGCTTATTATACAAACAAATAAACTAATTAATTTGTCCCCCTGCAGAAAAAAGGGCAAATTGCTCTCAGCTGCAAAACTTTATGGCCGTATTTGCGCTGTGATATCATTAGTGCAATGCTTTCTGGGAATAAGACGGGGCAGATATAGCGAGACCCTGCAAGTGTTGAACAGGAAAATGAAATCTCCCCCAGGTCACTAAAACCCACAAACACAAAGGAACATGAGCCGGTGGCTCCAGCGCCGGAGAATGTAGAGATATTTCACAGCGCGTATCTCAAAAAACACATCCAGGCTCATTTATCGCCGCTCCTTCTGTGGCCTGCAGCTCCAGAGTTTGTCTGCAGGAATCTGAAGTCACAAGGTCAGCCTGAAGGGGGGGAGCGGGGGAGGGGAGAGAGGGGGGTGGGGGGGGGGGGGTAGGGAGGGGGGGTAGGGAGGGGGGGCAACAGGCTGTGACTCCTTTTGACTGGAGAAGAAAAAAAAACAAAAAACATGTCGGGAGCGCATGCTGCACTCAGGAGCTGCGACAGACGATCCCGAATCGATAGAGGAGAAATGAAGATCCTCGGTCCCCCAGGGCCCCCCGAGTGGGAAGTCGTCATGCCGAGCCAGCGGCTCTCTGTTCTCCTTCGGAGAGAAGGGACGGCCGTCTGAACCACACAGACACTCACTGATCTGTCAGAATTATAGATGAGACTGGAAGGACCGCACAGAAAATGGCGACAGACTCTGAAGTAGGAGCGTCCTCCTCTCTCCTCCATCCTCCACTACTCCAGGTGCCTCCTCCCTCCTCCATCCTCCACTACTCGAGGTGCCTCCTCTCTCCTCCATCCTCCACTACTCCAGGTGCCTCCTCCCTCCTCCACTACTCGAGGTGCCTCCTCCATCCTCCACTACTCGAGGTGCCTCCTCTTTCCTCCACTACTCGAGGTGCCTCCTCCATCCTCCACTACTCGAGGTGCCTCCTCTTTCCTCCACTACTCGAGGTGCCTCCTCCATCCTCCACTACTCGAGGTGCCTCCTCTCTCCTCCACTACTCGAGGTGCCTCCTCCATCCTCCACTACTCGAGGTGCCTCCTCCATCCTCCACTACTCGAGGTGCCTCCTCTCTCCTCCACTACTCGAGGTGCCTCCTCTCTCCTCCACTACTCGAGGTGCCTCCTCCATCCTCCACTACTCGAGGTGCCTCCTCTCTCCTCCACGAGTCCTCCACTACTCGAGTGCCTCCTCCATCCTCCACTACTCGAGGTGTTGAGGTGCATATCAGGGAACAAAACCAAACAAGTGTTCTTCACTCATTTGTTCAGGGTGACTTTGCGGTTCACTCCGAGTACTTCACGCTGCACGGTGGCACAATCACGTCTGAACTCCAAATGAGTCGCGTCTCATCTGAAACGCTCCCCGAGACCGAAGTGAGAGAAGCAAACATTTAGATTCAGCGTTCCTCGTAATTTGCAGAAGTCGTCACAAAGATCTCGGTTGTAATGTTTCGTCTTCACAAAGTCTGCCTCCATTGAATCGTTTCATCAAACAGTTGCTTTGTGCCAAACTACCCACGTAATTACAGTGAAAACATGGAGCGTAGTTACGGAAAATAACTTAGTTTCTAATTAATTTTTTCAAATACTCTGCTGCCTTTTCCTTTACAAAAAAAAAAAAAAAAAAAGATAAGAAAGTCTTCACTTAATTGCTTGTGACGTGTTATTGTCTTGTGTTTCTCAGAGTTTCATCAGGAAACTACTTCCACTCTGTAGAAGTACAGATACAAGCTGGAAACTACTTCCACTCTGTAGAAGTACAGATACAAGCTGGAAACTACTTCCACTCTGTAGAAGTACAAGATACAAGCTGGAAACTACTTCTGTGCCCTGTAGGTTAAATATAAAGACACGGAGCTACGCTTTCCTTAATTACTTCAAGAAGCACTGAAACTTTGGGTGGTTTTTATGTCACGTATACTTTCAATGAGGTCGGACGTGTTGTTCAGAAATCTTCAGCCAAAAGTATTTGGACACTCAAAAATGATAGCCGTACAGTTTGTTTTAATTAAACATTAATTCATCTGCAGGTATGTAGGTCGATTCTGAACGTCGAAGTCTTCTATGAACCAATTTATGACGGAAATATCTTTATTTATGGAAAGGAAAACGCAAAATATTAAAATAGAACGGAACATAATGCAGGAAGTCAAATATTAAGTCTCCTGTAGATCAACTCTCTCTCATTTCATGTTATCGCTACTGAGGCCACACACACACACACACACACACACACACACACGGCTTACTTTTAACTCCTCTTTTTGTTTTGATTAAATGTGCATGAGGCAACTATTCACGTCAATATATTAATCTATTTTTAATTACTTTATAAACCCCTGGACTTTAATAGGTCATGTTTCAGCCGCTCATATTCAAATCTTTCTGCACATTTGAAACATTCCACGCTTACCGAGTTCTCTTGAGAAGTCGAGAACAGTCGTTATATTTTATTATATTTTATTATTAAGATAAAAGTCATAATATTCCGAGAATAAAGATGTAATCTAATGAGAATTAAGTCACAATATTTCAAGGAAAAAAGTTGTAATATTAAGAAAATGAAGTCAGATTTAATGAGAATAAAGTCAGATTTTGAGTAAAAGGTTTTTTGAATGTTATTAGAATAACGTAAATATGAATAAATATATCATAGGAACCGTTGCATGAGAATAATTTCCACTGTGTGAGAAAATAAAATGGACCTCCTCCTTTATATGTCAATACATATTCAATATTAACGCGGTGCAGTTCATCCCGAAGGTGTTTGACGTGGTTAATGTCCAGTCAAGTTCGTACTTGTAAAACAATTCACCAGTTCATCTCGCAGCATTAGCATCCATACTTCTTTCCATATGCTGTTTTATGTTTTAGAATGTGCAGGTTTTAGAATGTGCAGGTTTTAGAATGTGCAGGTTTTCTCCCTCCGGACCCGGGTTCCACTCCAGCATCAGCCGTCAACGTGGATCCTTCACTTGCCTCTTTCCTTTTCCTTTTTTCTCCCGGGCCTCTTACTTCACGGAGTCCCATATTCCACGGCGAGGATAACGGCAGCTTTGTATGATGTTACTTCTGACATATCGGAGAAGACATCAGATAAATCTGTGCTTATCCTTGTCAGTAATGCACAGACTCCCCCGGGACGACACCGTGAGGGGAAGACCCGCCGCTCTCTGTTCCACGTCTGTGTAACGCAGTGAAACAGGCGGCGGCTGTCCGTGTCAAAGGATGTCGCCGGAAAAGGAAAAGCAGCAGCCCGGTCTTTAGGAGATGATTCCAGAAAGTTCACCTGTAGACAGAAATGAGATCCATTCAAGTGCAGAAAGAAACCACCATTACTGAGTCAAGTGCACGAAGCGGAAAAAATGCTGTTTCACCGAAGAGAAGGAGGGCAGATGTGGCGCCAACATGTCATTAAAGAGAGTAGATTAAAGCATGAGCTGCATGCGTGACATACATTCGCTTCTCTTTGTTTCGCTTCAGCAGTGGAGAAAAAATATGCCACAAATCCTCTGAAGGTTTTAGAAAATCTGCATGAAACACCAGTGGAAATACAGAGAATTCTGGAAAAATAAAAACAAACAGAAACACGGTATTGAATGTACATTTTGCACGTCGTTTTAATTAGTTTGAGGTTTGACCGGAGCATCTCGTCGTGTCGTGTCGTCTTCCTCTGCAACGACGTTTGAATGGAACCCAACTGGAGAACCGGCACCACCAACTGTTTGACTCCTCCTGCTCTCATAATGGCTGGAAATTGAGTTAAAAAGTTGTGCTGATCTAGTATTGAGAAACCCGGCTGTAGATTGAAAGTCTGTTTCCAACTCCAGCAATCCGACAAAAAAAATACCTCGAAAACACCTCTATGATGTTATGTATAATTACCATTTTGTTTCATTTCATTCATTCACACATTAAAGTCTGTTTCTGTATAACACCCCGAACCTGCTGCACACATCTCATCAATACAGTTTTATGATGCTATTTTTCATGGATGTAACTATTTTTCTTTAACACGTCATTCCCGTTCTTAATTCTGCCTGCACAAAGTAAAAAATAGGACGTTATTAAAAAAAAACAACACAATAAAACAACACAATAAAACTTTAACCGGAGTTGGCTGTGATCATGAAACCTCAGGAACGCCTCGAGGGAATTTCTTCAAATTTGGCATAAACGTCCACTTTAACCACCAAATTCTAATGTACCATAACTAATTCATGTTAATTATGACATTTTGGGCAGCCATGAATGTAATGAGGCTTACAGCTGCGAGGCGGTTCTTCTAAACTATTTGTAGTTTATCTTGTAACGTCGCTTGTTGTTTATATTCATAGTGAGGAAGTCACCAATCAACCAGCGCGGCTGTACGTTGTAATCAGATCAGATCGGACACGTTCATCCAAGGAGACGAACACACGGAGCAGAAGGGTTATCAATCGTGATTTTAGTAAAGAAAACGTCCAGAACAAAAAGGACATGGCGGGTTTGTCCAAAAGTTAGAAAAAATAAATCCGAACACCAGAAACGGGCAACAAGACGAACTAACAGGTAAATAAGACAACTCTACAAACGGTACAAGACAGGACTATAAATACACAAGAAACTAATCCGATAACAAGACACACCGGCTGGAAGCTGGAAGAAACACAAGGGGTCTTTCTCATTTCCTCGATTCCTCGCTCCTCCGACTTGTGACCCTGAAAGTGGTCTCTGCGCTCCAGCTTGAAGGACATCCCGAGTCCTGAAAGGCATCGGCAGGAGCGAGGAGGCGTATCCCTTTGAGGAAGTGTTTTAGGCACTAAACAAATAAAGGAGACGTAACACACGGCTGTAATGGTCTCAAACCACGGCTGGTCTCTACACATTTCACCGTTATGATTTTTTTTATCGTATAACAATGGTCAGCTGTGCCATACCTCATATTTAATTGATATCGCTTTAAAAACGACGGTCCAAGGCGAGGATTTCTCATGTGTTGAAGGCCTGTTGCCTCGACTGCTCTCGCCTCTGCTCACGGGGCGGGACTAAGACGCGAGGAGGCGAGGAAAGGACTCGAGGAGGCACGAAATGAGAAAGACCCACGAGAGCAGAGCAAGGCCGACGAACACAAATGATACACAGAAAAATGGAGAGAAGACCACAAAGACAGGAAGTCAAACGAACACACGAGACCGGGAACGAAACAAAACCCAAGATCACGGCAAAATTCTAGTTGTTGGCAACTCATTAAACTGCCTATTTGTCAGATAACAATATGATTTCTTCCGATATTTAGCCTGTCAATCGTTTTGATTCAGATTCCGGTACTTGAGTTGTACATTTCTCCATCAAAGGTTAAAGTCCTGAGTAGCTATAAGGTGAAAACTGTCTCTTTCTCTCTCCGTCACACACTCCCATAATGTGCACAAGGGCAAAGCGAGGTGATCCGTCCCACCAGGTCCACATGGCGCCTCTCTTTCTCTCTCTCTCTCGCTCTCTCTCTCTCTGTCTCTCTCTCTCTCTCTCTCTCTCTCTCCTTCCCCGTAGCCGGCGTCTGTCCGTCAGCTTCCCCCAGAGCGAGCCGTTTAAAATGGATCTGGGTCACAGCGGGATCCCCCTCCGTCCACCCGCTGGGACCTGGAAGCCTTCGATTCATTTGTGACAGAGCCGCCAGCGTTACTACGGCCAATCCATGTGACACACTTCACCGGCAGTGAGAGCTGCTGCATTATGTATTAAATGCGAGCAGGTTTACGTGGGCCTCCTCTACACACCTCGCACAGTAGCTGAGCGCCGCGTCCGGACGGATCCGGGACGTCCATGCCTCAGTGTGAATGATGAAACTGATATCTAGAGGGGGAGGGATAAATCCCCCCGACATTTGCTCCACTTTCTTGGACAGTTGTGGTTTTTACTGCGGCAGCAACAGTTTGGACTTGAGGGACTTTAGCTCCAGATGCTCATTATTTACATTATTTAAAGATGGCTGGCAACATTTTTATTGCACTTGAACATTTAAGAACAATTAAAATCACATTAGTGTTGTTGCTTCATCACCATGAACACACTGTAGTTGATTTTGACTCAATCCCACATACAACGTCCTGCTACAACAAATACTCACTAGAAAATAGTCCCCAACTAAGGCGAAGGAGGCAACCTCTGGTTCAGAAGAGTGAAGTCAAAGCTTAATGTCTTAAAGCTGCATTCTCTCTCCTGACCACCAGGGGGCGACTCCTCTGGTTGTATAGAAGTCAAAGCTTCATGTGTTAAAGCTGCATTCTCTCTCCACCACACTTTTTCCTGATTGGCTTTGCCAAAGGGGGCAGCTTGATGCGGGGCTCTATGCACTGCGTCCTCCGGTTTGTAAAATGTAACGTATTCAACAGTATGTTTACATTGTTTTCTAAGATCCCAAGTGATGTCGCTCTTTTTTTATTGTTTGGGCTATACTATATATTTTAAAGCAGATCTTTAGAGCTGCAGCATACACTGTTATTTTGACCACAGTTGACTTCAAACTTCGTGGCAACAGTTGACAAAGTTTCTGTGCACAAAGCCAGGTCCATAGAGATATAGTTTCCCTTGGTTGCTGCATGTCATCCCTCTCTCCCTCGTCCCTGTGTGCCTCTCTACTGTCAACCGTCCAATAAATGGTGAAAATACGCCTCAAAAAACAGAAAATACATGTTTTTCCCAGCCTGAAATTGCCTGGCCTGCACAGAGCCCTGAGCTCAACCCAATCCAACACCTCTGGGATGAACTGCATCGCCGACTGTGAGCCCGACGTGATAACCCAACATCAGTGTTGGACCTCGCTGACGCTCTCTTGGCTGAATCCCTGCAGCCGGGTTCAAACATCTGGTGGAAAACAATGAAACCAATAAAGCAGCAGATTAACACCTTTTGGTTTTGGAACGCCACGTTCAACAATGGCTGCAATCTTTTAGTGTCCACATATTTTTCTGTTTGTCAGAATATCTGCACACCTCACGTGTTTGTAGAAAAGTGACAAACAACAGCAGGAAACTGTTGCAACAGCCTGCAGTTTGTTGCACCAGCGGTGGACTGGATTTCATTGACTAACCGAGTCATATCTGGTGGAAGAGGACGTCTGAACAAATCAGATTCTGGTGCCAGCGACTTTAGGTCCGAACACGTCTTTTGTCTTTTGTTGACCGTCTCCCGTCCCGGTAGTTATAATCCTGAAAATGCAGTTTAGTTTGCATTTTTTAAACACCGCAGCCTCAGAAACAACTGCGACTGGTATGAATGTGTTTCCTCTTATATCCCTCATCTATCGACCGCCGGGACCAGACTCCTCCGTGAAATGCAACCCTCCCTCGTAAACAAAATAATGCATTCGTTTTTACAATGTGTGCTCAGTTTCGAGGCAGAGTTGCTGCACAATAGTAGCAATAACAGTCATATTCCTCATAAAGGGGATAATTGGATCGCACACATGTAGAGCCTGAGCTGGAGATTATCTCCAAAGAAAAGAAGAAGAAGAAGAACATCCTCGCCGGGTGATAAACTTTTGAACCTTGCTTAAACAATCGCTGTACATTTTAATGTGTGGAATTTATGTGGCAGCTTCTCAGCTGTGCAAGAAAAAAAAGAGAGTTTCTGCAATTACACAGATAGTAAAAGGTTGTTATTTATTTGGTGCGAAAAAACTGCTTTCATTTCATAGCAGAGTAATTTAGCTGAGCTTTCTTTAGCTGCTATAATTGGTCCCTTGATCAAACCTGTGTGATTGGAAAGAACAGCTGCAGGGAAAACGGACCAAAGCCGTGTTTTATAATTATGGTACACAGCTACTCAAATACTCATTTAACCAGAGTCTTTACAATCCTCCTTTTTTTTCCCCTGAACTGAATATCGCTTTCAGTCGAGATTGGCACAAAATTCCAACACCACATTTAAAACTGTAAGATTCATCTTTACTCTGGCTTTACATCTGAGCAAAAGTCAGATAACATTTGTCAGAAATGTCACATCCACCCGCTGGGTGGAAGCTTTATCATTGAAACACAGGCGCTGATCTTTAACAAAAGCAGAACACCACCACCCTGTAGTCAGTTGAAAGCTCGCTAAAGAGCTCGCATGTGTAGGTTTAAGCTATCAGACGTGTTCTTATCATCTTCAGCTCTCTCATAGGATGATAAATGATCATATTTAAATGCAAATAAGCTACAACTATCACATATCCGTGTTTTGTTTGCTCCGCTGTTCAGAAACATGAAGCTTAATTGAATAAAGGCAATATTTTCACTCTGAAATTATTCAAACTCCCAGAGCTGCATGATGTTGCTTTGTTCTTTAACCACTCAAACAACACGTAACGATATTAGCGCAGCATCAAATGACTCACTTAGAGCAAAAGATGGATCACCACGAGGAGAAGCTGCCTCCCTGTTACCGGATAAAGAGCCCGTGATCAATCATTTGGGCGAAGCAGCAGCGGTGCTCTGTGGATTCTGTCAAATGAAGAAACACTCGCGGTCCCACAACTGAGCCGTGACGGTTTTCCACTCTCTTGAGACACTCACAACAAATTAAAGCTCTCATATCTGGCAAACAGTGACCGGACCGGACGGAGAAGCCGACTGATGCTCTGTCGAACAGGAGGGTAACATTTGTCACGCTGCTTGTTAACTAGATTCGTACTAAAAAAGGTTCTATAAAGCCCCAGAAAAAGGTGTTTATATCGTGGCATAAACGTTAAATAACGCACTGAATGCACCATCCAGCAACCCTCCATCAATCACGATGTGTCCTTGGGCAAGACGCTTAACCCCAAACGGCTCCCGTAGGCTGTGCCATCAGTGTATGAATAGGTGTGTGAATGGGGGAATGACATGTCGAGTTAATGTGTTTTTTGCGTGGTTGTAAAGACTAGAAAAGCGCTATACAGGTAAAAGTCCATTTAGCATTTGTTGTGCTGGACTCACGGAGGGACTTTCTTTAAAAAGGCTCCGTTTATCAAATCTCAAACCATGTTTTTCATCCACTTGTGCTCGGTGACACCGTATCTAGATCATCTCCCTAATTAAGGGCCCCAAACAAAGAGGGAAAAAGAAGAGGTTGAAGCATTTCTATCTATCCTTCTAACCTGTAAACATTACAACATATGTCCCATTTTCAAGCCAGGAAAAATCTAGTAGATTTCAGACACCCTTAAATTGGAGCGAACCATTTCTTAAAGTTGGAGTGTCTTTAGGGACGTATTCCCCAGAGAAACCGAATATGTCAGCACGAGAGTTACAAGAGGGATTTAAATCAAATCCTTTGCATTTGATTGGACAGCGAAAAAGTGGATGTGCTTAGTGACGGAGCCACGGAGGGCTGTTTGACCGCTTACTTGAATTAATTAAACCTCAGACACATTGTTTTGGAAATATGGAAATAAAACCGCTGTCTGCTGATATCCAAACACACGTCTCCCTGTCACCGTGCTCTCGTTGCTCCGTCGGCTCATACGAACGTGCCGAGCCGCTCGCCCAAAGTCTCATTTGACTGAATGATTCTCTCGTCGACGCCTCTGAGTACAGGAAGACTCATCGTACATTCGGCAAAATAAAAGAGATGAATGAAGACGGGGGCACAGGATTGAAAGTGGAAATTGTATTTTTCATTTCACTGTGAGTTGACCTTGATGTTAGCTGAACGTCTCGTCTGGCTGTCTGAGTTGAAGTGGCGACTACAACTATCGAGATAATACACTTCAACGACTTCTTTACCTTCAGACTTTCTGAATTCGATTGTGTCTGCCCTGAAATGGATTTGATTTATCGTCATCTACAGACTGCAGACATTCGGTTGAACAAGCAAGGGACTGCAGGATCGTAAAGGCCTTTCTCACATCCTCGTTTCCTAAGAGGCGAGGAAGAGGCACCAGGAAAAGAGGAGTCAAGGCAACTGCCTCTCTTTTACATCACAGTTGCCAAAAAGACTTCCACTAGTGTATCCTCACTTTTAGCTCCTCCGGCACGCCTCCTCACTCCTTGAGATGCATTTTTCCGAAAAAGGTGACGTCCTATAAGATCGAGCGCTGAAATCGATTTCCAGGTCAGAAGCCGGAGGAACGAGGAGGCAAGGAGACGAGGAGGCAAATCTTAAAGACACATGATTAGCTACCAGAAAAGGGCAAAGGAGTCAGTAATTTGCTTGAGCTGACCCTTTAACATCAATATCTGACATGTCTGATTTTCTTCTTGTCACTTGAACATACCACTCTGAAGTGAAGTGTTAACTCTCTGTTCTTCTTACAATAGGAAACCATCACCATGACTACCAGCACAGCCACCTGGACCTGACCGCGCTCACACCTAAACTGGGTAAGAGACCACAGTGAAGCAGGAGAGTGGTGAGGCTACACGTCACCGTGTACGCCCGACATAACAAAACCATGAATGTGGGACGCATGCAGAATCATGATGCGTCTTTTTAAACGCTAAAATAAAATTCCAGGCTGCTCTCGCTTTAAGTGGCGGTGATTGACCCGACTTGACTTTCCCCAAACGATCTGCCTCATTATCCGTCTCTAAAGGAAAGTGAGCCAAACAATTCTTGCGATAGACTTTTTTTTTTTCTCCCAATTTCAAGAACAAAAGTATATCTTTCACGGGGAAATTAAAATCTGAGGAGCTGATAAAGAAGTCCTCGCGGTGAGTGGTGCGGGGGTGGGGGTGTGGAAATGAAAACCTAAACGTGTATGATAATCAAAGGATCGTCTGCACCATTTGCTGCAGTTATTGAAAACTCGATTACTGTTATTGCATCCCATCTATTTCTCTCAATGTGGTTTTGTGTGAAGGGAGATCAGCCTTTAGTGTGGAGTCACCGAATGCTCCCGCATCCTAACGGCCATGGGACGAAACACTGTGGAATAAAAGAGGGAGTCTGGCCTGACTTGTTATATATATATATATATTTATATATAAAAGATCTTCCTCTATGATATTCTAAAAACCGCAGAGGCCGCAGAGTCGTTAGACCGGCTTCCCCCCCGCTAATGGAGCGCTGCGGTCCACATTCAGCCTCTTAAAACAGCACGGGCCTTTTCACAGAGAAAATGGGTTTGGAAAGTACTTCCAGCACCAAGTAAAACTCTTCAAACAGCTTTTGAAGTCTCTTTAGCTCCTGATGAGGGATGGTCGCTGTTATGCATAATTCCACACTTTGCTGGTTTTGGACTCCGCGTTAACCCCCGTGGCAACGTTCTCGCAATATTGGCTTTGAAGCTCCGGTACGGGAGGTTTGGATGAAACATTCTGTGCAAATTGATTGTTATTGATCCTTTCTTTCTCACTTGGATTTGTTAGCCCACAGACAAATGAGACACGGTAAGTAATACACATACACACGGTGTTTATGTGTATTCTTTATTCCACATACATCATGTAGAGATAAAAGATTCTCAACCTGCACACTGGGGGTCATTTTTTTTTTGTTATTCTCTTTTTTTCTTTTGAGTGCTTGTGTATTTTTTTTGTTTTTTTTTGTTTGTTGCTGTCACAACAATTCACGCTGCTGCATTACAGTCCATGACCTTTTAGTCCGATGTCAAAACTCTCTTCTTCACACATTACTTTGTACTCTTTCACTCCCCCCCGCTCCCCCACACACACACACACACACACACACACACACACACACACACATGTCTCCCCTCTGCACCATATGTTCCTGGGTGTTGTGTGTCCCTGTCCTCCTTGCTGCAGTAGTCACCCTCGTCCTATTTTTAAATCCAGCACCAGAGTCCCGGCCCGTATCCCGGCCCTCCCCACCCGCTGCGCCTCCTGACCCATGATGACTGGGCGTCCCAAATACTGAAGCCACAGGAGCCCCGCGCGGTGCAGGGAGCCCGACAACCCAAACACAACTGTTAAAAAGCACAACGAGACAACGTTGAGCCGCTTAGACGCCGCGAACAGATGCTGCTTCCAGCTCGGAACGTGTGACGGCAAAGAGGCAGATTAGTAGGTTTTATTAACGCTACAACTCGGCTACATTCAGTAAACAATAACCTTGAAACGCTCAAAGGAAAGTCACCAGACTGCCTTCAGAAATCGAGGGGTTTAGTTTTCCGTACCAGGAGAAACCCTACACCGTTTCTAAAACGTGTCAGTGAGCAGTTCTTAATTGTTCTAGCCTCCTTCATCACGCCATGCGCTGCATGGGTTGTGCATGCATTCATAAAAACCTGCAAAATGTCTGTGCAAATATTTAGGAATTTATTTAGGAAAGTCCGAGCTTGGAGTGAAACTGCTTGAAGATAGGGAGGAAAAAGAACAGCGTCTGCAGTAAATAACATAAAAAAACAAGATTTCCTTATGTTCTAAGTATTTAAATGAGTCATAGAACATAATGTACAGTCTCTACAGGCTACAGCTAGTGTCTGTGGTGACAGTACATTGGCTGTTTGAGTGCAGGAAAGTTCTCAGATAAAGTGAAGCAAAACTTCCCTTTGCCTTTGCTCTGAAAGCCTCTTTTTAAAGTGAACGCAGACGAAGTGAAGAGGCTCCCGACCTGCAGCCGCCGCGCAATTACTGCCTCCGGAGCAAACGGGTCCAAATCAAAGCCGCTGTTTCCCAAAAGTCTTTCCCGATCCACACGTCTCCCCACATCACACCTCGCTCTCCGCCTCCCTTTCCTCTCCTCCAGTCGAGCCCCCCCAGTGTGTGACCCATCTCTCTGACTGACTGTGCTCTGACTGCACCGCACCGCTTCCTCCCCCTGTCCCCCTGTAGAGAGACCCCAGCGGATGAACAACATCCTGACCTCGGCCACGGAGCCCTACGACCTGTCCCTGTCCAGATCCTTCCAGAACCTCAGCCATCTGCCGCCCTCCTACGAGCTGGCCCTCAAGTCTGACTTAAGTAAATACTCCTCCTCTCTACACACATTAAGTAGGTGGTCCTTCATTCGTCCTTCGTCGCCGTGTTTTTGCTTGATGCACAAAAAAAAAAGAAGAGAAAACAGCCGGGGAATGACGTCACCCTCGTGCCCTGCGCATTAAAGGGTCGCCACATTCTCCGCGTCTGGCCTGATGAAAACCATCTCAATGTCCATTACAGAGACATGCATCATGATAAGTATCTCCAGATGTTTGGCGGCTCGTCATGCAGATCATCTTCCCACCTTTTTAGGGAAATGAACTCCTTAAAATGCATGACGGCGCGCTGTAGCCTCCACTCTCATTCCCATCGACTCATCCATCGGCCCATCCACTGACATCTAATTGGCGTGTAATTTGGCTCCATCTGCAGCCCGTGTCATGTTGCTAATGTCTCTTAATGACGTATTAAGAGCCGAATAGCTGCTATTCGGCGACAAGATGGCGCTTTAATGTTTCAGCGACGCTACAGTTCATTATCTTCGCTGCGACATCTTCCTGCTGGATGATGACGCTCAGTGCAACCTCAGTGCACGGCCAGTGTTCTTCACATTGGTTGCATGTTGTTGATCTACATGTTTTATTTTCAATGACTCATCTTTGATAAAAACCAGGGAGTCTCTTGAGATACAGTTCCTCTTTTACAAAAGAACTAGAGTGACCATCAAGATTAATTTACAATATTAACACAAGGCACAGTAAGAGACATGAAAGAGAGCTTTACTAAGATCCTTCATGAAACATGTTTTCAATAAGGCGTATTCTCTGATAGGACATTTCCAATTCAAGTTTATGGTGTTCAGTATTTAAAATATAAATGTTCAGAACAGAGAGCAGAAAGCGTTCTATGGAGGTAGATCGGACACTCACGAAAAATGTCATTAAAAATGAAAAGATACGTATGAATCTTTCTCTGTATTTATAGTGAGGTCCCTCTTGTTTACACATATTCAGTTATTTTTGTGAGCCAACATTCAAAATTAAAGATTACGGATGATTTCACATCACACCTGTTTGGTGCGGTTCATGTGGACTATGGGTCACTGACCCGTTGTGGTTTGGTTCGTTTGGGTCTGGTACAGAAAAACCACCAGACGGAGACCGTCAGCAGACATTTGTGGAACTAAATAAAATAACTTAAAAATAATGCCCCGTAACTAAGTAGTTTTGTTGAGTTTTCTGTGAGGACGGAAGTTTATTTATAAAGACCGTCTGCATGTAGCGTGTGGAAATTGACACGTGTTGCTGGCTTTCGTATGAAAATGAGGAGTGAGTTTTAGAGGACACCTTTTGGTGGGAGTGGGAATCAAAACAGACCCACCACTTTATGATATTAGATATGTGATCAAAGCATGGATTCAAAAACTAAACTCATCAACCATCTGTATTAGCAGCATACATATTTATGCAAGATGCAATAATTGGTAGCCATGGTAAGAGTTAGTTAGTCAGTTGGAACAGCTTTGATGCGTCCTACTCCGTTTGTTTTAGTCTTTCCAAACGTTTTTACATTCGCTCAAAGCGAGTGGCATATTTTAAATCAAGCGGCAAGAAAGTCCTCAAAGCACGGATGGGAGTGGGTCAAACAAACAAACACAGGACTTTCACCCAGGAGATCGCTGTTTCGTCCTCCGTGTGAAAACAAAAGTAAAAGTTGACTTTTACCCGTGTTATGGAACGTTACCGTAGAAAGTCTGCTTTGAGCAGTTGTTGGTTTTTTTACGCTTATTCCGTTGTTACGTTACTATTTTAACATAAAAAATGTTTTAACCTCGACCAAGTCTGGCTTTTTCTTTTTTCTAGACCGAACCAACAACGTTAACGATGCAGCATTGTGCGCTTCTACAAGGCTGTTATGAAATGTTTTTGTGGGTTCAGAAACATCAACATTTAACGTATTGCGTGTTTTTTTTAATCTGGTTTGTTAAACAGTGAGTGAAGCGTAGCTAACACACAGTAACTATCAAACTAAATATTGTAGAACATTTTGTATGAAGTATCCATTTGTGCAGAACAAGATTTATAAGGTTATAAATTGCATTCAAGGTTCAATTTCTAATGATAAGTGAAGTTTGTAGGTCGGTAACAGATTGCGTATCAGTTATGTTCAGAATAATGCAGTGAATATTGCAGAGAGTGAAACTCATTTCTTTAATCTGAATGTTCTTTTAGATGATACCGAGGTTTATAAAAAGCAGAATTGGGGGTGTATTCATGTCTCTTCTGCTTCAAATGATGCAGAGCTCTGGAGGGTTCAAAACCAGCCTCTAAAGCACCAGGAACTAAAATATTTCATAAACTACTATTTTTAGTTGACTACTTGCACTTCAGATCCTCCACTGGAGACCATGTATTTTACACGCGTCCGTTTTTTGAGATGAACCGCTTCAATTAGAGATGAGATAATCGATGGGGGACGTTGCGGTTGCAGCTCGTCTCGTCCTCTCGCAGCTTTTTACCGTCAGACTTCTGTTGAATACACTCCAGGAAACAGACGTAGAACATGTGCTGCTCAAGGTGCCGTCATTCGTTCGCTGGTGTGTTGTGTCGTGAGTTATCATATCCAACCGATTTGTGGACAGAAAGTATTTTCTAAAAAAAAAAAAAACATTTCCCTTTTCGCCCGCAGAAGCCATTGTGTGTTTACGGTGATCCGTCAGTGAAAACACTGCAGGGCATCACGGAGTACGTTTTCCTACAAAGCATTATTTTTGCAGGAAAGAATTCGATGCATAGCAGATTTTGAAATTGCTCCGCAGTTGAACCGAGCACGCGTGAATGCACCGCTCACTGTCCTTGAATCTTAAGAGACGTTATGGGCTGAAAGAAAGCCATTTAAACGTGTCGTTGGTTTGTGCGATATAGAAAAAACATGCATCGGTGCAATCTCCCCTCAGCGCATTCAACATTAGTCTTTTATACGTTTCTCTCTCTCTCTCTCCCCCTTATCAACTCTGGGCTTTGCTCTTATCTCGCTGGAGCCTTGTACACACAGAAAAACCACAGAGATGAATCGCGGTGAACTACAAAGAGGCTTTTCGAATTTGAGACAGGAGCCCTGCAGAATTTGTCAAACGAGCAAGCAAAGTCGTCCCCTGAACAAAGCACTTCCACTCGGGGAGAAAAAGAAAAAGAAGGGGGTTCAAGCATGAGTGAAGTCTTTGGAAACAGGCCTAAAAGTGATATAATTAGTCATTATTTTAATTAAACCATCTGGGGAAATGATGATGACTAAATTAAATTAGTATGATTTGTTTCAAACGATGTGCGTGTGTGTGTGTGTGTGTGTGTGTGTGTGTGTGTGTGTGGGACTGCTCTTACCTCCCGCCCGTCCTTCAGAGATGTCAACGAGGCCGAGCTCGAGGACGCAACACACTCAGCTCCTCCAAGGGAGGCTGCAAAAAAAATCTTGTCTCTGGCGACTTTCCCCTTAATCACCCTAAAAGGGATTAAAACACCTTTTAAGAACAAACAAGCCACCTTTAATCCTCCCAAAAAGAAAAACGATTAAATGAAATTGCTGCATTTCCCCCTTTTTAATTTTTTTATTCCACCGCTCCGGACCTCTCTAAAGATCACTTTATAATTGATGTTCCACCAGTTTCACGAGTGTTGGTGCATTACATGATTACAGTCTTGCGTGATCAATAGCTGACACATAAATATACTGTTTATATTGAATGTAATCTCGCAGAGTGGGAGCTGAGGGTTTAATTAGCCGCTGTGAGCCGTTTCCTGTGTTCAGCACCGCCCCGCGTCCGGGACCTTTGGGCCTCTCGCAATCATGTTAATTGTAAAGTGCTGCATTTTATCGGCGCTGCAGAGATGAGACGGCGCATTATGCATCACCCCCCTCTTAAATCTCCTCAGTCACTTAAAGTGTAAACGGTGTAACATGTGTACACTCATAAAAAGCTGGTCTTAAATCGAGTGGCGGAAAAAAAAGGAAGTTATAGAGGGAGAGGAAGTGGATTTGTAGTTGGCCTCTTCCAGGTGGCAGAGGAACCTTATTTTACTCAAATAGTGGCCGGAGCTTTGAGTAAGAGAGGCCTAATGTCTCCTGATTGAATATGATTTCATGGGTTTATAAGACACCAAATATACATCTGCAGTAGTCAAACATTTCAGTCAGTTCCAAATATAACGTTATTTCATCGTCCTTTTAACTAAATATCCTGCCTTCTCTCCCGGGCTTGGCAAATAAAATCTGCTTCAACAAAGGTTCCTTTTCTGAACTCAAGTTTTTCACAGTCATCCAGCCAAAAGAAATCCACATAAACGGAGGTCATCCCTCGTGTCCTCGTAGAGAGGACGGTGAAACAAAAAGTGCACCTCGTTCTCAATTTCATACGACACAAAGTCTGTCCTCCTCTGGAGTGGCATAAAAGCTGCCGGTCTCTTCGGCTAATGGTGATGTTCCTGTGCACATAGAGAGGTTTGTCTTTAGTTGAAGTTATACTTCACATAAAGTTCTGCACTATAGTTATTCTTCATGCTATATTCATCCCATATATAAGTATATTTATTTTATTTTAGTACGAATCTGCAGACAGCTCTAATTCTAACAAACAACAGTCACGTCCAGACTCACCACAATACCGACGCTTGATCAGTGACCTTACGCTTCAAACTACGACCCTCTATGTTGTCGTTTTCTCCTCAGTTTCTCTTCAAAATAAACTTCCATGTTCACAGGAAACGTAGCTTCATAACACGCATACAGGTTACTTTCGAAAAGAGAATTCTAATGTAGGTTTACTTACTTTTTAGGTTTACGTACACAACAAAACTCCTAAAAGATTAACATAATAATGTTTCTCATGTAAAATAAATACGTTTGTTTTACGTAGCTACCGTTAGCAAAGTACAGAAGTTATGTAACAAAACTAAGGTTTAAATAACATTGACTTTTAGATTCATACAGGACATGAACAGCAGCCTCCTGGGTTAAAGTCCTGTGTTTGTTTGACCATCCATCCTCTTTCTGGCTCTTCAGAAAGAGGAACTGCGTCTGTTGCTCTGGCGGTCTAATAATGACATGGAACAGATTGCAACGAGTTTCTCCATTTAACAGAAATACCTTTTCATTTGCTAATTATTTCCAGGTGCTTCTGTTTTGCTGGAAAGTTGCTGTTAATGGAAGCGAACGCTATCAGCACAGAATGGTTTACATTAAAAGTTTTCCAGGAAATCAATAAGCATATTCCCTTCTGTTCCCGGTAAACTTTCAAATTTTTTTTTGTCCTCCTTTGACCTGCAGCAGTACCCAACTTGGGGTCGATTTGCACACGATCCACCATCTAAATATAAAATATAGAATATAGAAGCGACGGAAAATTGTTCCAAAACAATATTTCAGTTCAAAAGAGTCCGAGCTGCAGGTGACATGACCCACCTCCGGTTGTTTTTTAGATTATTTCTATTACCAAAGACTTGCTTTCTTAGTTGAGATGTTGGGTGTCTTTTCGTATCATATCAGGACATGATACATTCCTGCCACATCAACAGATGAGTGTATAATCACCACAGACCTCTCCCACTGACTGGAGGTTGACCTATCAGTGGAGCTATGGGCCACGGCGTCTCCATTGTCTGTATACTTGTCGCCTCTGGTTGAGTTTGGTTGACATTTTCTGCCATAATGTCACATATAAACCAAGTCCTCGGGGAAGAAACGCTGAAGCACATCGCTACGGGCCAAAAGTTGGGCCTTCTTCATTAGGAATGCACAGAGCGGTGGACATGAAACCCCTCATGGACAGACAATAGGGTGACCTTCCGCATCCAGACATGACTTCTCTCCCAGAGAGCCGAGCATCCGCGCAAACAATTCCCACCGTCCCTCTTCTCCACGACACGTTGAAGCGCGGTGCGCACCTAAAAGCGGCCATTCGACCTCTGTGTCCTGCAATAATTAAGTTCTGCAGAGGTAACGACCCCTCAGCCGCAACAGTTAATCACAGAGCTTCTGTGGTAGCGTCCCCCTGTGTGCCAGCGCTGCCAAAAACAGGTAGATAAAAGTCTGCTGAGAGCTGATTACCGCCTGTGGTTCATACAGCCGTAAATGACTTAACCATTAGGAGCACCCAGCGGAGAGACCGACCTGCTTCCTGGCAGAGGAAGACACCAACTGGTTGACCGTTCAGGCACAACATGAAGTGTCCTCTTGACGCTGAAGGACAACTACACCGATGAGAGACTGTCGCGGAGGAAACTATTCAAAAGATTTTGAATAGGACACTCCAGCTATGTGGAGTACCGTTGTCACCTCGTCCCCTACAACAGGAGCCAGAAAGTGCAGGATAGACATAACGGGGGACGTAACCTGTCAAATATTTCCTCCTTCATGGCCCTCGTGGTCCATAGGGCCCGTTTCACAAAAGGGGTTCATGAGCACTGCTCACGTGCAGATTTCAAATAGTGGCAGCATCACAAATTACTGGAGCTTGTAAATTTTCTGCAGGGCTCTTGCATGCTCATGCATGGGTTGCAATAATTATCAGAGTGCCTCAGATGCCAGTATTGTAAACGCATCCGATGCGGCCTCAAATGTTGGATCAGCGAGTATACAGCGAGTCTATGCGTCAATCCGATATCCCCGTTATCAAATCATTCATCAGCTCATTTACGCCACACAAGAACAACAACACGTGTCACTCGCTACTCGATCCGTACATTCTGCCTGGTCGGTTCTGCAATGTGCAAACTTCTACTACACACCTGTGGTTAAACACAGGTGTGCACTCTATTTTTTTCCCTGATAGTGCTGGAGGAGAGCTAGCTAACGTTAGCTGCTAATGGTTAGCAGCTGGTGGGCAGCACAGTCCTACTTGGCTGAATAACAGAGTTAACAGCCAACAGCTAACATAAAATGGAGGTCGCATTCTGATGCGTTCAAGCTCCTTTCAGTATAAATGAGTATTGAGTGAAGGTAAATTATAACTTTATCTTGATGTGTTTGAATCTAATCTTGTTCAATTTAGTTTTTGTCGAGAACCTTGAATAAATGCGAGAAGAAAATGTTTTCACAGCAATATGAAATAGATATTAGAGAGGGAATTATGACCTGTTTCACTTTAGCTCTAAGGAGCTTATCATACATAATCAAAACTAATATAAATACATTTGTTTTTAACACACTGGTATTGTATCAGCACTCCACATCGGCCGATCCGGAAGGAAAAAATGGTATCTCTAATAATAATGATTTTTTAAATGTGTCAAAATATACAGGAGAGGGAATTATCTCCATGCTGCAAATTGCAACTTGCATGTTGTGAAAGTTGGTGAAATGGGCCCCAGGTTCTGTTTCATAACTCAAATATGTTGTGGTCTTGCTGCCCCACTGTGAGAAAAAGACCTCCCCAAGTGTGTATGATACTGAATACTTTGTAAGTATAGATTATAGTCTCGAATGCAGCATGGTTGTGAGTGTTCTTGGATGGACTTCTAGGAAATATAGGACTCCGTAGAGTAGAATACAATTCATATCGTACAAGTGTCCAAGAGTGTATTTATTCATAGAAAGGCCGGCAGCCTTGATACTGTCATTTCCCTCTGATAACTTCCGTCTTCTTGCTCCTCAGGTGATAAGGACGTAGAGGAGTACTACACGAGGAAGCATCACCATCCTGACTTTGGTGGCCGTGGTCCGACCCACATGGTGAAGCTGAACGCAGATCCCCCGCAGCACCAGCAGCACCAGCAGCACCAACAGCACCAACAGCACCACCAGCAGCACCAGCAGCACCAACAGCACCAACAGCGGCAGCGACCCCGCCGGGTCCAGAGGGCCATGTCCCAGGACCACGTCCTGTCCCCTCCCAGGACGCCACGCCGCGGGGACTACGGCTTATCTTCGTACGGCGTCATGGCGGCCGCGGCGTACAGCAGCAGCCGCCACCTCTCGGAGGAGCAGCTGCTGTCCGCGGACCGCCTCCACTCCCAGGACCCCCTGCTGTCCCCGGCGATGAGGCGCGACAAGTTCCGGGAGAAGGCGATGGCGCGGGCGATGTCGCACGCCGACATGCTGATGCCAGTCACTCCCGTCATGGACCGCCACAAGATGACCAAGATGCACTCTCAACCCACTGCCTCTAGCGACTCCTACAACACGCTGACGGTCAACCACCAGGCGACCACGTCCAAGAGGCAGGCGTTTGCCTCCCGACGAACACACACGGTGGACCACCTACAGCACATTCCCGGCCACCACCACACATACCGCACTGCCAGTAAGAACGAGGTAACTGTTTAACCGCAGAGCGGTTGGCTGAAGGATTCCTGAGACACACCAAGGACGTCAAGAGAAATCTCCTAAGCAGATACGTTCTGTCTTCGTATGAAAACAACCTCCTTCGTAAAGAATAATAAACTCCTCCTGCTTTTTAGCACAAGCTTCCTGTGTCATCCAGAATCAACCCCGGCAAAGACTTCTCTCTCTTAGAGCATCATAAGGGCTTTGCGCGTTGACACAAAGACGGATCCTTCATGTCAGACGTTTGACAGCCTGAAGAAAATATTTTTTAAACTCGACATGGGACTGGCAGGGAATTGTATCAACTTTATAAATATATAAATATACTATATTTACTATTTGTATTTTCAGTCCTTGTTATAGCTTTAGAGATTGACTGATGTAAGCACTTCAAGAGGTGCCCCTTAAAATTGCCCCATTTCAGCGATGAAGTGGATTTGTGGGTTAAAAAGCACAATTAATGAATTCCCTTCTTTTGTTTGGTTTATTTTACTCTTCTTTGGTAAACGGCCAGAACCTATCAGCTTATTAGTGAAAACAGAGATTATTTCTGTTGCATACAATAGAAGATTGTAAATAGGCTAAATTAGCAGCATTAAAACAAGAAAAGCTGGCCTTTTTTGACATTATCTTTTTGTTCGGTTTTCTCCCACCTGGAATCTTATCATGGATTCCCAATTAATAATTTAAATTTTAGATAAGGCAAAAATCTATTATTTCCACAGATGTCTGCAAAATATGTGGATGTAATATGTATGTGGGGAGTATTTTTTCTGTTTTACCTGTGCTTGTAGCATAGAATGATGTGTATGAAAAAAGAAAATAGGAATAGAATAGAAGTAGAACGGACATTGAACTTATTTCAGCGGTCATTTGACAAGTACAAAAGAAAATGGCGATTGTTGTTACGGTAACAACGCGTATCAGTGGGGCCTTTAAGTGTTGCTCACCGTGAAGAGAGCGGACGCAGCTCTGGAGACAGATGGCTGGCTAGTTAGCTAGTTAGCTCGTCCTTAGAGCGTTGGACCCAGCGCTTGCTGCTAGACACCAACGCGCTGTTTGGCTTATTTTCTGTAACGTGTAAAGTGTAGCATTAAAGCATGGTGGAATTAGCACGCTAGCCAGCTTGTCGTTAGCTTAATTCCACCATGCTTTAATGCTACCCTGCTTACATAAAATGAGCTGAACAAAGTTGTCACTCAAAGTAACCTGAACACATCTGGCGATAGCAATGTGCTTTAAATTTTTCTCATTTATTCTCTAAGCTTTGTTACTTTACTTCTCCACTGCTGGTTTGGCAATGATGATATAAAATGGCCGCCACCCACCCCGCTACGTTTGTTTTGCAGGGGAATGTCTGTTCTACTCTAATTCTATTTCAATGGAAACAACCTTTCACCACCGCCGACTGGCAGCTTCAGTCTGCAGACGTAACTCCACATGTGAACATCGAGCCCGAAAATGGTTGTTGGAATTAGATTAATTTCTGTTCGCACATTTCCTTTGCTTCGTCAGCCACGAGGATGCCCCCCCCCCCCCCCCTCTGCTTGGTTTGTGATTGGCCAGCTGCTTCCATCCCTACAGATCAGGTACCCGTTGTGTCGGAGCTGAGGAGCTCGTAGCTCGTAGTTTTGTGACGCTGTGTTGACTGGAACAATCAAGAGGACGTCATAATCGCTAGTCAGTCGAGCATTAATTAAAACTGTGAACTGTTTGTCCAGATGTTTTCATTAAAGCAATGCCTTATTGTACGGAATCTCATGTGCTCTTAATTGAACAATCATGCTTTAATCGCACGTCTTGTTGTCTTAGCTTTTTCTGACTATAGCAGAACCAGCAGTAAAAACCTGTACGGTGATAGATGACAGTAAATATACCTCAAAAACACTAAATTCAATTAAAGGAGTCTCAAACTTTAAGAGGAAAACAATCAATATGTACTTTAGGGTATTTCTATTTGAAATGTGTCACATTAATCACATGAACTCAATCAGCTTTGTTGTAGGTTTACGAGCTCATAGATGCTTTTTGGTTTCAGCAATTTGGTCAGTTGAGGTCGGGTTAGTGTCTCTGGTCTGTTTAAAATGACTAAAACCTGAGTGGATCCAAACGGACTCTATCGGCTCTGATCCAGCGGTGGCTAATAATCACTGCAGGAGAATAACGTTTATTTTTAAGGCCGATGGATCGTGTGAAGTGCAAGAAAGATGACACACATCACTGCTATTTTCAACCGCAACTGCAAGATAATTGGTATCATGCGACTGTTTTGAGAGACACAAGTAGGCTAGGGTAGGTGATGCACTGTAGAAACATTTTTGTTGTATTTGTCAAAAGTCTTATTACAGGAATCAAAAAATCAAATGCTCTGACAAAAGAAAAAAAAACGACCTACCTGTTAACCTTGTTCGTTGTTTATGTTCGTAATTATCATTTTGGGGGAGTGGCTTTGGAGGAAGGCCTGAGGGGGCGGAGTCTGCGATTCTCGCTAGAATTAGCAACAATTGGAGCTAGTGCTGCCAGCGACTTTCATTTGAAAAGAATCGTCAACACTGGGCTGAGATGTTTAAAATCTAACGTACTCTTGCAGGTTTCACCAATGTCTTTTTATTTCCGTAGCCTTGCACTGTCCATTGCCTAAAATGCCAAGAACAATTATGAAATTGTTGGTATCTCTTAGAGATCAACATTCATCAGATGAAAACCTTAATGTAGCAGTAAAACAACAGGAACATTGCTGTTTCTATAATCAGATATTTAAGTTGTACGCTACTGTATATAAAGACTTGAATACGATAAGGTATTTGTGATTGGAGCAACGGCAGGAAAGCGATGTCTCATTACACATGAATCCGTGGTTATGTTGCAATGGGCTCATGTCACATTTTCTTAATCTGTCTATGTTGTGTTTTTAGTAATCGATGACCTTCTAGGGATGTGGAAAGTTGGCCAGATTAATTCAACAAATGAAGTTTTCTTTAATTCATCTTAACTTTGATGTGCTGATTTCCTTTTTTTATGCCAGGACTGTTTTAAATGATGTCAATTAGAGATTGTTTTTCCCCAAAATTATTGTCTTTGTATATATATATTGTGTATTTTGTTCCTTGGAGGTAATGAAGTACATTTAATAGCTATGGGTGAGAGGGGGCGTTACTTGTTCAGTAGACTGCTTCAGACAGATATCTGTACCCTTCCACCTCGCTCAACTAATCTTCTCACACTTCTTTTCACTTAATTATTAATGATGTCATCCCAAGAGCCTTTTTTAATCTATGTGCAATATTTGCTCGTCATGCAGCATAACTCTATAGCCACTTCTAAAAATGTTGTGAGGTTCATTCGCTGCCATAAAGGCTTTGTTGTCCTTTTTTCCATTTAGGGCTGTTGTCTTTCATAGTCAAAGAGGAGGTCTGTTTTATAATACAGATAAATGTGGTATGAATGAAACAGGTGTCTGTGTAATTGCACAAATAACTGGAGACTAATTTAAAGGCTTCACAACAACAAAATACGACTGTTCTTGTGCATTTTCTGATTGTTTACAAACTATTAAAGCACATCATGTGTGTTGTATACATCGATTTGATCACTTACATATTCATGGGAATAAGTGGCATCGCAAATGACTTTGTGTGCAAAATAATGCAGATGTAAAAATGTTACGGTTTGAGTCGCATATCCTGGAGGTGAGCTGATGTCTCTACTGTGTGCTCTGTCGACCAAATTAATTACATTTTAGACAAGAGCCCGGTTAAAAGTTCGAACATTTCGTCTGAAACGAGATATTGGTATTCAAGCCCTTGCACTATCCTACACTTTTTTTGTACTTTCAAATAATCTAAATTAGCTGTCAGCAGTATGGAGAGCTAAAGTTATGGCTTTCTGTTCCACCAGCTTAGGAAACTCACTGCAAACTCTCATGAATTCCTTTCATGCGTGTTCCTTCACTTTCTCATATACAAGACAACTCTACATCCACTGCAGCAGTAAATAAAACCTTTATGATTTTAACAAAGTTAAACAACGATTACCTTGTGAGTACAGAAAGGACCGGCACCATTAAAGTCTGTATTTGTTTGTTATTAGAGCTGTTAGGAGAGTTGTTCTGATGCCAATGCCCGTATCAGGAATGACTCCGACAGCTTAAAAATGCTAATTGGCGAGAGTGTAAGCCTCTGTACCGATCCGCCATCCCGTTATCGTATTATTTATCAGCTAATTTAAACTACACAACAACAACAACAACAACAACAACAACAACACGTGTCGGCCGCTCCGTTTGACATCGAGGATGGAAGTAGCTAACGAGTCTCTGTTGAGAGTCGCACATGCTCAGTACCGATCGTGCGGGGGCTAGTGTAGAGTGTAACGTTGGCAAGAGCAAGCAATATGTCAGCAATTTGGCAATATTTTATCTGTCAAGCTGGATAATAAAAGAAAGCTCTATGACACTGGTTCCCTGCATGTATTTATGTTTTATAAAGGGTTTAACCTGAGCCAGGCCATAGCATTGAACACTAATCACATCCATACAGGGTTAGTAATTTACATTTGTAAAAAAAATGAATAATATATATGTGTATATTTTTGTTTTTAATGCACTGGTATCAGATCGTTATCGGGAAGGAAAAAATGTTATCGTAACATTTATAGTTGCTACAATTGTCAATGGGATTTTAAATGAGGTTTTCCTCCCTCTGGAACAGAACCCTGAAGTTTGTTTATGTTATGTCTAATTTCTTCATTATTTGTCGGGGTTTTAACTCCTTTAGCTTGTGGACGTTAATCCATAAAGGGAAGACTTGGGTTCCCAGTAGTTTCAGTCATTCTTACTTACTTACTTCCCGTTGCTTTGCCGCCTCCATCCCAGGTTTCTTTTTGTATTTCATCAAAAGAGACCACAGATGTTTGCGGTCCTCTTTGTTGACGGTTCAACGGCGGTGCAACCGTAAACCTAATGGAATGTGGCAGTTGAGAAGTGATGCTTTTCAGTTCCCACACTATCAAAAGAAGAATGGAGTTAAAGCAATCTCAGGCTGTGATTGAACCGTTTACTTAAAGGCAGTCTTTGTAAGGTTTTTATCTCCAATCCCTTTATCTTCTACGAGGTTAAAAGATGTGGTCAAAAGGCGACTTCTGTTTGCCGGTGCGTTGTTGTTATTGTTGTTGTTCCCGACACGCAGCTCCATCTGTGATGATTATGTCCAAGAAGGCAAGTCGATGCTTGTGACCTTGTGGACAAAGTTTTTCCCAAGTCTCTTCGGAGAGAGAACGACTTTCCCACCATTTTTAGACCGACTGTGTGTTTGACATTGTGCACAATCAATAAAGACACAGCTCTTTAGTTTCCTAGATGGTCACTATGGAACCGTTCCCAAAGGACAAGTCATCCATGCAGTGAATATTAAGACTTACCTACCATTTTTTTAGGTTTTTGTTTTTAATGCGGCAAATTTTCTTGATTGCTTTCAGCAGGTTTTTTTTACATAAAGGGGGGTTTATGTGCGTTCAGAAAGGATTTTGAAGGTCTCAAATGTAACCTTAACCTTAAAATAAAACAGCAAAGAATGGCCAGGGTACATGTTTAAAACTTCAGAAAAGGCTTCTGCTGCATATTTTTTTATTTTTCAACCAAATTAATTATTTTTTCTAGAAATATAAAAATATTTTTTTTAAATTGCACAACAAAACGCAAGGAAGACACTCGTGAAGTGTCCGCTGGGAGCCGTCTGTTGCTTGGCTCCAGTTATTGCTGCTTGCAGCGTTGTCGGGGAGCGTTCCATGGCCATTTGGAACGCGGGCCACTTCAGAGCGGAGTGACGGCTAAGTGAGGGAAGAGTTTTAAATATTAGTTTATCCAGCATCCAGCTGCAAAAGTGAACTGAAATCAATAACCGCGGGCTGTGAAGCCTCGCTGAGGGCCCTGAAGCTCCGCCCCCGCTGCTACATGCAACGCTGTTTGCTAATTCAGTCAAAGTAGATTAATATTGAGTTTGTCCAAATTGCACCAAATTCGACGTAGCACTCCATGGAATCACCAGCTAAACACCCACCAAGTGTGACGTAGATCGGATGGACGGGTCTCGAGGTAAGCGAAGGACACACAGACAGACGGACATTCCTTGCTTTATCGTTCGATAGCCAAACCTCCTTTTCGCCTTACAAGCTAAAACTTTTGTTGTACAACTGGTCGCTGACACCATCAACGAAAAAAGCATTGAGACTCCTATTTCATCTATGACACATGTATTAATACCCACTGTTCCCACCACGCCCCGCGCCATCTGAAACCTCCTTGAAATTCATAGAGGAGTGAGCTGGCCGATGCGTTTCTCACAATACCAGACAAAAAGAAAACGTATGGTTACAACAGTGTACAGAGACAAATGGGCAGATAGCAAATGGAGGTGGTTTCCACTTCCTTCAACACCCGGCCATTTGCATTTAGATGGGAAAAAAAAGGAACAAGGCTATTTGGACAACTGTGGCCCAAATGGAGGAGCAACGGTCAAATGTTTGGCCATTAAAGAGTTTAGCTCTGTCCCCAGCGCGTACTTGTCAGGTGAATTAATTCACTACGACGCTTCAATGACCCCGATCATCGGAAATGACCATTCTTTATCTATTTACCATCCAAAAAGGGGGTCTCGTGTGTATCATAACATGCATTCTTATTATCAGTATTTTAACCATCAGAGGGGGTTTGTCTACGTCTCTAGGAAAAATACTGTCTATTCAAACTAAATGCCACTGCCAACAATGAAAAATATCCACATTTGTCCATAAATCTTCCCGTTCAGTCGCTGTGTATCGCTGAAGTCTTGCTCTGATGGGATGACCTTTCCATTTTGTATGGAAGAAAACACATGCAGAGCTCTGGGATGAAGTCTGAACTTTACGCCTTTATTTCACTTTATTCTATTATTCTTGGAAGTTGGTCGTTGGTTGACTGGCATAGTGAAAGATTCAAAAAAGAAAAAGAAGGCTGCAGTTGACCTTATATATCACTGCCGACCTGATCCGATCAGAAGCCGCAGCATGGCGAGGGACAAGTTCTGCTCCGAGTGATTGATGTGCCAAACAAAGGACGGGAGGACGGGAGGAAGCCGGGTGGAACCGAGCCGGTTCAATGCAAACAAACAGTCTGACCAGCAGGAAGCTGCACCAACCAATACCGTTAGCTTAAAGTTAGTTCAATGAACTTTTAACTGGTTATGAAGCAATCTAAATGGCATACTGATGCCACTCTTTAAATCAAGATTGGCTATTTCTTTGTAGTTATAGAGATGAAACTATTTAACTCATGCAGGATCACTAGACTCAGACTCCAGCAGGGGCCCGGACCCAGATCCGGCTTCTCGCCTCGCTGCTCCTCAAGTCCACGTCGGTCCAGATTGGACCGGTCAAAGAAAATGTTGTGGTTGTGAGGATCTTTCTTGTGGTCCAAGACAACCTGTACATTGACTTTGGTGGAACGCTTCCACCGCGTATGCCGGTGGCAAAGCTGCAGCAGGGCAGCCGGGTCCGTCTGCAGCTGCAGGACCTGGAGCTCACCGCCTGCTTCCTGGGAGCCGACACCGACACCACGCTGCTGGAGACCCGGGCCGTGATGCTGGGCCCGCTGGAGGGAAGGGGGGCACGGGAGAACCAGAACCAGGACTGAGAGGGGAAGACTGTAAGAGGTCTGTTGCATTAAAATGAGAGGTCCTGGTCCTGGTCCTCAGAAACACTACCACCTTCGTCCACAGGGGGCGCCAGAATCAACACAAAATGAAAGTTCCTTGTAGCAACTAAAAGTAAATTGCAGTGATGAACCCACAGAGAAATGTTACCCGACTGCAGTTCCCCTCAGAGATTCTCGTTTAGGTTCACTCTCTCTACTCTCAGTGTTTATTATAAAAAACACAGTGTACAGTGAAATTAACACTCATGTACACGACCTGACGCGTAGAGTCGCATTGGACTGTCTATAATGGTTTTCATAACTTTCCCTCAGACTTTCAATTCATCTTATTTGTCTTTCATCTCCTCAGATTTGATCAAATCAACATAAATTTTTGATTAAATATTGTCAGACTTTAATTCAATATTCTTACTTGTATTCAACATCCCCTGATTTTTATTCAATTTTCACATTAATGATTTATAAATAAAAAAACATGTCTGGCTTGGAAAGTTTCGATCTGTTATACTGTAAACTGATCCCAGGAATGTCAAATAAAAAGTATCTAGATCTATCTATACCTAAACTACGGACTGATATAAAAAGGGAAATGCTCGGATAATAAATGTACTTGTTTACTCCCCACTGCTCACCAACCACCTGGGCAGAAACAAACCATTAACTGAGTGGCTATTAAAACCAACAGCATCCAACCTGAGCAGAAATTGACCAGTTCCTGTTAGTTATGGTCCACAGCCCGAGCTCCTTCCCTCTGGGGAGGAACCGGTGGAAACCAGTGGATGTGGGCATCATGTAAATGCAGCGAGTTAATAGAGCCGGCAGCTTAAGGAGCCTGAGTGCGTAAACAGCGGTGCATTCACCGGGGCCCATGCATGCCACCATGGGAGTCTGATGATGAATGCGGCTAATAGGCCGAGGCAGTTCTCCACACACACACACACACACACACACACACACACACACACACACACACACACACACACATCCGTGGTGCTCATAGGCGGCTGGTATCGACCCCCCCCTCCCAACACACCGCTTCACCACTGCTTAAATGAGAGCAGTCAATAGCAGAGCTGTCTGAGAGACAGCCCCGAGTGTCTCTGCGGTGGAATGGATAGTTGTTGAATGAGGAAGGAAAGATTTATCAAAACTACGGCCTAAAGAGGAAAAATCCACAAAAAAAATCTATATCTGTATCTTTTCTGCAAACGCAGACAATCTGAATGTCCTTTTTTTCTCCTTTTGTTTTTTTTTGAGCTCCTCAAACTTTCTAGGAGTGTTTTAAATGGGAGGCGTTGACCTTCGTTATGGTCGTGATAGGGATTGTTTCAGGCCATGGATTTATTTATCACTGGCAAAAGGAAAATGTCTTCACCATTCCTCCAGAATAAATCAGACGTTGTGCTCCAAAAGTATTCTCTTGACATTGAGAAATCAATCTCCTCCGCAATATCAATGGTAAAAAGTGGAAATTGTAGGATGCCTTTATTTCTTTTCTCGTTGTCTGTCTTGATAATCCAGATCTTTACTTCATTCCGACTGGAAACATTGAACTCATCACCTCCAAAGGGATTTCTTTCCAGTGAATCCTCCACCAGATGCTGGAGGTTCGGGACCCAAAACTTGACATGAATACTTGAATGTGTACTCCTTTTAAAATGTTTAATTAAAGAGGCCGTGTCCTCAC
Source organism: Ophiodon elongatus (assembly GCA_016806645.1). NCBI lineage: Eukaryota > Metazoa > Chordata > Actinopteri > Perciformes > Hexagrammidae > Ophiodon > Ophiodon elongatus. Next base: position 889,894 of record JACSYO010000040.1, on the reverse strand, counting down.
ATTAACAGTGATCTCTCCCTCTCTCTCTTTATTTTTATAACCCAGCTCTTTTACAAATGAAGCTGTTAATGACTGTGAAGAGGCTACCTGCAGGTGATAGTCCATGACTCGGATATGATTTGAGCAGTTTCCTAATGAGGCTTAGCAAAGCACCGCCGTTACCCCCCGAATGTACTCAGGCTTCATCAGCTCGGTCACTTTTACCCAGCGAGGGAAGTTACCGGAGCATCGGAGGGGAGGACTCTGACCGCAAGATGATGATGATAATGATTAGCAGCGTAATTGCAATCACAACGATTCATTATGAAAATCCCTCCTCAAATATTATGAAAATATCCTCTTCAGTGAACACTGCGTTGAAAAAGAAGTGTTGTGTTTACTGCAGCTGCTGCAGCGCTGGTTTTCTATTAAAACCCTTCACGTCTGGTAAAACAAAAGGAAAAATAATGAGTTGAGTTGAGCACAGAAAGAAAGAGTTGTTCCACTGAAGCCAAGATATTAAAGAAAGTTCCTGAAAAAAAAAGGCCTGTTATGCGCACAAAACTCCCTCAATCGCGCAAAAAAAAAAGGCATGCTCACTTGTATAAAACAATAAAACCTTTTTTTTGTTGCCCTCAAACCTATTCTGTTTTATTAGATAATAAAAACAAAAGTACCAATGTGTCCCCAAAATCTGAGTCACCTTGGGCCAAAGCATCTGCCAAATTAATGCTATGTATAAATCACTTTAAGATACTGGTTAAATTATCTAAGAACTGTATTTTATGCACAAACAAGATCTATGCCCATAATTGGATGCTAAAGAACGAAGTTTGGATGCTTTGTTTAATGCACAATTTGAACCCAAAACAAACACAGGACTTTCACCCAGGAGACCGGTGTCAGTGTCCCAAAGTGTTATTGTTTTGTTTTGAAGTTACGTTAGTGGTGTTTGTGACGTGTTTTCCATTCTTACGTCACGTTGTTGGCGTTTCACTTAGTTTACTTATTTGAAGCCCAACCATGATGTTTATCCTGAACTTAAACCCAACTAAGGGATTGAATTCACATCAGCGGTGGAGTCTCCTGACCGAGCCTCAGGATGACGAGTCGGGATGAGAAGGTGTTTAACGTACTCTCTCTGCAGCTGAAGACCATGTGACACGACAGAAAGCCACCAAATGGACCTCAGATGTAGTTTACTGTGCTACGTTACGACACTGAGCACAACTATCGGCTTTGTTTCTATATGAAGTCATATTTCTACGTGCTCCACATCCAGAGAAAACATTCTTTAATTATAGCCGGAGCCTCCTGCCAGACTGATGAATTAATATCCCGCCTGCTTCGTCTTATTGACAAGCACCTTCATTAATCACAGAACATGCACACAGTTCAGTCTCCATCTGCTGTCAAGATAACAATGGCAGCGGTTTGCTAAATTCTCCACACACAGGTTTCGTACTCCTCTCTGTCATTCTCCACCGCCTTCCTTCCTGCCTCTCTTCACTTTGAAGTTTAATTTTCATCTTCTGGTCAATGTCACTTTGAGGTTATTTTTTTTCTCTCTCTTCCCAGTCTGGACTTGAAGCCACGAAGGCGAGCAGAGATCCCAGACTTCAGACGAGTCCGGGCCACAGAGCGGATCAATGTGCAGCACAGCAGAGATCAGGGCCCTCTCCAGAGGCTGAGACCGACTCATATATAACTCATATGTCCATTTGATCAAATGCCAGCAGAATACATAGATATATATATAAATATATAGAGCAATCTGAGAGAACACCTTGTGAAAAATGAAAGCGCTCAGGGGTTTATCAACCGCTCATAGTTTACTGGCTGTAGAAACACGAGCTCTATGTTGAGCAAACAACCTGCCTGAGCTTAAACCGGCAACTTGTCAACTTGTTGAATTCTCACTCAAACTTCTCCAATGAGGGAATTCTGCAATCTCGTGAGGTGAAATATAACTGAACAAAAGTTATTATCACCAAATCTGCAGCTCGTTAGTTTGGATTTTGCAGTGTTGCTGTTCAGCGTCAGCGCTGAAAACCCAGTTTCCAGACGCAGCGGGCAGCAAAGAAATGTGTTTACCTGCCTCGGCAGCCAACAGCAGACGGACAGTTAGAGACCAGCAGGGGAAGGAAGTGGTAGTTGAAGAGCCAGATCATTTCTAGGAGCTGGTGGAGACCAAAGCAGAGCGAGAAGGAGAGTGAATGGTGGACTTCCATTCCTCGTGTGGTCACCAACGTGATTCTGATGAGGTGATGATGTTAGCCATCAGGTTGCGCAAAGCGAGCCAGTCTTCCCGTCTGTTTGTGGACCTAAACGGACCCCCTTTGGACAAATCTGATCCAGTGCCTTTCGTGAGAGACCTGAAGATGATTCAGGACCCAAACCACAGAGTCCTGTACATTGTTCACCCATCATTCACCGGGTGTGGTACAAGAACGTAGACCTACAGGATTAAAAAAAACAAGAAAAAAAAAAACATTTTGTAGGATATAAACCTAATTATAAAGTTGATGTGAGTTGATAACATATTTAATGTTAGGTATATAATCTAACCTTTCTGTTTCTTAGTCTACATGTTTACATTTGACTACTTATACTGGTTTCTGGTGCTAACACAGGAACCTGATGGGGCACCTCCTGTTTCCTCTGTGTGAGGAGGGGGGGGGGGGGCTGAGGTGAGGTGTGATGGTGTGAGGCTTCCTACTGTTTGAACATGATGAAACGAGGATGTTGGCGACGAGATGCTGCTGATCAGACGGCGTCCCGCTGAGAGCTATCTGACGGAGGGAGCCACCAACAGAGACCAGCGCTTGTTTGTGAGTTCGCCGTGCTCATTTGTCTGTATAAGTGTGTCGAGGTGTTTTTCACGCTATAGCTCCTATTCTTCAAGTGTTGGATGCATGAGACTTTTGTAAGTGAGGGGTTTAAAACATATTTACCACTTGGACATTCTTTTTATTTATTTGCAGTGAGTCAAACTCACTCTTCTACTTCACTAAAAGTTGCATGCCGGCTCAAACCGACCACTTACAGGCAGAGATATTTAATCTGGGCAACTAGGCTGAAGTCTCTCAGAGGGATTTACTGGAGGGGGCACAGAGTAAGCACACAAAAGAAAAGAAAATACTCACCACGGCCCATAAATTTCTCTGCGGTAAACAGCTCCGAGAGGCCTCCAGCAGGTTGGCTGTTCACATCACAAATTCATCAATCAACAGCACGGACGCTGCAGAGCGCGTGACGCGGCGCCCGGTGGATCACCAGGTCCGGTTAGCGCAGCGACTCGTGGGTTTCACACGAGTACAAAGGACTCGAGTGAGCGTGATCAGCTGTGCAATAAACACGCGCAGCTCATTTTGCGACGTTGTGGTGCCGTTTGGTTCGCGTCCCCGTCGCTCTGCCACCTTAATGTGAGATGGATGAGCAGCTTGTCTCATGAGGAGAACTGTCCCAGATTTAAAAAGACACTGTGTGACCTTGATTTCTCCAGGAGAGGAACCTACAGAGCGCCGCTTTATTTCCTGAAGCCTAAAGGAAAAGCTGCACCTCGTGTCTGAGCAGCGGGATGGGCTGCAGCCGACTGTAGCGTGGAGGCTGCAGAGGAAGGGGAGATACTGAACGTTGAATAACTCTGACGACGTTGACGCGCAGCAAATATTACAGTTTTGGACAATATTCCTACTAAGCTGTTTACATGGCTAATGAAAACGGATAATTCACTAATATTCCCGTGCGTATTCCGGTTAATGTAAAACGACCTCGTGCAACATCCTCATAACCAGTGAATCCCACGTTTGACGGGTCGATGCCCTAACGTGTCGTTTATCACGTCAAAATATGGAAAAGTGGAACGGCAGTAGCTTCTTGTGCCATTTTTCTTCTTTGCATCAAATGTTTAGTTTTTTTTTTAGAGTTTTCCAACGCTGGTTGTTGGGCCGTGTGATCACAGCTTCCCTCTTTCATTCCTTCAACCACCTTCGTGAAAAGGTCGGGGTTGCGATATTTGTTCATATCCAAAAACCTGTTGATAGTCAAGTCCCTCGTGATGTTTAAAAGTTGGTTTGTGTTCAACGCACAGAGCTGCTCGTAAACAAGAAACAAGCTGTGTTGAAAACTGCCGTGAAAACCTTATTGATACTCATATTCTGAATGTGTTGAACACAAGTCCAAAGAATGCTCTTAAAACCTGAATAATATCGACATATCACACATGTCTCAATCGGAAAATGCTACATTCGGAATATTTTGTTTATATGAGCCATACCAAATTCAGAATATTGTCATTTTCAGAATAATAGGGGAATATCGGGTGCATTTAAACTCAGTCACTGTCTTCAGTGATCCTGGATCCTAAGGAAGTGCAAAATCGGACAGTTGAGTTCTGACTCCTCATGAGGAAGTAATTAATTTCTTGTTCAGTTAGTTTCCAGCGTACAGAACAGTTTCCTTGCCGTCTTCCTTTTATTGTGGTACACGTTGTTGGAACTGTTTTCATACGACAATGAAGGAGGATAAATACGTAAGTGCCACTGAGCGCCCGTTAATATCTCTGCATCTGGGGGTCATCGGGATTTTGCGACCTAAAAAACAGGGTCACACACCACAAGAACCGCGTTAAATCAATGACTTCATGAAGTGCAAAATGAAAAGTGCCACATTCGATTCCTGGGATGTGGGAAACCAGGCTAACTGCTAACCTAATTAACGTGTCTTCCCTCCTGTGATTTGCCAAACCACAGAGTGCTAATTTCACCCAGCGCTGCACAAGCTACCGAGAGCCGGCGTCTTCGTTTGTTATCCAGTAACTGCTGTGTGTTTATCGACGTGCTCCGGTGTTGCGCAATGCTTTTGAATGAAAAAGAAGCAAGATGGAGATAAGAGTTCATTTCAGGGGTGTAAAGTTTTATTTTTTTTAATCCGGGGACAGTGCACATAAAGTTTTTAAAGACTGTTTCAGATTCACAAGTTATACAGTTCAGTGTGATTATTCAGAGGCCTATAGGCAATAATCTGCCTTGTAAATCCTATAATTTACATTTACATATGTTGAGACTGTCAGAGATTTGTTGATTCAACTCTGTGGTCACGTTTGAAGTTGCAGTTTTTTTGGTTATTTTTACAGTTGCAATTACAGAGGGGAAAAGTCTAGTACAACGACCACCGCTGTGATGTTTGATTGAATCAATACAAACAATTCAAGATGCGTTTTTTCTCATGCAAGAAATACGCTTTGATTTGAATCCATGCATAATGTCTGCAGCGGCTCCGTGCAGCTAAACAGCTGTTTAACAGTCAACATGAAGTGTTACCCAGTGAACAGCGGTGTGTTTAGTTCCGTTAGCTGTTAGTTCTGTTAGCCAAACACACTGTAGGACTCCAATCAGCTGCTAACAGCTAACTAGCTGTCCCACCAACAAGAAGACACACATTTAAACAATTGTCTTACCTCGGTGGGCAAATAAAGAGAAGACCAATTCATAATCTGTAGGGAAATAAGAGTCCGAACTGAAGCAGCCCCTACCGACCAGTTAAGAGGAGTTAGGAGGGAATGATGGTATAAAACAGTCAATAAAATATGTTACATCACTAACGTGTGAATCACAGCAACCACGAGAGGTCAAGGAGCATACAGTCATAAATGAGCACTAAAAATATTCGGCTGATGGGTCCAGCAGTATTAGTGAATAGATTACACACACACGGCATACCTCCGGTTATGAAAAGTGAAGCCAATGCTGAAGTGTCTTAAAGCTGCTTTCTCTCTCCAGACCACCAGGGGGCGACTCCTCTGGTTGTATAGAAGTCAAAGCTTCATGTCTTAAAGCTGCTTTCTCTCTCCTGACCACCAGGGGGCGACTCCTCTGGTTGTATAGAAGTCAAAGCTTCATGTGTTAAAGCTGCATTCTCTCTCCTGACCACCAGGGGGCGACTCCTCTGGTTGTATAGAAGTCTATAGAAAATGACTCTACTTCTCTCTTGATTTATTCCCTCAGTAAACATTGTAAACATGAGTTTATGTCTCAATCTCTAGTTTCAAGTCTTCTTCAATGCAGCATGATGTTCATTTAGTAAATTATGGTCCATAACGTAGTAGTCTACTGATGCAAATATATTGATAAGGTGTTGGAAGAGATTGTATCACAAAACATTGTGAATACCGTGCATTACATTAAAAGTATTAAGTCTATATAAACTCTTTGTGACTCCGTTGTTTTTAGTTTTTCAGGTTTTACTGCTTCTGCTTCGTTCTTTTGTTGCGTTGTCAGCTGAACTCTTATATCTGCAGACAATAACCCTGGAAGCTCCAGCGCTCACCTCCACTATATCGTTTCTAATTCACTGAGTGTGTGCCGGCTGCAAGCTCTCGATACCTGATCCTATCTCAAGTTTGAGTCTCTGGTTTATGGCTTTCGATCACAGTCACATGTATTGATTTTGTAGCGTAAGATATCGCAAGAAAATCATCGATAAATTCTTAAATGTGGATTTATGGGCCGGCTCTCACTGAGCCTGATAAAAAAAATGGTTGACCTTAACAGGTCTGAACTCTCCAGTGAGAGAATTGGTTTAAAATTCTTTTTTTATTAACTTTATCTGGCCTTTCAACTGTCCTGCCAACCGCTGCGATTAATCTGCTTAAGAAAAATAAAGAAACTCATAAATGTTTTGATCTGAAATGGCAAAACGATTGCCCCGTTAAGGTCAAACCTCTTTGTGTTTCCTCTAGAAGTCTGCGGAGGCAGCGGAATAATCAAAATGCGGCGTGACAGTTTGGAGCAAACAACAACAAATAAAAAAAACTGATTCGGGAGAAAAAGAGTACACGCTCATGAATAATTCAAAAGGCTCGTCTTTCAGCAGACACCACTTTATAATGAACTGTGAGTGTAAGAAAATAAAGCTGCCGAGAACGTGTTGATACTGACAATGTTTGAGACAATTACGAAACACAAGCGTGAACGTGCAGGAGGCGACGAACACAATCAGACGTACAGTCTGAGGAACTTTGCATGAAAAACATTTTCAACCGGTTTGTTTTGAATCTTCCGACACGGAGAAGCCGCTGTAATTATCTGCTTGTTCCTCTTTTTGAAACCAAGCAAGTAAAAAAAAAAAAAAAAAAAAATCTATGTTTTGAGAGATGAAAATGAAGGAGGGGAAAAAATAAAATCAATTGTTTCGACGTAATCTGAGGGAGTTAGCGTTCGTCGGGAGAAGTGCTGAAACAAAATCTTTAAACCTGAATGAAATCTTTAAAGCTCAAGCGGTACGGAGGAAGTGAGACTTCCATCGTCACGGAGGAATCCCATCAATAAGTTGCATCATCAATAAGTTGCATCATCAGATGGAGCGGCTCGTTGATGAAACGGTCTCGGTGACGTCAGCGCTCCGGTCGGGTTGGAAATGGAACAAAAGCCCATCGAGGCTTCTCGTGAAGACGTTTAAGCTCCGGGACACGAATGTTAAAGGAAAAGCCTTCAGTTCGTCTTCGTTAGTTTTATTTTTAAAAAGAACTCTTTTGACAACAACAGGGCTGAAGGTAGATTGCCGTTCTTCCGACCCCGACACTTTTTTAACACCTGTATAGTTTATACATTTATTTAATTCACTGTTTTTGTGTTGTTTGGTTCTATTGTTTCATCTATTGCACTATTTTTATCAGTGTTGAAATTTAACCTTAGTTTTTCTTGCGTTTGCTGGACCTCACTGTTATAATACTCTGCTTTTGCTTTGCTTTGTCTGTCAAAGCACTTCGTAAAGTTGTTCTTATCAAAGAAATTAGAAACACCTGACGTCACGTCCACATGATTCATTTGAAGGGTTTTGGTGCCACGGAATCATTTGTGAAGGTTGATAAACCTTCCAGAATGTGTGTGTGTGTGTGTGTGTGTGTGTGTGTGTGTGTGTGTGTGTTTAGGAAGTAGATATTCACACACTCACACAGCTGTCCTTGCCTCTGAACCGATAGATACCTTCTAGATATCTCGCTTGCCGAGCCTGCGTTTCCTGAGTCGTTGCAAATACTCAAGATTTATATCATTCAGCTTTATTAAATAAAAAAAAAAAAAAAGGTTCCCAAAGTATTTCTTTTGGGATAAAATATTGGACTTTAAGTGACACTTCAGTTGAGAATTTATTTTATTTATTTCTTTATTTCTCAGGCCCTAAAGGGACATTCAACAGCCGTCGTAACATTACATCCATACATTTTATTTTTCCTGCAAAACTCTGCTCACATAAATCTCATAAATGCATCCCTTTATGAGGCAATGATGGGTATTATACTTCTTTACAACCTCTCTGGAGAGAAAAGGTATTTGTATTTGTGATTGCGATCGTGCGCGGCGCCGGACTCAAAGAGAGTGAATTCCTCTCTGCTTTGTCTAAACGCTGCCCTGCATAACAAGAGATGCACAAATACGCAACACAATCAGCAAAAGAGCATAAAATCAATGCGTGTTTTCCTCAGACTGACACATAAACGGAGCGAGTTGAACAGGAGGTCTCACTTCATCTAAACAATGTGCCGTCTGCACGCTGAGGGGGAAATTAATGGGACGACCTCATGAAGGCACGCGAGGCCGGGGCCGCTCGTCACGCTGAGTGTTTGTGAGCGCCGGTTCTCCGTGTTCACACCAACAAACGGGATCCCTGATGTGTGAGATGAACCCAAATGGCAACATTATGTTTTCACCAGAGAATACAGTGATATTCTGTAAAATATCCTGTTTCTCTGCCCGTCTCCGGTGATAAGATGCTTTAAAAAACTACACCAGGCGTTTAGATTTATTGTGTCAAACGATTACAGCTTTTATCTGCAGGATCAATAATTGTTTTAGCATGTAAATCACAGACATATTTACCATATAACTTATAAAGAGAATATCGATGGCCGAAGAGCAAAACCTCCTATCTGAAAAATGCACTTTTTTGAGAATACAAAAAAACATGTTGTTTTCTTGCAGAATACTATCTGTTAAGGATACCCAATACATCACACAAAATAAAAAAAAAATATATATATACAAAGTGCAGATAGGGTTATTCCCCACTTTTCCTGGATCATTTTGCAGATAGGAGGTTTTACACTTTGGCCATCGATGTAAAAGGAGGCAGCTCCAGATTCACCAAATGTTCTCAACCATCCTGATGTGCTCTTACCCAGATGTGTAAGTACAGATGCCCAAGAACTGAAGAAATGCCACCAAAACAAAAGTCTGTTCGACGAAGATGAACTGCATCAGAAGTGAAATCGGGGTTCTCTTAAATAAACGTGATTTTTATTCCAGAGCGTTACAGGACAATGAAAAGGCATCAAATAACAGTGTGTAAGCCATTCAGAAGCCGAACACACGGTGTGTAGTCGAGGGGTTTTTAATAGTGGACCAACAGTATTTCTCAAATAATCTAATTATTAGTATCACTCTAAAACATATAATAAATAAATTAGATTATTAGACATTCATGCTTTTTTTTCCTTGAATTGGAAAAACAATGAAAAAACTTTGAAAACAATGTTGTTTTTTATTTTCTTGGTAAGACTGCTCTCCACCACGTAAAATTATCTTACCTAAGAGAAGAGCAAAAAAATATAATAAAACATTTGGTGAATCCCAGAAATCGATGGGTTCTAACACCATAACAAATCCCGGGTAGGAACAATCGTTACATATATGTTGTTGAATCGCCTTTTATAAACTGTCTTCTGAATGTTGAGGCTCTTTTTAAGCTGCAGCTGCAGAATCACAGCAGTCGAGGGGGAAACTCTAATTGCTGCGAGAGTGCCGAACCTTTTCCCTCGTAGTGATCTAAAGTCTGCCGGGCCTCCGCGCTCCGCGGGGAGCTGCAGGTATCGCTCAGTGGGGACGCCGTATCGACTCCAGCAGCATGCAACCACAAGGCTCCCATTCATCTTGATTAGGCACCGAGCATCTGCTCGGCCTCGGCCAATCACAGCGTCATCGAACGCTCCTCCCGGTGAGTCTCCTCTGCGTACATACAAAACGCAGAGGATGTTAAATACTCATCCATATGACCGCGGGATGCTCTCCCTTTCTGCCGATGGGCACGTGGATCGATATGAATCGATTGGTCCCCGCTGCTCTGGGGGAGGGGGGTTGGGCGGGGGGGTAATTAGCATTTTCAGAGGGAACTCCAGCCGCGACTGACGTGACATCGACCGGAGGGTTTCTCCATTAAAAGGCGGGACGTGTCTTTGCCCTGACCCTGTGAACTCTGACTGGACCAAAAAAAAAAACAACTTCAGGTTTGGTCGCCATGGAAACATCTGCATTATTGGAGGTGCCGATTGTGAAATGTCCATCATGGAAACAGGCGGGGATAGCTGCACTGCCTTCATCCCTTTGACCCCGGCTAGATTGCTCTTATTTCCCATGGTTCAGGAAGCCGGGGCCCTCTTGATATCTGAAATTTGATGTCAGAGTCTCTCTTGTGAAGCGCGGAGTCATAACTCGCCGTTATATTGCTTCACTCTGGTTTTTAACCCTCGATCGAAAAGCCCTCGACTTCGTTTCAGGGGGCTGACGCCATTTAGAGTTTTATCGCTTCCTAGACGATCGCGCGGAAGAGTTTTGATTCCCGTCACCTTGCTAAAAGAATTGAAACAACATTATTCCTCCTCGCAGACAGAAAACGAGCGTTCACTGTCGTGATCCTCTGTGACTTCTTGAAAATTTGATATTCGCTGCACAGGTTCACCTCTCCGCTGACATTCCCTTTTTTTATTTCTGACAAACATCCAGAGTCTTCTAAGTTTTCTAGTATCCAGAGATACCAGAAACTCTTCATATACACTTCACATCAGCTCACAGAGGTCACATGTCAATTGATTACCGTCCAGGCCTGTGACATCATTGTCCTTAGATTTTTTTTTTCGGAACACGGTCGATATTTCTGAGCTTTCGCACCGTGAATAAAAGGCATCAACCGATCAAGTTGATCGTAATAAGTTGCGTCTATATTTATAAATCAATCACCATGAAGGGTCCGTAGTTCAGATCAAGATTGCAAACTTGAATTACTCCTTTCAATCTTGGGGGGAAAAAGCTGCATAGACCAGATCCACTCCTTCCGTTCTTACCTTTCACAATAAAAGCCCAAGACAAATAATATTCACAGGCAAGTATTTTGCATTTTTATGTTGTTTATTCGTCATGCACCCGGTTTGTAATGACCTTTTTAATTTTAGCAACTACCTTGTTCTAAACTTTCATATTACAAATAACATTGAAATGTGAAACGCATAATTTCCTGCTCTGTTAAAAACTGATGTACATTTTTTTTATTGAAAGAAAACATGGTTTCGCAGATGTTCCATAACAGAGACATAATAGCCCTCTAGTGAAAAGAAGCGTATTGTTTTTGTTGTTTGCTTCTCTATTTACAAAGTACATTATTAAGCTGCTTTTTGTTTTGTTTTTTTACCCCAATGTGAAGTTTAGTTATATTTAGAAATAAAACAAGAACAAGAATGGAAAATAAACCGGATCAGTTATCAATAACTGATGTTTTTGGAGAGCAGAAATAGTATGAACACGACACTGTATCACCTTTGAGTTACTACGACAAACTTCTTAGCAAACATGTAGTTACAGAGAAACAACATCATTCATGAGGGAAATATCTGTCTCTTCAGCTTCTTAATGCTCCACAATGTTCACCAGTACGTCTCTTAATGTTTCTGTCTGCCGTTTGCTGCCGAGCAGGTAGAGTACGGTGAGTCTTTATTTTTTATTTACAGCTTTTTATTCCACTTGCCGCGGCCGACATCAACCCTATGAGTTCTTACATATTTCTAGGTACATTTTTGTCACTTGGTGTACATGATTGCACATTTTAAAGTGTTACCTTAATGCAGATAATTCTGAGACTTGGAATTTCAAGTGAGATTCTTATTTATATATATATATATATATATATATATATATATATATATATATATATTCCAGTATGGATGTTTTAAGCTTTCATACAGAGCAACAACACAATTCAGACCACACTTGTACTCTCTTAGACATTGTTCAGAATGTATATATTAACAGGAGGACCGGAGAAACCCTTTCACACAGCTCTTATTCCCCTTAAGTGCACCGTACTCGACACAGTCTTTTGTATATTTCTGACTAGTACTTAAAGTATGCTGTACGTGCTGGTCCTCCAAACATAAAACACCTCTGATGCTCTTTGATGAAAGTTGTATGGAGTTCAGTATTAAAGTCAGAATAGAGACAGAAGCTGTTATTCTTAGAGTTTTTTATCATGAAGTCATCTGTTGGCTACAGTTATAATACATAGAAATCAAACTGGCCAACATCAAAAACTAAAATACAAAAAGGTGTTTGGTTCTTACTCAGCATCCTAAACTGCACATGCCTTCGATAAAAAAAAATACATAACAAAATCCACCTCCAAAACCTTTATAATTAACACATTTCGTTTGTTTAATCTGTAAAAATGTCACGTTGTGGTTTTACAGGGATTATTTATTTCTTAGCCGTGGGAGTAACTTCCTGAAGTCAAATTGCCCAACGACCTCACGATGATGATAAGACTCAAGGAAGTCACGGGCCAAGAAATTATTTTTATTTTCTGGATCTCGTTGTCAGAAACGTGGCCAGTCTGACTCTGCGTGATAACCATAAACTCGCCACCCTCTTCAGGAAATATAGGAAACGAAACTCCTCTAAAAACATATTAAACATAGACACCAGGTGAGCAGCACCAGCCTCCTCGAGCTTTACAAAGACACATTAATCACAATATGTCGGCCAAGATCAAAAATAAAAATACAGAAAGGTTTTTGGATCCCACTCAAGTGCATGTTCCCCGAATCAAGGTTTTCCTCTGCTGTGTTTCTGTCAAAAGGCTGCTGGCCCTTTTTCTAATCCAAAATGGGCCAAAAACATGACTCATCACACACTCATTATTAGATAACATTTCAGGTTTTTTAGAAAAAACATCAAATTATTCATTTCAAGTGTGAAAATCGCCCTTTGAGTTCACCCACCGAGACTCCGAGGCTCCGTCATCGCAGGCCGGTTAAATCCAGCTGATGTCTCACCTTAAAGCGCGGCGTTCATGCAGACGGGCAGTGACGGGTCACCTGCCCCGCGTTTACCTTTTTAAAGAGGCTATTTGAAAATGGCTGGTTTATTTCTCAAACCTTTTCTTTTGGTTCAAGACAAATATATTCGTTTGAAGCTTCCTCTTTGTTGTTTGCATTAGGATTCATGTCTCGCTGTACTATAAGAAAATACAGTCCAGTGGGTCAGATATGGAGGTAAATGTTAATGCGCTTTGTTTGAAAGCTGCACTGCATCGTTGCACCTTGGAGGCAACAGGTGATCTCTAGATTTGTGTGTTTTGAGTTATTCTAAAGAGTCACGTTGTAAGGCCTCTAGATGCTGCTTCAGCTGTAGGACAAAGATTTGGGGAAATAAGCTTTCTTCTGTGGGGTTACATGAGAAGATAAATATCACAATATCAGGGTCCCAGCAGCAGCCGGTTAGCTTAGCTTAGCACAAAGACTGGAAACGGGGGGAAACGGCTAGCCTAGCTCTGTCCAAAGATGGTCTGACTCACTGGATGTAGACTCTTCTGCGATCTGCATTTTTCTATTTTGTAAGAGCGTCGTGGCTGCTTCCTGAGCTTAGAGCCACCCAGGAAGACTGTGATTGGTTTAAAGAGACACAAACAAGTCAGAGTGTTGTTGTTGTTGTTGTTGTTTTTCTCCCCTGTAGCAGACGGATGAGAGATGATGTGGAGCCAGATCTTTCTTTAGCCAGCCAGGTCTCTCTAAACAAACACAGGACTTCTACTCCGGGTAACGGAGTTCGTGTCCCGCGTGGAACCTAAAAGTTGAGATTTTTTTATTTTGACATTAATTCACAGGTGACGTTTTGCCACTGGGTCACATGGCATTTGCGTCCGTAGCTTATTTTGCGTTACAAGCTAACTTTCTCCAATCCTAACCTTTAGTTTTGACTGCCACCGTTTCACTCTTTATGATTAATAATGCTGGAGGCAGTCTTCTGCATCAAGAGCAGAGTATCTTCACGCGGAAGGCTGCCTCTAGAATTATTAATCATAATCATTGATCAACATATGAGGCGTAGGGATGAGATCACGTTTCTTCTGTCTTGCTATGCTAGACCTGTCCAAAGGTCACAAAATCCACCTCCTAAAACCCCTGAAGCTCACTAATTAAGTTGTACGGTGGTCAATATGAAAGCCTGAATAGAGATGTTGAAACATTTATTCTTAGAGAAAAAAGAAATGTCGTTGAACGGTTGGCTACAGTTATAATATGTAGAAATTAAAACATCAAAAACTACAAATACAAACATCTCAACATCCAAAAATACACATAAATAACCAAATCCACCTCCCAAAACCTCTGAAGCTCACTAATTAACATGTTATATCTTGTTTGTTTTAATCTGTGCCAAAAAGCGTCACGTTGTGGTTTTACAGGGATTATGTATTTCTTAGTGGTGGTTTAACTTTCTGAAGTCAAATTGTTGATTTTCCGGATCTCATTGTCGTAAACGTGTCCAATCTCATTCTGGGTGCCAACTTTAAACTCGTCGCCTTCTTCGGGAAATTTGGGAAACAAAAATATAAATAAACCAGAGAAGCAGCAGCAGCCTCAAGTTTTCCAAATAAACCTAAATTCAGAAAAATCATTCAAGACCCTTGTGTTTGAATCAGAAGCCCTCTGGGTTATTGTCGCTTCCTGCACAGAGATCTGCCTGTTTGTCTGCACACGTCGGTTTAATTCAGGCTTTGTGGTTTATTAAACGTGTATCTACATGTGTTACAGAGAAGGGAAGGTTTTAAAGAAGTCATTTCTCTCGCTTCTCGCAACCATATTTATTCCAATCGTGGTCCACAGATGAGGAGCCACAACAAGTGGAGACGGAGGCAGAGATTCCCCTCATGTACGACGTTTTGGTGGAGGAGGCGTCGAGTGCAACGTTAGCTTGACCCGCGGTCGGAACGGCCACAATTATGAGCATAAAAATAGAAAACAATTTGGGGGGAAAAGAAACGATGATATGGTTTCTCCGTGACTAAATGTGTGTTTTAGGATAATAAATGTGTGTATTTATCTGGTTTATTGCACGCCTGAGTTATATTCTTATTGACAGTATGTGACAACAGTTAAGCATCACATTTAGAAAGAGCCCAGACTGCATGAGAGAAGACTGGTGGAGGAAAATACGTTCCCCATCCAATATAGTCGGGGCAGCATTTGTCAAAAACCCTACCTGTGTGTCCCCTGGTCCGCTTCAGTCCATCATCCCCACCTTGACAAAAATATAGCAGCGAGCCCCAGACGATCCATCAGATCCACAGGAGTGTGGCCCACTTTGTTATTTGCCCAATTATCAGACCGGGGGAAGCAAATCTGTCAGAAGTGAGATGTGGCTGAGCTATTGATCTGTTTATACAATCCACATCTTTTCCTCTGCAGCAGCATCCATTAGCACAGCCTTTCTCTGGCGGTGACACGCGGGAGCAGGGGAGGAGCAGCGCAGGCCGCTGACGTCATGAAAGCAGGGGCCGTCATCAGCGTTTCCTCCCAGCAGCATGTGTTATGTGCTCTACTTTCACTCCAGTGTGGCCGTGGACGCTAATCAAAGCAGGGAAACGCACCGACCGTCACGTTTTCCTCCCTGAAAAAAAGAATCAGCCTTAACTGCTTGAACACATATTTGATTTCATGTGGAGAATAACATTGTCTCACTCGGGCAGATCAATGACCTGGATTCGTTAAAACCAACATTTCTATTGCGGCATGACGGGCTCATTGTCACGCAACACTATTCTAGTGCAGTGTTATTACTCTGCCTCCTTCCTTTGTAGTTACATTGGTCAATGTTTACTTAAGTTTATAAGCAAGTAGGAGATGCCTCAGTTATAAATGTATAATCTTCCTCTTTCAGACTATTTAATACTATGGAATTAACAGACAGGGGGCTAATATTTATACGCTTCAGCAACAAGCAAAATTGCGTAATTTTGTCTTTTAACTTTCAACTTCTGGTTCTGAAAAAGTCAAAGCTTCATGTCTTAAACCTGCATTCTCTCTGCTGACCACCAGGGGGCGACTCCTCTGGTTGTATAGAAGTCAAAGCTTCATGTGTTAAAGCTGCATTCTCTCTCCTGACCACCAGGGGGCGACTCCTCTGGTTGTATAGAAGTCGTTTGTGTTGTGTTTTTGGGGGGCGACTCCTCTGGTTGTATAGAAGTCTATAGAAAATGACTCTACTTCTCTCTTGATTTATTCCCTCAGTAAACATTGTAAACATGAGTTTATGTCTCAATCTCTAGTTTCAAGTCTTCTTCAATACAGCATGATGTTCATTTAGTAAATTATGGTCCATTTAGAGTCAAACAGACCATAAAGCAGGGGATGCTTTAGGGCGGGGCTACTGTGATTGACAGGTCTCTACCACGGCGTTTTCCGGTCTTGGAGTTGTCCGTGTTTTCGTCTTACCACTTTAACTCTCTCACAGGGTTTTCAGTTAATAAACAGTTAATTGTAACGTTTTAAAAAAACAAAATGGCGATGGCCAAAAACCAAGATGGTGACGAGCAAAAAGCTGAACTCGAGGCTTCAAACCGGCGGTCCACAAACCAATGGGTGATGTCACGGTGAGTATGTCCACTTCTTATAGACTTTATATCTTATGTACTTTGTATTAGTCCTGCTGTCTGCAGCAGTATAAGCAGTAATATTTATGCTCCAGCATGCTGCTGTATGAGACAAGGATGCCCTTTATGTCCACTATTGTTTGTTATGCGTGTTGCACAGCTGAGAGAGACAAGGAACACAAACACAATTTACCATAACTTAACGTTGACAATATGTTCCTTTTTTTTAAAAGTCACTTTAAGTTATTACAAATGCTGAGAGAGAGTTTGGGGGAAATGCAGTATTCTGCTACGCAATTAGAATTAATCAGAAAAACAAGCGGCTCTCGTGATTTATTCTGAAAGTCTAAATCTCCTGTGTGTGCGTGAGCAAAGAGTCGACATCAGCAAGGAGAAGCTCAGTGGCTCAGACTCACTGAAGCTCTCAGGTCCCTCCTCACCTGGTCAACACGTCAAATACGGGCTGATCCGATCCGTGAGCCATAGATTCATTACAAACACGGTGCTTCTGGTCCTTGTGCATAAATGTATATTATATGTCACGTCCATATAAAATAGACTAAACCACATCTCGAGTGACTCACCTCCGTCCTTTCATATGCAAATAAACAGGTAAACATGTTTTCTACCTGTTGCTCACAGCACACACCTTAAATGTCAATATCACAGCTGTATTTATTTGGACTCTCTCGCAAAGATAGACACTTTAGAGAGTGTTGGATATTCAAGTGTTTAAAAAAATGACTGTGAATTTCAACTGGATTATGTGAACTGTGAATATTATTTCCTCACTTGGTGAAAGAAAAATGGCAGATGTACATTTTGAAATATCACATTTGAAAGGCTTTAATGAAACGGCAAAAAATTCAGCAAAACTTTCTTCAGAAAAAGTTTTTGTCTTTGTCTAAAAAAAGTCGATGCGTGAAATGGATTATGAAAATGCCTTTGCCAAATAAATTCTGACATAGCAAACATTTAACTCAGATATATAATTAAATTGTCTTTCTCCTCCAGACAACATGAAACATGGCCGATACTAACTGACATGAAAGAATAATCTAAACTTGATCGCATTCCTAAAGGATTTTGTCTCTTGCAGATGGTTTCCAGTTCATAACTTCTTCTTCTTCTACTTTGTTTACCGGCAGATATCAGCCATGCATTCAACTTCTGACAAAGCCACACTGCAGCAGACTTTATTTGCTCTAAACCAGTTGATGGAAACTCTCAGTGGCCCTCGCTGAGTCTCGTGTGCGCTCCCACCTTAAACACACACTGCTCGTGATCGGATCAACACAAACCCACAACGAGGCCCAGGAGCTCATTTTAACTTTGCTGTGCACATCGGATACAAAACGTCCAAAAAAAGCTTGATGGAAACTGATGTGGTTGGCAGTCTGGAAGGTCACATCAGAAATGTGTTGGATGGCGTGCAGCACTGGGGCAAAATCTGATCCATGATCAGCATTTTGTTGCAGAGGTTTGGGGGAGGGGGAGTTGCCATTGAAATTAATTGACGTGACGCTATTGGCTCGTCCGAGATGAGCCAATAGCGTCTCATGCCGGTTCGATCCGTGTCCGACTTGCTCTGACGTCGTGTACACGATGACCTCACGAGTTCGAGGTGGCCAAAGTTTTTCGGGTCAGGCTCTCCACCGATGCATGATGGGAAACGTCTAGCTGTCAACAAACATCACGTTTTGCATAAAATCCTATTTTTCTGTGTAATTGTAATACTTAACGCTCAAGTGTTGGCTATTGGTCTCATGATGTGCAATGAAGGTTTAATCTAAAGACATCTTGATTGATAATAATAACACTTATTTATATAACACATCAAAACAAGCAGCAAAGTGTTTAACAGGCAGACACAGAAAGAACAAAGGATGGCATACAATGCAGATACACGCACATTTCCACATAAATATGTATTTACAAAAACATATGATTAAATCCTAACGAGGGCTGCAAACTACAAGTAGCCAACAGATCAGATCTAACAGGAAGTAACCGTTTCTTTGACTTCCTGTTTATTCTTTGAAGGCTGCTGAAATGAGTCAATTGCTAAGAAAAGTAGGTTATGGGAAAGTGGAAACACCCACAAAGTACATCCTAACGTCAAGACGAACTGAAAGCACGACAGGGAAATGATATCAGGAGTAGAAGTATTAATGTTTCCTCTCAGAGGGAGTTTGATGGCTGGAAGAGGACTATGAATTTCACTCATCTCTCTGTTTCCACGGGTGGAGGCACCTTTATGCTACGGTTGTTTGCGTGCCTCCTCCCCTGGGATGACTCAACAAAAAGCTGTAAATATGCAAAGCAGATTAATTACTTTCCCAAGGTCACCTGTACAGAAGAGGGCTCCCATGCGTTGCTGTGAGATTCGTCTGCAGACGAGTGGATATCTGCAGATGAGCCGCCGCACGGATTTCATTGATATTTGCTCAGGGGTTAACGAGGCTCTGTGCGAGGCTCCATTTGGCCAAAAAGTATTTCTGTTTAATCCGCAGCTTCGAAAAAACCTGCAAGGGTTGGAGTTGTTAGAGCATCTTAGTTCTGGTGGCTTTAACCGCAGGGTGAGCGCGCTGCACCTCAAAGTCCACAGTTCATTTGAATCCAGTCCTAAACCCGACGAACTCAGCGTGCTGACTCAAGACCGGGCTTATTAGCTCTAATCCCTGGCAGCCCTCTGTGTTTGTGTTATCCAATGGGATTAGACGGATACCTGTGTGTGGGTTTACCAATATATTGGCTCAACTTTTAACTTCGTAACACCAACAAGTCCAATAATCCTGTGATACGATGGGTTTTCTTTGACTATAGAAACATACATCTGGGAAACACGCCACTATGTTTTTATTGAACATCGTTATTTTAAAATACACTATTTTCTCAGCGTCCTAATGTATTTTAAATTGTTCCTGACCATTTAGTCGTTGATAATAGATGATTAATTAAATCAGTGAGTTCAGTCACACTGCTATATAAACTACTAAGCATCTATACTATAACCTTCTTTGTGTCAGATTTCATCTACCAGCATGAAATACTAACAATGCAATAATACACTTCTAATTAGGGCAGCAATAAAACAAAATTATAGATTTGTTTTAAAATTATTTTCACAATTATTTGTTTTTTGTCAATTTCCGAAATCCCAATGTTATATATAATATGATAATTATACATCTTAATTATACAGCAGTGAAAATAGGACAACAAAGAAATAAGTCAAAATCGCAAAAAGTCATATAATCTAGAAGGACAGTAAATGACTGGCTCATAGTTGCAAATTATTGTGAAGTGCTTTAGTACCCTGCTTTATGGTCTGTCTGACTCTAAATGGACCATAACTTACTAAATGAACATCATGCTGTATTGAAGAAGACTTGAAACTAGAGATTGAGACATAAACTCATGTTTACAATGTTTACTGAGGGAATAAATCAAGAGAGAAGTAGAGTCATTTTCTATAGACTTCTATACAACCAGAGGAGTCGCCCCCTGGTGGTCAGGAGAGAGAATGCAGCTTTAACACATGAAGCTTTGACTTCTATACAACCAGAGGAGTCGCCTGGTTTGACTTCTATACAACCAGAGGAGTCGCCCCCTAGTGGTCAGGAGAGAGAATGCAGCTTTAACACATGAAGCTTTGACTTCTATACAACCAGAGGAGTCGCCCCCTGGTGGTCAGGAGAGAGAATGCAACTTTTAGGACGCTTCACTTGACCGAAACGGATGTTGCTCTGCCTGGGTCTGAGCCTACATCCTAGCTAACTAGCCAGCTGCTATATATGTGTGTGTGTGTATATATATTAATGCTTCATCTATACACTGATTCACCAGATGTTGTCATGTGCTCATAGCTTAATTTCCAGTCACAGAAAGGAGAGAACAGACGTGTGCTGTGATTGTAATGTTACACAGTCATTACTGAGAAAGTAAAAATTATAGATTTGTCCCAAACAGTTGACTTCATCTCAGAACTGGCTCTTGAAAAAAATATGGTTGATTTTACACAGTTGATGAGATATTTTCAACCGCGAAATGCTGATTTTCATACATTTGGGAAAGAAATGTCAATATTATGAGCAGCATTGATGTGTTTCATCGCAGTACAGTTGAATTATTTGGGCTTGCAGCTTATGTCTTGTCGGACAAACTGTCTAAAACGCATCAAATCCTTACAATTGGGTAGTACAATGCTTTCCCTGTTAACCACGTATATGTTATCCAATCTTCCTCAACACGCGGCTCTATGGAGGTCTCCATCCGCAGCCTTAAACACCCTCAGATGACTGTGAGCAAGTGAATGGGCTTCAACCCACTTAAATGGACCATTAAAGAGAATTAGCCCCGTCATAATAACAAGATACTGTGGCACATCACACGGAATGGTCAATTAATTCCTCATAAGTGGCTGCAAAATAAAAAAAGAATTGGATCCATAAGGCGCGTCAGAATGAAATAGAGGCTAGAAGGTAATTACAAAAATACTGAATTAAAGCGAGACACTACAGGCTAAAACGTTGTTTTTCATGCACTGGTCAATTATGAGATTTTGGGCTATTTTGTTCCATAACGAGTGGAAAGAAAACATCCAAAATACACATTGAGGTGTTTATTTTACTACTTTTGTTGATTTACGTCTGTAGATTTCTCCTAATTTCACCAAAGGTTACCATTACTTATTGCCTTGTTTACATATTTAAACATAACATTTCAGAAAACTTGTAATACAAAAAGTAATAGTTTTAATGTAAGTAATCGACTGGGAAAGTTTCATGGTGATATATATTATTTATTTTTTACTCTATTCACCTGTAGTGTCTTCAAAATGTGAGTCATTTTACAAAACATATCTTTAAAATGAGTTTTGATTCAGAATCTGATCCAGAAATCTCCACTTCAGTAGCTCTTACATCCACCAAACTTTCCAGTTTAATTCCTCTCTATATTCTGAGGGTTTCTACAGAGGGTTTGTTCATATATCATTCATAGCCTGATTTATACAACCTTTTAATAATAAAAAGATGGAGAAAATAGTTTTTTTTTTTATGGCTGACAGTATTTTCTGATTTATGGAGTGATACAAAGAGATATCTAAAAAGTCAACATTTGACTTGAAAAAGTCAACATAATCAAACAAGCATTTTTTATCCAATTTTCAGATTTCTGTTCCGGAAATGTATGCAAATAAGCAAATATATATATATATAAAAAAAAAGGAATACCTCATTTGCATATTTAAACATAAAATAACAGAAAACCTAATTGTCCTAATATAAGTTCAACCAACTGGGTGAAGTTTCATGGTGATATCTACGAGTTAAATGTTTCCCCTGTGTTGTCTCCCCTGAATAAACCCATTAATGAACTAATCCTACACAGAAGTATTCCACTAAAAGTTAACGACACAAGACCCGAGTTCAATGTAGACCCAACACACATGCTGGTACCGCCCTCTGCTGGAGGCAGCGGCTCATTGCACGTATCGACAGGATTCCTCATGCCACAGGAAGGTACAGTGGTGCATTTTAAACGGATCAGACAGTAATTTAAGGAGTTCATGCAGGAGCGTCAGTGTTTTATTAAGTAAGTACAAGTGGCCGACCTGAAGAGCTCAGAGCTCTCTGTGTGTAACCGTGTTAAAGAGAGAGATCATGTTCAGATCAATGGCGACGCTCTGACACTTGTCTTCCCCAAAGAGCACACAGAGCAACAAAGACACCAATGTGATGTAAGGGCTGCTTAATGGAGGCAGGAGTGTCATGTTGCAGAAGCATCCCCTTGTGTTTTCCCCGGGCCTGTGAATCTGAAGCGGGACATTTTAGATGCTGAATAACAAAGATGGTAAAGAAAAAAGAAAGAAATCTTAATTTGACCAAAATTCTATGTGACTTCCTGCGTTTTCTGAGGGTTAACTATGCTCCACTGACGTCATTGATCTCGCGTTCGGCGGAACAAAACTACAACTTGCGGATAATTGCTTCGGGGTACTTTGGGATCAATACCGTGCCAACATATCGGGCTGTATTGGAAAGTGTCTGGTGATTGCTTGCTACATCAATCCGGCTACAACAGAGAGCCATTTCCTACAGCCGCTGCCCTGCCCTGCTCCTCTTTGTGTGGAACGAGTACACCGGCCAATTGAGGCAGATCTTTTTTTCCCCTCATTGTCCTTTTCAGGCTTCTTAAACTAAACAAAAACTCAAAAGAAACACCCGAGCTGTTCGGTGGAAGTTTGTGAAATCGTTTTAACGGACCCAACGAGGGCGTCGGCCCGAGTGGTTTTCGGTGTGTGGATATCCTCTGGGGACCGGATGGGCTCCTCGCCCTGGATGCAACATCATGGACTGAGCGCCCGCGATGCTCGGTGATGGTGGACAAGGGGATGTTGGTGGTCACAGGGTTTCTCCTGAGGAGGTGGAGATAGACGTAGGGAGGGTGGGTGGACGGTTGTTTGGTGGGAATCTGCAGCACTGCATTTGTTACTGGTTTCTCTGGTGGGCGGACATTTTTTTGGGGGGTTTGTCAGCGTCTCCTTCACATTTCTGGATATTTCTGACGGTTGAGAGATTCAAAATTATTGTTGATTCTTCAAAAAATACAGAGAAAGAAAACTCGATCCAGATTTAAAGGTGGGTGTTTGTCTACTTGCTTTCTTCTATTTGTCTGCTTTTGAACTGTTGTTCCAGTGGCAAGTAATGTAACGACTTTATTAGATAGAATATGTGTTATTCCATAATGCTGATTTGGGGGAAAAGTCAACATTTTTACTTTGACTGTGAACAGTGGGAACATTTTTCTTTCTTTATGCAATTATATTGTATGCATATTGTATGCATTTATATACTTTACTGCAGTCTTTTTTTCAAGAGAACACAGGATTTTAATATTACGCAGCAAAAAAGCGCCATATTTTTCTTTTAGTATGAGGTTTATTTTTTTTATTTTACCTTTCAAACTGCGAATAAATGCATCGACCAATCACATTGCCTCTATTTAGTGTGCAACAATACGGAGGCTGCGTAATCCTGAAACGAGACAACGCGCAAAACCTTTCACAATAAAAGCATAAACACTGTGCAGCTGTTTTCCAGAGGGAGCTCCAATTCACACAGAGCGTTCCTCTAGAAGGAAACTCAATAAAATGTGTCGCCTAAAGCTCCCGCAGTAGAACCGTTTACTTCAAACTGACGGACGCTGCTCTGCCTGCGCAAATCTATTTGAAGTGTTTCACAAAAACATTTTTTTGTTATATTTGCAAAGCCCAGTATTTTGCGATTTCGTGTCTTTCATAGGTCCCAATGCGGAAAGGTCTTAAGAAACGCTACTTTTGAAATAATTTTGTCTCTTCAACATCAGTATGATTTTAAAGTGTCACAATTATCTGCACTTTTTATGACGTATATCCCTCTTAAAATAACTTTAAAAGCTTGTAGTCACTATTCATTCGTCGTAACTTTGTGTGTTAGAATCCGAGACCTCAGACGTGGTTCTTGTTCCGCGTTTCTTCCCCAGAGTCGTCCAGGAGGCCATGCAGGGCAGCCCG
This sequence comes from Ophiodon elongatus, assembly GCA_016806645.1. NCBI lineage: Eukaryota > Metazoa > Chordata > Actinopteri > Perciformes > Hexagrammidae > Ophiodon > Ophiodon elongatus. Next base: position 865,662 of record JACSYO010000040.1, on the reverse strand, counting down.
GAGAACATCCCCCTGGGAGTGTGCACCCTCTCCCAGTCCAGGGACCAGCTGACGCCCCCGAGCCGCACCGAGAGCACCGTGTTCAGCCTGTCGCGCAGCGAGTCCCTCTGGACGGCGGAGACCTCCCGCAGCAGGTGTGAGGAGTTCTGGTTCGCCATCCACCTCATGTCCACCGGGGGCAGCTTCCTGGCGTGCGGCATCATCATCTGCGGCCTGGGGTTCGCCGGCCACTGCAGGAAGGTGGCCAACATCCTGGGGCCGGGCCTGCTGTCCATCGGGCTGATGGTGTTGGTGGTGGGCGTGGTCCTGATCCCCATCACCAAGGAGAACAGGAAGCGCTCGAGCATGAAGAAGCCCCTCAGTTACTACCGTCCTCCGGCGTTCAACCTGTGACGGCCCCCCCCCCCGAAGCGTCCCGCTTGGACGCCGTTCAAAGTGAGAAACTTTAAGAGCACGCTGGATCCAAATAAATCTTCTTCTTTTTTTTTTCGGCATGGGAGCCTCCGTGGAAACTCGTATTAAAAGACATTTTATGTTTATTTCTCCGGGATTTAACGACGCGAAGCGCTTATCTCGAGTGTGCATGAAAACGTTTTGCATTAATAACCACGTGGCTGCGGAAAAGGCGCGAGGACGACGGCGTGCTAGCATGAAGTGCTATTGTTCACACGCAACTTAGCAAGAAGGATACTAGTAAGCAAACTGTCCTCGTGAATATTCATGAGGGGAAAGTGGACATGGGGGATTTCCTAATGCTGTGTGGTACAGTATATGCCGATTTATGAATAATTAAAGGCTGTGAGAGCTTATAATTGTCACTTCCCAGTTTTTACTCTCTCCTGCTGCATCTACTGATGCCCTCAGTCTGCGTGCATTCATCCTGAAATATATGTAAAGGATAAACATTTGACTGCAGTGACCTGGAAGCACATTTTCATAAGATTTAAATATGACATTTTATGTAACCCCTTCTGACCCGGCGTCCATCATGAGCATGAAATATGCATTGCCATTGAAAATGCACTTAAAATGTGTCTTTGGCCGAGTAACTAAGCAGTTTGTATTTAAGCAGCTATAATCGATATGTGGTGGATCACATGACTACTTGTGTCTCATATTCAAATAAGCTTTACGGGCATGACCGTTAAAGTCGACTAAACATTATTAATGAATGATATATTGTGGATTTATTATGTTTTACACAAGAAAACAAAGACAACCGTATTCCCACAGAGAGCTTTAGTGTCTTACGGCTCATAGTGTTACAGGTTTGTTTCACTCTCACTGCTCTCAACATCAACAAAAGACCTAAAAAAAACAATGTGCGTTACTTAGCCAGCACCAAACAACTCACACAGGAAGTTATCAACTAGCTGGTGAGCTTAGTGGAGCATTTAGCAGCTAAAGAGACAGATACAGAGTGGACCTAGCTGCTAGATGTTTAATCAGGCAACTGTCACCAACTTATCAGGTGATAATATGACAATATGCAAAGTTTCCTCATACATTCTCATGATAACTTACGGAAAGTATTTTGGGGGGTTTTCCTGCTAACGTCCAGCAACACCAGCGATCTGTGAGCTTTTTTAGGCAACAAGACAACTTGGTTAGGTTTGGGTTAAAATACCTACAGACGGTGCGTTACTATAAGAACGTTACATAATGAATAAGTCAACTAAAAGTGGTTTTGGTGGGAGCGCTTCCTGGACTGATATATAGTTTGTTTGAGGTGCTCTTTGGATGAGGATACAAAATAAATCACAAGAAACCTCTCGCTTAGACGGTTAAAATGCCTTTATTGTAATGGAATAGTCACGTTAGACCTAAAAGCAAACTCTAACTCGTTAAAATAATCAACAGATTAATCAATAATGAAACTAATCTTGAGTTTACAGCCCTAAAACAACTATAAAATAAAATACAAATATAGAGAGAAATCCGCTTTTTGTAACTTTCCATAAAAAAACCCTCAGTTTCAGGAGCCTGTGGGGGAACTACGGTGGCCCTAAAGTAAATAAAAAAAACAAAACAGTTTGTCCTTCTGGGCTACCCAAAACTTTGGCGCTGCAATACGAAGGACAACCGCACAACAATTACAATTACGCAAAAAATGACAATGTAATGTGAATATTATATTCAATTCCTGCAAATAGATCCACATAAATGCTGCACACTTTGTCCTTTAACATATATCTACATATATGTAGATATATACACGTCACATTCAGAGAAAGGCTCATTCGTGGTTTCATGACTGAATGTTATCAATTTAAATGTCAAATCACATGTTAAAAAGTCCTGCGAGTCCTTTTGCATTCATGGGAACCAGACGACATTTAGATGTGTTCTTAATGAGGAACAACACGACAGTCTGTGTGCGCGTGTGCGTGTGAGAGTGTGTGCGTGCGCGTGTGTGTGTGTGCGTGTGTGTGTGCGCGCGCAGTGAACCCGCCTGGGGCCGTACCTGTTTGCCTTCCCTCTGAAGGTGGGGCGTTGCTCTCCAGGTGCCGCGCGCCGCGCCCGGCTCGCCATCCTCCCCGTTACACGCGCTCAGGGCGGCCGTCATGTCCCCGCCATGGACCGGGTGAAGTGCATCGGGGGCTGCCTGCCTCCGTTCCTCGCCGCCGTGCTCTTCGACGCGCTCGGCGTGGTTCTGCTCTTCGTGGGCATCTTCGGCGACGTGCGCGTCGGCGGCCGCTTCTACGGAGACTTCTTGATCTACACCGGCTCCCTGGTGCTCTTCACCAGCCTGGCCTTCTGGTTCATATGGTACGTGGGCAACGTCCGCGTGTCGGAGGACGTGAAGAGGAAGAGGAGCGGCGGCGTGGCGCGGCTGGCGAGGAAGCTCACGGAGAGGCTGAGCCAGAAGCTGAACGCGGAGCCCCGCCTGAAGTACGTGGAGGATGAGGGGGACAGCCAGGTGGGTCCACCTGCGCGCGAGGCCAGCCGGGTGACGTGGGGCCGGTCCACGGCGTACCACAACGAGGGCTACGCGGAGTCTGTGGACTCCCCTTCTGTGGAGAGCCAAGTGGCGACGGACCCAGAAGAAAAAACCTCCACCTGAACCTCCACCTGAACCTCCACCTGGAGCAACTGATGGGTAGCTTCATATTAGGTGCTTTCAAATGAGTGTACTGTAAATAATGTTCTATATTATTATATAATTCACAGCCAAAACTACATGGATGTTCATAGGCAGGTTGTTTTTTTTAGAAATACTGAGGCACTAAAAAGTCTTTAAGTTTCCTGGAAATACTTTGATAGAGAAAAGTGTGTTTAGATGGTTCACAGACAAGCACATGAAGAATTAAGTTTCCATTAACAACCATTAACTAATGAAGAAATATCAATATGTAAAGTCTTAATTACCATTGAATTATAACCAACTTTCATAGTTCTTTCCAAGAAACTTCGAAAATGTTATTTTCCTTATTTCACTATATTTTTTGTCCATTTTATTTCCAAACATCGAGGTCCCAATGACATTTCAAAGTTGTTTTTACTGCCATGCAAAGCTGGATTGGCAACTATTAATTGCAAATGTGTTCAATATATATATATATTTACCACTGCAGCACATTATACATCTAAATGAAGACGTGGTGGACGGTTTCATTCAGGTCTTATTTTGAAAGGGTTCCAGGCTTAAAATCTAGATCCAGAACCTTTAATATTTCACTTATTATATTGTACTGATTAACTTAAAGGAGTTTCTAAAAACCAACCGGAGCACGTCAGTAGTGCTCGGTATCCTTATTAAATAAAATTACAATGCCAGTACTCTTTAAGTGGTACCGATACAACAGAGTACTTCACTTGATCCTCCTGTGAATGGAGGCTGTGTGCGCGTCCCGCTGGCGAGCTAATCTGATTTCCTCTGATGCCGGTTGATTCCTGACCTTTTAATGCTTGCGTCATTCGGTGAGGGTCACGAGTGTCGAAACCCTCCCGAAGTATAAAAAATACAAATGTTTCTCATGTCTAGATTCAACATCAAGTATAACACTGGCTCAACATACACCCTCCAGACCCCCCCAGGTTAAAACTGTTAGCTCTGTCAGTGCTGTTGCAATTGTTGCTGCAACCTCCGGCTGTATGTGTTGTAAATGTTGCCGCAGTGGGCCATTCACAGGTTGCATTAAATTGACAAATGCTGCAACTAAAACCACAAAAAGTATTTTTCTTTCTAGATCTGAGCACAAAAAGGATCGGTTGCTGGTATCGTTTGGATAATACTTGGTTCTGGGTTGTTTCGGGGTATCGAGTACCCATTCCTACCACAGGATGGGGCACGGGGGTCAATATGGGCCAACAGCTCTTTGTAGGTTAATCCCACCTGCTGATGGAATATAATTCTACAATTTACTTTTTTTTGTTGTTGTTGAAAGTATATTGCTGTTTGTCCCATTCTCAGAAAGGCTGTTGTGTCCACTCAACAAGGTGACCTGTCTCCTGTGTTGCCCTCCAATAGTTCAGCTCAGTTTTTTTGTTTATCCTACAAATCATTGGCCGAACCCATTTAACACCTGTTGTGCGTCTCTGCTGGCGGCCGTGTGAACTGAAGTCATGTTTGCTCTGCGACTGGTTGTGAAAGCAACATGAACACTGGTCCGACTGGTTTGCCTCTGTGGTTTTGGTGTTGGGTAAACAAACCTGAAAATCCTCAACAGAGGGTCACGTGAGACCCAGTGTGACCGACTGTATCTCCACCGAGACGCATGCCGTGTCTCTACTCGCGTCTTTTTCAGGATATAGACCGACCCGAAAGAGACTGACGCACAAATTGCATTCTAAACAATGACACACCTTATGCAAATGTCCCGGCCCTGCCAGGGTTTTGTTTATTGCAAGTGAAACGGGCCTCTAACACACACACACACACACACACACACACAGAGTTCACATGACTGACAGCCTCACACACTCTAAATCAAACACATGACAACGTTACAGTAAATAAAAGATAATTCATTAGCTATGGTCGGAGGCACAGGGAGTGAAAGACAAACAGCGGCGGCTTGACTGGTCAAACAAGCCGCAGAGAAGTTTCCATTACGTGTGTTTCCTCTTTGTGACAGTCCCTTCACAATAGGTGTCATTATGGTGATGCATGAACCGTGAATTATCAAATATTTAAGGGGAAGGCTTGAATGCGGTGTGTCCGTGCTGCAGAGCTGCAGAGCTGCTCCCTAGTTGAATACAAAGGGGGCGGATTTATTTCCTGGGAGTAAATCTCAAAATGGGAAAAGTCAAGAGGGAGCCGATTAAAAAGATGCACAGGTCCGAGTCCCGTTGGTGTCCTTAGCTACATTAGTTATCAGGGTTATTTATGTGTAAACACATCTAATTGTGAAATGTATTTGCATAAATCTGTCGCGCGGGGGGTTTGCAGACAATGGTTGCGATGATGTCGCGTCACGATGACACCAAAGGTGCCAAACAAGTCGGCCCTGCAGAGGAATGAAGCCGAACAACCCGTAATGGTGTGGCTGCATACCAGCGGTATCGGGCTATCACAAGAAAGAGTGAGGCGTGCTGAGAGGGAGCGATTCAGAAGACGGGCCAGCACTTTCCCGGAGAGACTTGTCGAGACAACATCCACCTCGCCCGCCGCGGCCATGGAGCAGGAGAAGCAGGACAGGCAGGGGAAGTACACCATCTTGTTCCTGTCGCTGGCCGTGATCCTGGACGTCATCGGCCTCATCCTCTTCTTCGTGGGGATCTTCGCTCCCCTGAGTTTCTGGGACTTCTTCGTGCTGTCCGGACCCCTGCTGATCTTCCTCAGCCTCTTCTTCTGGATATTCTGGTACCTGGGGAACCTCATGGTGCCCGACGAGGAGCTCGGCCTGATCAAGTCGGACATACTGTGACCTCCAGTGGGAGCGAGGCAGGACTGAGTCAGCGCCTGCTCCCAGCTGATGGACTCCTTCAGGGGTGAGGGTGAGGGTGAGGAGGGGGGGCGATGGGAGAGGGGGGGGCGATGAGGAAGGGGCCCGGCGGGACAGATTGGAGCAGAAGCTTCCTTGAAAAAAAAAAAAAAAATCATGAATTTGTGAACCTCCGTTTTTCCTCCGTAAAGGATGTATGATAAAAACCAAACCCGGGAAGGAACACATTTGACTAATCCCAGCAGATTAAAAACAACAACAACAAAACCAACAACCTCTCTCCCACCATTTGACTCCAGGGCGAGAACAACATGTTTAATATGGACAGCAGGGATTCCTGGACTACGTTGGAGTGGAAATTTGATTTCTCAGCACTTTCATTGGGAGGAGGCTTTTTTTGTGCACCGTCATGACTGTATGCCTTATTTATGTCGTTATTATCACACGATGTACATGTCCTGAGTTGATGTATTTACATATTTCAACATGAGATGGAACAGCTTTTGAGATATGTGACATTTAAACATGCTTTAAAAGTACATGTTGCTGTTGTCTTTGTCGAGCTGCTCCTCCATCAGAACAGGTCAAACAGGCCCCGTGGGTTCTCTCTAGTGTGGATCCACCCACTGGGTTCTCTCTAGTGTGGATCCACCCAGTGTGGGTTCTCTCTAGTGCGGATCCACCCAGTGTGGGTTCTCTCTAGTATGGATCCACCCACTGGGTTCTCTCTAGTGTGGATCCACCCAGTGTGGGTTCTCTCTAGTGTGGATCCACCCAGTGTGGGTTCTCTCTAGTGCGGATCCACCCAGTGTGGGTTCTCTCTAGTATGGATCCACCCACTGGGTTCTCTCTAGTGTGGATCCACCCAGTGTGGGTTCTCTCTAGTGTGGATCCACCCAGTGGGTTCTCTCTAGTGCGGATCCACCCAGTGGGTTCTCTCTAGTGTGGATCCACCCAGTGTGGGTTCTCTCTAGTGCGGATCCACCCAGTGTGGGTTCTCTCTAGTGTGGATCCACCCAGTGTGGGTTCTCTCTAGTGCGGATCCACCCAGTGTGGGTTCTCTCTAGTATGGATCCACCCACTGGGTTCTCTCTAGTGTGGATCCACCCAGTGTGGGTTCTCTCTAGTGTGGATCCACCCAGTGGGTTCTCTCTAGTGCGGATCCACCCACTGGGTTCTCTCTAGTATGGATCCACCCAGTGTGGGTTCTCTCTAGTGCGGATCCACCCACTGGGTTCTCTCTAGTGCGGATCCACCCAGTGTGGGTTCTCTCTAGTGCGGATCCACCCACTGGGTTCTCTCTAGTGCGGATCCACCCAGTGTGGGTTCTCTCTAGTGCAGATCCACCCACTGGGTTCTCTCTAGTGCGGATCCACCCAGTGTGGGTTCTCTCTAGTGCGGATCCACCCAGTGTGGGTTCTCTCTAGTGCGGATCCACCCAGTGTGGAGTTCAACAGGAAGAACAAGCATCACTCACACACGGGCTAAACTAGTGAGGTATGCAGAGAGACGGGAAACCAGCTGACTCACAGAGCAACAACGCCGCGGTGCCGATGAACATGTGTGTCACGGGTTTGAGCCAATTAGCAGCAAAGGAGAAGAAAAGAAAAACGCAGTGCGATCTTCAGTTTGTTCACAGCAGCCGGCGAGGAGAGTGAAAGTAATCCTGCTCCTCCACGCCCGGTTCTTCCAGCCTTAATCAGCACTCAAGGATCCATTAGCTCCCTCAGACATGGAGAGTTATTAATGTGTCCATTTGGGTCCTGCCCCTGAGAGAGGAAATGGAGGAGAGGCGTAATGGGTCTCACCCCCCCATTTCCCCCCCCCAGCAGGACACCGCCTTCGCTGTTGTGCTCAAATCCCCCAAGTTGTCTTGATGGCATATCTCATTATGATCTTAATCACAGCTGCGCTCGTCAAATGCATAACGGCATCTCCCGAGAGAGGGACGCATTACGAGAGGGTCTGTGAGAGCATGAGGCTCAGATACACATAATAATAATAATAATGATAATAATAATAAATATTATGAGAAAAATAACTAAATAAGAATTATAACAATAATAATCTATGATAATAGTAATAATAATGTATAATAATACACTGGAAAAAGGCCACTTCAAAATTTTTAAATCAATCGAGGTGTTTTTGCTTGTAATTAGTAAAGAAATAATCTGTCAATGTAACAAGTGATAAGAATAATAAATATAATAAAAATGAAAAAATAAATAATAAGAATTATAACAATATTAAACTATAATTATAACAATATTTAACTATAATAATGATAATAATAATACACTGGAAAAAAAGGCCACTTCTAAAAAAAGTGAAAATTGCTTGATGAGATTTCTTGAAATAAGATGTAATATTTTTTATTTGTGCATTACTTGGCTTATTATGATACAATGCTTCCTAATACTAGTGAAAAGGTTTTCACAACTAATTTCAAGATCTCTCTTGAAATTAGTTTTTCACTAGTATTAGGAAGCATTGTATCATAATAAGCCATGTAATGCTCAAAATTATTTATATTTCTTTCACTTTTTAACAAGAGCCATTGTCTAAAAACATCTCTATCTCACTGAAATGTTACTTGTTCGGTGATTGTGTTTTATATTAGGCGCTATGAGATTTTCTGATCTAGTAATTAAACAAACATACTTGGTTTGTGCAGATGTACTAATAATATTTATTGTCCACAAATGTGGAAATTAATCTTCGGCTTCACAGGTTGGTTAAAATACATCATAGTAAATCAAAATACAAACAATAAACAATAACGTTTACATAGTTATGGCATTTGGTGTGAAAAACATTTTTGTGAATGAACAGAATCAGACTTTTTGTTTCACCTGCGTCTTAAACATCCCAGTTGGTTTTGCTCTTTCCCAATATTATTATATTATTATATTGTAACTCTGGACCGTCTACTTTTGCCCCATCATGATCGGTTCCATCTTAAATCAAAGGAACACAGCATGATGACGCACATCCTCTTTTTGTACAAGGCTGAGCATGAATCCATCGTGTGGTTTGAGAGAGCTTTGGCCATTAGCTGGACCACAGCGCTCACTGTACTGGAAACACCAGAGGACAAACAGGTTTACCACGAATACACACAAAGTACAACAAGAAACACAGATAGCTTGTACATGAACGTTAAAATACGACAAACGTCACAGATAGTCCGTATATAAATGTTAAAATACTACTAGAAACACAGATAGTCCGTATATAAATGTTAAAATACTACTAGAAACACAGATAGTCCGTATATAAATGTTAAAATACTACTAGAAACACAGATAGTCCGTATATAAATGTTAAAATACTACTAGAAACACAGATAGTCCAAATATAAATGTTAAAATACTACTAGAAACACAGATAGTTTGTACATAAACATTAAAATACTACTAGAAACATAGATAGTCCGTATATAAACATTAAAATACTACTAGAAACATAGATAGTCCAAATATAAACGTTAAAATACTACTAGAAACATAGATAGTCCAAATATAAATGTTAAAATACTACTAGAAACACAGATAGTCCGTATATAAATGTTAAAATACTACTAGAAACACAGATAGTCCGTATATAAATGTTAAAATACTACTAGAAACACAGATAGTCCAAATATAAACGTTAAAATACTACTAGAAACACAGATAGTCCAAATATAAATGTTAAAATACAACAAGAACGCAGTGTATATGTCAATGTTAAAATACTACAAGAAACAGACAGTGCATATATAATTGTTAAAATACTTAAAGAAACACTGTCTGTGTTTCTTTAAGTATTTAACGTTTATATACACACACTGTTGTCTCTATATAAACGTTAAAATACTACAAGAACACAGACCGTGTGTATATGTAAACATTAAACTACTACAAGAAAGCCAGAGAGTCTATATGTAAACATTCAAATACTACAAGAAGCACACTAAGTCTATAAACGTTAAAATACTACAAGAAAAAGAGATAATCTGTTTATAAATGCTAAAAATCCCTTTATCTTTCTGAGAGAGATCAAATTACTTTCAATATCTCAGACGTGACTTCGTTATATAATCCTGATACGAAATATTATCTGAGATTTGTACTACTATCAAACCGATCAGTTAAATAAAGCAATCAATCAGATGTGAACGTATTGTCAGATAAAGACGGGTCCCATGAGGTGATAAGAGATAAGATAATAATGAATTAGTCCCAAGGCAGTGGAGAGGATAAAGAAACAGGCGGCCTCAGTAAGAAAAAATAAAGATATAATATCATAAATAATCAAAAATAAAGATATATCATAAATAATAAAAAATAAAGATATAATATCATAAATAATAAAAAATAAAGATATAATATCATAAATAATCAAAAATAAAAATATATAATATAAGTAGAAAGACATCTTACATACAGTGCACCTGTTATTAATAAATAGAGGAATGCTGGTAGACTTCAGGTGATAACATTGTGTTTATTGTTCTGCTCTGTTTGAGGACATGACTTCTCCCTAAAAGCTTAAAATGGCTGGTGACCGATGATGTCATCGTTTGGAGGTGAGTGATGGAGCATGACTCCCTCCAGTGGCTCGAAGGTAAAGGTTAACATGACTCGTCCTCATGGGCCCTTCAACTATTCCCTTCTTGAATGCAAAATAATTAAATACATGTCTGCTTTGTTTTGATTGCGGACAGCAGTTGCTTATATTGGTAGTAAAAATAATATATGTTGGGTTTACCGAATTAATTTGTGTGGAACCTGTTGATAAAACTAGAATTATGTTAAACTACCAAGTAAAAACACTAATTGGATGAGAACCTAATATTTTAATTAATTGAACTTAAATTAATCATTTCACAACTATTTATAAGATACATGATGAAAAGTCAAATAAAAAATATGTAGCCTTTAAATATATTCCTTAAGTCCATATAACATAATGGACTTAATTTGCTTAAATATCTCTTGTTGATCAGAAGTTGTTTTTTTAGTTGGCTCAATTCAGATTCATTGTGTTACTACAATACAAGTTAATTAACTTTGGTTAACTTGTTTTTTTGCTTTTAACTAACCTAATACAATTTTGTGGGCCCTGTTGACAATTTGTTTTTAATTAAAGATTTATTTTCATTTTTTGGGGTGTAGTTGAATTGAAAATGTTGGCAGATTGAATTGAAACAGACCTGAAACAGACCAAAATAAGACCTGAACTCACTGGTAAAAACAGAAAGATTCATATTGTCCATTCAGAAGTCATCTAAGGTCTGTTTTTAAAGCAATCTCCCCTTTCACAGTATTGACAGCAGTTAGAGGTACTGCGTCCATACAATCTAAATATACAGTCAAATGTTAACCAAAACAAACTCTCAGCTGAAACTCACTGCCTTCCTCCCAGCAAAGTTTCCTCGTTTCTCCCACTTTGGATTTCATCCAATAAACAAACGATCCAAACGTAAACCTTCAACCAGCCCAACTTCTTCTTCCTCTCACGTTGGACTGAGGACAAACCAGGTGGCGACCTCCGGTTCTGAAAAGTGAAGCGAACGCTCAAGTGTCTTAAAGCTGCATTCTCTCTCCTGACCACCAGGGGGCGACTCCTCTGGTTGTATAGAAGTCAAAGCTTCATGTGTTAAAGCTGCATTCTCTCTCCTGACCACCAGGGGGCGACTCCTCTGGTTGTATAGAAGTCAAAGCTTCATGTGTTAAAGCTGCATTCTCTCTCCTGACCACCAGGGGGCGACTCCTCTGGTTGTATAGAAGTCTATAGAAAATGACTCTACTTCTCTCTTGATTTATTCCCTCAGTAAACATTGTAAACATGAGTTTATGTCTCAATCTCTAGTTTCAAGTCTTCTTCAATACAGCATGATGTTCATTTAGTAAATTATGGTCCATTTAGAGTCAAACAGACCATAAAGCAGGGGATGCTTTAGGGGCGGGGCTACAAGGTGATTGACAGGTCGCTACCACTGTCTGGGAGTTGTCCATGTTTTTTTCCCTTTCACTGGGTGTTTTCACATTAATTGTAACATTTTGGTTGCCTAACAACAAGATGGCAACTGCTGAAATGCAAAAAAAAAACTTGAGGCTTTTTTTGCCTCTTCACATTCTGTTGATGATTTTTTTTGTTCATTTTATTTAATGTTTTAAACTAAAATTCTTGCCAGAACTTACACATTGCACCTTGAAGTATTACTTTGAATTACTTTAACATTATACTTCTTCTTCACTAATATTAAGAAACAAATATAGTAGTTTTTACCGAACTACATTTATATGACAGCTGGAGTTAGAAGTTAGTCTACAGATTCAGAATTTACAAACAAAACACATGATCAATAGTGTGCTATAGTTTAATATATATATATATATATATATATATATATATATATATATAAAGTAGTTAAAATGTGCCCCACCTCTACGAGCTGCATCATTGAAACGCTTCTTACACGTAAGAGCATCAGTAAAAAATATTCCAGTAACATAATATAGAAAATATAATAATATCACTCTCTGCCCAACAAGTACTTTTACTTGAATCCTTTACATAAATGTTGCTTTTGTACTTTTACTTCAGTAAAGTATTGAATGCAGGACTTTTACTTGTATTTTTACTAAGCGTTTTTTATATTTCTACTTAAGTAAAAGATCTGAGTACTTCTTTCACCACTGTTATTATTTAATAGGCGAGATGCTGCGTTTTTAAAGATTATTTATGCACATTCCCAGTATGATTTTCTTTTAAATCTGCCAGTCAAAAAATTCCAGAATTGAATAAGAAAAAAAGACGACAGGAATATGAATAAAATACTGAAAAGGGAAAGATAACATGAGCATATCTGATACTTGACACGTTTAATCTCGTATCAAACTTTCTCAATTTAGTCTATCTATGTTTCTGGTGTAGTATGGAAATGATCAGAAAGGATCAGTGAAGATGTGTATTTGTATTGATATCACGATTTCTTGAAAATAAGAGAAAATTGTAAAAATTATTTCTAAAACGTTTCTAGAGCTAAAAGGTGATATCCAAAGTCCAAAAGATATTAAAAAATGTAACAATTACTTAAAACATGCAAAAGCTATAAGAAGTTGAAAAGTTAATTTTTTTAAATATTTGTTAATGATAAATTACTTTAACAATTATTCTCTATTTTTCTAATAGCTGATCATTTCAGCTCTATAGTTGCAGATTTTATAACCTGAGAGCCACAGGGAATAATATTTAGTTATAAGTGACCTAAAGACATTGCTATGTCCCACAAACGTAAGCCTTGTTTGTTTTTTGTTTTTTTTATTTACCTCCATGTTGCGTCAATGTAAAACATCTGTTAACACCTGATCATCACGTCACACCTTCTCGGAGGTGTTATCACCTGACGGAAGGCCCTCAACTGGTTGCACGCGCACACACTGTCACCCTAACCCCCCCCACCCACCCCCCCTCACTGTTTACAAACAAGTGGCCTACAGATGGCAGGGTCACTCACCCCGATGATAACGAGGTCTGCACACGGGACAGCCCGGGATTACAGACATGCAGCCCCAGCAGCGTCAAATGAACCAGATCTGTCTGTCATGGCAGGAGAAAAAAAAATAAAGAAATAAAAAGATGTGTTTGTATTGAGGATAATTAAAAAGACAGCTAACCTCATCATTACACAGGAACAAGATGCTGCAAAGGGGGCCGCGTGCAAAACCAGGCATGGATTCCGTAGTGGAGCAGGAAGACCATCATGCACTGAGGCTTATTACGTGAGAAGCTGAAAGGGGAGATGGATCCAGCAAAAAAATAAATAATCTCACACATGTGGCAGTTTATTTTGATTGTGAATGCATTAATAGTTGGTAACATCGATGCATCATCATAGCTTCTGGATTCCACCTCTCTGTAGTGATTATTGTGACTGACTGCACGTGTAAACCGGTTGATCCACTCCTTTCCTGTGTGTGTGTGAGAGTGTGTGTGTGTGTGTGTGTGTGTAAAAAAAAAAAAAAAAAAAAAAAAAAAAAACGTACACATATGCGCGTCCTGCTACGCACCAACCGACCTTGACTCTGTCCTCAGATTACGTCTCGCGCGCGATTGGTCGAGGCCGCGGCGCCGCATCGGCTCCCGCGCTCCCCATTGGCGGAGCGCGCCCGTCACTCAAGCTGAACCCGCCCCTCGCGTCCTCTGATTGGCTGCCTCCCTCCGCTCCCCTTTCTCTCGGCGGTGGGTCGGAGCCGCTGTCCCCTCGGCCTCTCGCATGTTCCCCCTCTAAATTCCTGTTTTGAATTCGATGCCCCTCTCGTAGACTTCCATCCTCTTTCACACAGTCGGGCCAGCCGGTGTTTTTATTTGCCCCCAAATATTTTTGGCGTTTAGAGACCTCCACCTCCCCACCCCTCGCTCCTCATCTCCCCAGAACATGGCCGTGGTGAGCGGATCGTCTGGGCCGGTCGCCCGGCTCGAGGGCCGTGAATTCGAGTACATGATGAAGAAGCGCTCGGTGACCATCGGCCGGAACTCGTCCCAGGGCTCCGTGGACGTGAGCATGGGCCACTCGAGCTTCATCTCCCGCCGGCACCTGGAGATATTCACCGCCAGCGACGACGGCACCGGCGGCAGCGGGGACTTCTACCTGCGGTGCCTCGGTAAAAACGGGGTGTTTGTAGACGGAGTGTTCCTCCGGCGGGGCGCCCCTCCTCTGCAGCTACCGCGAATGTAAGTCCCCCCCAAACCCCCCACCACCCCCAGTGTGTCCCCAGTGAACACGTGCATTCAGCTTGATAAAGTAGTCCACAACATTTGGGTTTTTATTGCCCGGCAGGGTTGAGAGGACCACGTGTTTTAGCATGTTAGCAAGAACTCCGCATCCTGTCCGCCAGTTGTCTTTGTTGACATGTTTCGCTCGCAAACAGTGTGAATTATCCGCCATTTTCCCGTCACGTGGGACCCTCCTTAAGCGTAAATAAAAAAGTATGCCCTCGTGAGACGTGTAAACATTCCTGCTTGTTGTCATGCAAACACGGTAGCTAGCGGTTAGCTGCTCCATGGTTGTGAATGGAGGCTCCTCTCCGACCCCTAAACGTAAACAAACCAGCCCGTCCCCGCCCTGCCGGCTCACAACACCGCAGCCTGCGGCACCTTTGGCCTCCTTTCGACCGGCCGAAGTCACGCCGGCCGGCGTGTCTCTCTAATGATGTGCTCACATTCACATTTGAGCAAGAAATATTCCCTATAAATTAATTTAAAAATTTAATAACGCGTTTTTCGCATGGAGATTGGTGAAGCTCTTAAAGGGGAGTTTTAAAGACGTGTCGTGCAGGTCGTAGCCTGCAGCTTGAGGGTTGTTGTGACACGATCTGCTTTCTAAACAAACATTTATCATGCAGTTGAATCTATAACTCCAATTGTGCTGTGCTTAACTTTAGTAATGGGTTTTAAAACTCACACAAAGTAATAATAAGGCACGTGGTAGTGATGCAAATGATAATTTAATTATCAGAAAACTAATCTCCAACCATTTTGATGAAATAATCATTACGCTTAAATGGCAACTTCTCAAATGGGAAGAGTTGGTGCTTTTATATTGCTGTAAACGAAATTAATCTGAGTTTTATTTACTGTTGGTTGGAAGAAATTAAGCATCTTAAGTAGAACTGACACGGTTATTCTATTAATTACTATGCTGATGGCCAGGAAGTTAATTCATAATTTTGCTCACCATTTTTAGTTGTCGTTTATCAAACAAAAAGTCAACCATCTGCCCCTTTTTCCTCTTTTACATCGTTGTACATTGAGTATCTTTTGTGTTTTGGTTTGTTGGTTCGTACAGAACGAGCAGTTTAAGGACGTCAACATGTCCAGTGGAAAATGTCTCTTAAAGTTTTATCTTAAAGATTATCAATCAGCTGAAAATTATAATTGACAGATTGATGGACTTTGGGAATATGTGACAATAAACTACCAAACCAGAATGGGCAGATCGAACCAAACCAGCTTGTTTACATTTAATTTTTTATCCAGACGGATTTGTTTGCGATTTCCGCGTGCCTAAAAAAGGGGTGTCAGTTTATTCACTGGTTTGACTTGTGATGTAGATAAACCTGCCAACACGGGCCAGACGTCCCACACCGCTCTCGAGCTATTGTGCAATCTCTCAATGTGCAACCACTTGTTTGTTCTGCACGAAGAAAAATGGCTTGTTTTGACTCGGTGCATTTTTCTGAACCACTGACTTTTGCCTTTTTACTGAGAAAAATATAGTCTTGCAGCCGAACATGTTTGTGTGTTTCTTGGTTTGACAGTTAAATCAAATTCCGCACCGCTGTTGGCCACATCATGCACACATACCGACGCATTACATTAACCAACTCGGCCGGAGCAGCATTGGTTTCGGGTTCTCGTATTGATCCGCCAATAAAGAGCTTTTAATCAGCGGCGGTCGTCGCAACACGGACTTCCATAAGTACGACTCGGGAGCGCGGGCTCACATGCTCTGCTGTAATCCTAAAGCTAGAGACGACACTTAAGACGACCCTCGGCGTCCGCGGTAAGACTGCTAATGCAGCTGACTGACAGCACGAGAGCTGTGGGCCGCGGGGACAGGTCGGTCGTATTCCAGGGATTCCTCTCTGGTGATGTCAACACGCTGAACAGAAAGGAACGGCCTTCACTTCCCCTTTCTCCCTCCCTCTCTCCCACACCCGCAAATCCTCTCCCAAGTTGGTGCTCTTCCTGTCTTGCCGTCTCCTTTTGTTTACATTCTTTTTTTTTTTTTTTTGCGTTGCATTGTGGGTGGGGGTGAAAATCAAGGGAACGTTTTCTTTTTTCCACTCGAACAAGCTTTGTTTGTTGCCGTGCTCGCAGCTTAGCGGCATAGCAACTGTGCGTTTTTTGTAGTTCAGGGCCTCATTGTTCATACGGGGAGAAAATAGGGTCAATAAAGAGGCTTCAATGAATGCATGCTTTGAGGTGGATGCTCAACAACATGGACACAGCCCCCCACACCAGCGAGCCTCGCTCAGATGATTAAAACATTCTAATTATCAATTAAAAGTGATGCTTTATAGCCGTTTTCCTCAATGAAGCTCCTCTGGCTCGACTTCATGTGGTGATTCCCTAGATATGTAAATATCTGGACAACAAGTAGATATAAAAAGCATGTTCTTGACATCAACATCTAACATTTTCAAACAATACTCTTCCCCTTGATCGAACAGCTTTGTTTTGGTTATTCAAATTTGCACGAATGCAGAAGATCACTGCTCCAATGTCCAATGTGCGTTTTTATATCGTCGTTAAATTAATTTCTTTGGGTTTGGAGCTGTTTGTTTGACATTTATAGACTAAACACGAAGCCGTATGATTAACTGATGGTCATCATGAATAGGTAAAAGCTATGGCAAAGGTTTTTGAGAATGTTAACATGGTTCTCTCTTCCCAAAAACCGCATACAACAACAAATATGTAGTCTTGGCCACGCCATCCAGAATGTCTCCATAGCAGGAAGTAAAGTATCAACAGCTGCTTTCTGATTTCCAGTCAACATTTTCTTCCTTTTAGTTTACTTTTTTTTTTTTTTGTTCAGACAATTGTATTTGAGTTGTGTTACCACGGGGTTAAAAACTGATGCATTTGAGAATTCTTGTTTTTGTTACATTAAAAAAAGGTTGTAGTACAGAAAGAACACGCGTATATCATCTCACCAAGTTAATGAGAAGAGTATTTTGTGTTTGGTAGCTTTGCGTACTATCAAAACTAAGATGTTAGAGCGGCCCGCCCGCTGAGCCTCGTTACTCGGCACGCGTGAATATTTAAATCCTTGATTACAAACCTCTCTGCCACGGATCTGACACCCTGCTCTTTTTTCTTTTTTTTTTACTTTCAAATCTTCTATTGAGGATTTCAAATGAAGCTTTGAATGTCGTCATATCTTATGATGTTATCACTCAAAAAAGCAAGTAAAATATTGTGTTATTTTGGGTATCTAACTATCATTGAACTCAACAGATATGGGTTGACGTAGGGTTTTTCGTTACACGTTGTGAGCTTGGGAAATAATAAAACATTTTATTAATACATTTTGACTGAGGGCCCAGCCACTGAGACGAGGAGCCACATCCCGCGTGGTATGTTTATTTAAGAGAGTGACAGACAGAGGGGAATATTGTTGCTTTAGGTTATTAATAATAATAGTTATAATGTCATCGTTGTAAACGAAGCTTCAAACTATTCGGTCCATTCGATTGTGGTATTTAAGATAAGATTATAGGCTAACGTCAAACGGGACACAATGCTGTAATTAAAAAAAAATGTTAACACTCCTTTTATGAATATTTATTAATCTAACTTAAACTGTGTTGCTTGCCAAGAAATGTAAAGATTTCCAATGTCCTTCAGAGCTGAGTCACAGGCCGCCTTGGTGCATTGCCCAACCCTAGTGCACACCAACTCATGCTGCCTGTGTAATATATACTGTATACAGTCCTTATTATTCTATATTCCATTATTAAAGTTGCTCTCATGGTTGCCAGTGACGCCTTGTTGTGAAACTATATTTAAACATTCATCGGTTCATCGTCTGCGCGGTGAAATACAGACAAAAACATAACGGAACAGGATTGTTTTTGTGATCTTTTATTATTTATTGATATATTTAGCCGTCACTGTCCCCACTCTGTCAGCTCTCCGCGGCCGTTAGATACTGAGGAGTGCTCTGATGTTATTTCAGGATCCCTCCGTAACTTCGTCGCACGCACAGTGAAGTCTCTAGCCGTCCTGAGAGGGAACATGCACAATGCAAAGTGTCTCCCCTCACCAGTCCGGCTCCAGGAAGTGTTTCAGACTAATTTGCGATGTAGGTGTCGGGGATACGGTTCTCTCAGCAGATGCCAGCTCTGTGAGGGCCCGGAGAAGGAGAATAAAACCTGCCGTCCCTGGCATCCTTAACTAGATGAAAACCAATGTGGGCCGGCTCCGTCTCCACGGCGTCAGACCGCAGTGATTCAGAGGAGTTTCCTTCTCTTCACTGGTATCTGTGAATGTTGATTTCCCATGACGGTTTCCCTTTTATCCATCATATATAAAAGTCTACAGAACACCAACGATGCGGTCTGTTTTCATCAAGTACAAAAGTATTTTGATGACGAGGAATCCTCCCTGCAACATGCTCGGTTTCTGTTGGCAGCGTCCTCGCATTCCTGAGTCCATTTTATTGGTTGTTGTAGTTTTCTTAATTCCACAGGATCTCTAATGGAGAAGCAATGGTAGAAATGTCTCAAACGAGTATTTAAGTGTAATTCTATAATAAGATGGAGCTCACACCTTTTAAAAAAAAATTGTATATATGGAATATGCTTGACGTATAAGAAGTGGACGTTGGTTTGTTTTGAAGCCTGGAGTTTTACCGTCGCCATCTTGGTTTACGGCTGTCGTCATTTTTTATTTATTTTTTTTGCAACTGAGAAACATAAGTGACTGGACTGAGGAGGAGTGACGTAGAGACCTGTCAATCACCTTGTAGCCCCGCCCCTAAAGCATCCCCTGCTTTATGGTCTGTTTGACTCTAAATGGACCATAATTTACTAAATGAACATCATGCTGTATTGAAGAAGACTTGAAACTAGAGATTGAGACATAAACTCATGTTTACAGCGTCGCCTCGTCTCACTTTGACGGCGGTCTGATTGCGTGTTGGCGACTTCATCTGTACAAAGTATGAAGCCGACATCCTGCTAGTACCCAAATAGATCGTAGAAAGCAAAGGAGCGATGGTTAGTGTTGACGTGTTGCGCTCGGAGAGCCTTGTGTTCCAGAAGAAGGCGATGCGTGGACACGAGCCCTCGTCGATGAGTTGATTTAAATCGACAGATCTGTGATACCGAGTTTCTCCACAAAGAATCAAACAAAAGCACCACTTTAAATCTTGTTTTTACCCGAGTTGTGCGCAGAAGTTTCTTACAAATAAGTAATAAAAAAATGACTAATCGACTAAAGGAAATCTTTGACTGATCAACTAAGAGGAGGCCGCCTGACATTAAAGAGCTGGATTTAGTGAATATTAACCATTTTACACTCAATAAATCCAAATGAATGTCCATAATCCCAGAAGAGACACGTTCCCATTGGATGCGTGTTTGTTTTCTAATTGTTGACCCGGTGCCGAGGCTAGTTGCGCTTCAAGCACCTCTTTATATTTACCCATCCGCCTAATTTAGGCCCGTCCTCCATCGAGGCCCCAGAGCGGCTCCGGCCCTCTGCAGCGTAACGACGAGGAGCTATCGGTGCTAATCTGCTGGCTTCTGCTGCTTCCAACAAAGATGTGGAGCACAGGAGAGGGAGCCTCATCAAGCCGTTGCATTCAGTATTCAAATTTAATTAACTTACATGTGTCTCTCTGCTAATTAAAGTCAGCCGGAGAATCTACCATGGCGGAGGTTTGTGTGGCGCTAATGAAGTGCTCACTGATTTGATTGGTTTTCATCGACGGATGCCTCTGCGGTTGTTTTTAACTCTCTAAACCCACCGGTGGGATCGGCAAACCTGCACCTTCTTTATCACAGCCAGAAGCTGTAAAGAAACGCCATAATCGTCAGATTCTCATCTTTTTCCGACGGTCCTTGAACACATCGCCTGTGACGAACGCTTCCGTCAGAAAAAGCTTTGCAGCTTTTTCAGCTTAAAATTGAGATATTTCATCAAAAAGATTTGACTCTACACGGCTCATTTAAAACCCCCGCCCTGAATAAATTTGCTTTAACCAAATCCTGTAAAAAGCATTAAATTCTGAGCTCATCAGCGCAACTATGAAGCCACGATTGATTCATCTGAGACCAGCGGTCACGTGAGAAATAAATCTGTGAAACTTCGACTGAACTGCAGGCCGCTGAACGAGGAGAGGCTGTAAAAATGTAAATCGTTTCATGTACATATGGTTTTATTTTGTTAATGATTTATGGCCTGGTAACTGTTTTATTCTGCACAAAATACATATTTGAGTTCTCTCTACTTGATTGAGCCATGATTGTGCTGTTTCCAAAGATTTATATATATATCTCCAGTGAAAATGAAGGCCACAGGGAGAAAAATGTGAAAATAAATATAAAAAATAAAAAAAATGTTTAAAAAGCAGCTTTATTCATATGTGTGTGTTTTCTGTTGCAGGTGCACTTTCAGGTTCCCCAGCACAAACATCAAGATCACCTTCACGGCCCTGTCCAGTGGGAAGAAGGTGAAGCGTGAAGCTCCAGAGTCCCCGGTGAAACCAGTCCAGCCCCAGATCTCCCCGCTGACCATCAACATTCCAGACAACATCGCTCACCTCATGAGCCCGCTGCCATCGCCCACCGGCACCATCAGGTACTCGCCTCTGCAGCGCGTCGGGCAGGAAGTGACGTTTCTCTGTATTTCTGCCGGTTTTATTAGCGTTTAGCATTAATTTCCCTCTGGTTGATCTTGTCGGAGGTAGTTTCAGTTCATTTAACCGTGTTGTGCTTTTTAAATGTGTCTCCATCTTGATGCCGTGGGTTGGTCGGCACGCCGTGATTATTCTGGAGAAAGTAACAGTAAATCATGTTGTTCTGATAATCATCAAAACATGCTTAAAACACTTAAAGTGGCACTAAATATCCTGAAACCTGACTTGTTTATTAAGAAACCAATTATTTTTAATGCATCACAGATAGGACACATCAAAAGAACTTAAATAAGGTAATTATGACTCATAAATAAAGGATGAAGTAAATAAAAAGATAGCAACATTGTGTTTATTCTTTCTCGCATAATAATAATAATAATAATACATTTTTAAAATCAGGCTCTATTGTTCACTTCTCTACCTTGTGAACAACCTAAACAGCTTTTTTTTAAGTCACTAATGTGACAATAATATATTATTAATAACAATATCGTCCCTAGTTGGTGGACGGTGAACAATTAGGGAAGTAAGTCCAGGACAAAGTTTGATATGTTGTATTTTTTTATATATATATATAAATAAATAAATAAATAAATATAAATAAAACCAAATATCAAAGTAGTTCTGCGTTACTTTACCTTTCAACACTAACTTGTTTCCATCGGTTCTGTAAACGGTCCCGGGTCAGTGCACGCTGGTGCTCGGGGACTAGGGGAACCTCCCGCGGTGCCTCTCGTTGACCTTGAGGTGACGGCCGACCTTGACGTGGCCCCTGCACGGTGATCAGCTTAGGCTTAGTTCAGAGGCTGCAGGGCTCAGAGAGGGAGTCGCCTCCATCTCAGGCTCTTAGATCCTCTCAACCCCTGATCTCCAGCCAGATGGTTTCTGCTGTCGCACCGGTCCCAGGTGACGGTTACGTGGTGAAAAGGTGTCGGTGAACAAACAGTCGGCGTGGTGACGGAGAGGCGGCAGGTGTGGCGCATGTCCTCCGTTGGTTTGGTTAACCGACGTCTTCCCGGAGTCGCGTTAAATATGGAAATCCTCCCGTACGTTAAGTCTCGTCATCCCCTGGTTCTTAAAGTCTAGCGGATCATAAAAGTCACGGGTCAGAGTCACGGGGCGGATCAGCAGCAAATATAACTTAATCATTGATGAGCCATATTTGCAGACACATTT
Organism: Ophiodon elongatus; assembly: GCA_016806645.1. Taxonomy (NCBI): domain Eukaryota; kingdom Metazoa; phylum Chordata; class Actinopteri; order Perciformes; family Hexagrammidae; genus Ophiodon; species Ophiodon elongatus. The sequence continues at coordinate 843,174 of JACSYO010000040.1, read as the reverse complement.
CCATTTCATAGTTTGATTATAGCAGCTAGTCACCGTCCCCAAAAAATACTTTCAACCCCTCTGAAGTCTGTAAACCATCAGAAATATGAAAATAAATCTTTATAAAAACACACAATTCAAATGATAAGTAAATAAAAGAGTGTATTTTATGGTCATTCTTAGTGTTAATGAAGTCTAATAATGAGCTGAGAGCGTGTTAGGAAGTTAAACATCATAATTCATCTCTAAGATCTGTTTTATATTCATGTGAAAACATCTGGATTTATTCTAGTTCAACACCAACACTACATTTTACTTGATTACACGTGAACACATCATGAGAACGTTATCATTTACCTTCAGCCAGTACTCATGTTCACTGAGCAGAGCCTGAACGCATCATCATGTAACTGAAGGGAACCTCCGCTGGTTCTCCGTTAGCGGTGCTGCTAACGTTACTAGCTCTCCTCCTGTTGGTTCTCCGTTAGCGGTGCTGCTAACGTTACTAGCTCTCCTCCTGTTGGTTCTCCATTAGCGGTGCTGCTAACGTTACTAGCTCTCCTCCTGTTGGTTCTCTGTTAGCGGTGCTGCTAACGTTACTAGCTCTCCTCCTGTTGGTTCTCCGTTAGCGGTGCTGCTAACGTTACTAGCTCTCCTCCTGTTGGTTCTCCGTTAGCGGTGCTGCTAACGTTACCAGCTCTCTTCCTGTTGGTTCTCCGTTAGCGGTGCTGCTAACGTTACTAGCTCTCCTCCTGTTGCTTTGAACACTGATTGGTTGTTTACAAAGTCACATGATCAGAGATCAGTGCATTCGGCCTCATATTGGCTCCTATAGTGATATAGACTTGGTGTCTTGACCGTGTTGTTGTTGTTGTGTGTTCCAGCGCTGCTAACTCGTGCCCCTCCAGCCCGCGGGGGGCCGGCTCGTCGGGCTACCGGATGGGCGGCCGCATGGTGAGCTCTGCAGAGCTGCAGCTCATGAACGATAACTCGCAGCCGGAGAACGACAAAGACGCCTCCGGAGGGGACAGTCCCAAGGTGAGAGGGGGACGGAGGTCCGGTCTCTGCTTTTAAATGTCTTCTTAAATGTGAAGTTATTTCGGCAATAACGGACAAAGTAAGAGCTCGAGGCGGCGTCTTCGTGTCCGACCATCAGGCGCCGCTAAGTATCAAGTTAAAGACGTTTGAATCGTCAAATGTTAACTATGAGAATATTAGCCTTTCTGTTCATTGATTGAGGATTGTTTGAGTTCTAAACATGTCACTATCACTCTCTCACACACACACACACACACACACACACACACACACACACACACACACACACTAGTATATGCTGTATTTTGTTCATTTTTCAGTAAAAACTGAAGGTTGTCTGACCAAAGCATGATGTATTAGATATTTTTCATATTCTCTGATGCAAATGTGCTTTTAAAACATTGTACGTAAAACGTCTCGTTTGTGTTTATCGACTCTTAACACAAACACATCGGCTGCAAGATTCCAGAAAAATTTTGACCCTTGACAGTGGGAGAAAATACTGTAAACATTGTCTCAAGAATAATGTGCTGCGAGCAAACTGCACATCGCACGCTTGTGTTTCCCGAGCCGGCCAATCGGTGACGAGGAAACGACCTCGGGCCATAACGACCGGGAGGAAATGTTGCCTTTGTTGCAGCAACAGTTTCGGTGGTTTTTAGAGTCGATGGAAAGACAATCTACAGGCAACTATTGTGTTAATGGCTCTGGAATGAAGTAACTGTTGTAAGATACCATTCGACAGCTGAAAGAGGACTTTGTTTTCTGGGCGTTGTCGTAACATCTGCATTCCTCCTCTGCTCCACAGGACGACTCCAAACCTCCGTACTCCTATGCACAGCTGATCGTCCAGGCCATAACGCTGGCTCAGGACAAGCAGCTCACACTAAATGGAATCTACAATCACATCACAAAGAACTACCCCTACTACAGGACCGCAGACAAGGGCTGGCAGGTGAGTCCGTTGGATCACTTAGACTCTCTCTTCACCAAATCCTTAGTTTCTTTTTGTCTAGAAACCGTCATTAAATAACCGTCCGAACCCCGAAACCCGCCGGTGGGATGGAAAAGCGTGTTATTTTTAAAAATCTTTTATTTCAGCCAGATTATCGTCAGATTCTCATCTTCCCGACGGTCCTTGAACACATCATGTGTGACGAACGTTTCCTTCAGAAAAGGAAACCGAAACAAAGCTTAAGCTCGAGAGTTCATCAAAAACATTTTATTCTACATGTCTCGTTTTAAAATCTCGCCCAAAATAAACCGCTTGCTTTAAACAGATTATTAAAAAAAATACATCAAATTCTGCGCTTTTCAACGCAACTTTGAAGCCATGATTGACTCGTCTGAGACCAAAAAGTCATGTGACAAAATTTCTGTGAAACGTTGACTGAACTTCAGGCTGCTGAACGCAGAGAGGAGAGGCTGTAAACATGTAACTAGTTGAATATGTGGAGCACCTAAAGCCTCCATTTTTATTTTTTGGACACTTGGCGAAATATTGGATATATAGATTCCAGTGGTTTCTTTTTTTTTTTTTAATTCAACTTGCATTTTTTTTGTCCTTTTTGTATGATTTATGGCTTTATAACTGTTATTCTGCACTAAAGACGTGTTCGCGTTCTCTTTACTTCTCGCCGTGATCGTGTGGTTTCCGTAGAGGAGCAGGACTTTTATGTTGAGGTTAAATTTAAAGCTGCTTGGTGGGTTCGGAGGGTTAAAACGTGGCCATGTTTTATTGTTTAACGCTCGTCTCTCCTCCGTCACAGAACTCGATCCGTCACAACCTGTCGCTGAACCGCTACTTCATCAAGGTGGCGCGGTCGCAGGAGGAGCCGGGCAAAGGCTCCTTCTGGAGGATAGACCCGTCCTCGGAGGGCAAGCTCATCGAGCAGGCCTTCAGGAAACGAAGGCCCCGGGGCGTCCCCTGCTTCAGGACCCCACACGGACCCCTCTCCTCCAGGTCTGGGTTCTGCCCCCCCACCCCTCAGTCACACTGTTCACCACACGCCTCCCAGATCGTCTTGTTTATCTCCCAGTATTATAACCTTTTATTGTTCTGTAAATATTCAGATTCCAACAGTCTGTCAATAACTACATTTCATCAGCACGATCATTTTATTTGTCTTGTTGCACGTCTGACAGACTTTTACAGTTCTGCATTGGTTTATTGTAAATAACATAATCATATAACATCGGATAAAAACATGTTCGAGATGCATCGTTGAAAAGAAGTTGGTTGCAAACATTACATTTAAATGTGTAAAAGATTTTAAAAAAAGATTCAAGACTCCATTTAAAGGGACAGTACACTTCAGGAAAATGGTCATTTGTACATCGCTAGCTCTTAAAGTGTTGCCTTGAATTGTTGATGACAACTCTTTTTTTTCTTCACGTTGAACGGAGAATAAAAAAAACAAAGAAGTCTTGATAAATTTAAGTAAATGGCCAACTCATGTGAGCATGGGACGGTAGTGGATAAATGAGGATTAAACTGCACGAGTCGTGTGAGAGTTCATAAACAGATGTTCTGATGTAGTTTTGCTTTCACTGTTTTCTGAGAGGAAAAACTAAATTTTCTTCAAGAATTCAAGGGAACACTAGATGAGTAATTGAGGTTCAAATGGTCTTTTTAGGGGTAAAGTGTTCTTTCAACATCAAAATCCCATGAAAACAAAAGCACACAAACTGATCCCACTAACGATTGACGTTGCTGTTGGAGAGTTAACCCGTCTCCTCTGTCCGACCCTCAGGAGCGCCCCGGCGTCTCCCAATCACTCGGGGGTTCTCTCCGCTCACTCCAGCGGCGTCCAGACCCCCGACAGCCTATCGCGAGAGGGCTCCCCGGTTCCCCTGGAGCTGGAGACCTCCTCGGCCCCCGCCCTGGCCACCACCGTGGTGGTCCAGCCCAAACTGGCGGTCATCCAGGAAGCACGCTTTGCACAAAACACAACAGGTATGCGTCTTCCCCCCCCTCACAACATGCTCTTCTTTTTTTGTTTTCTTATCTCATCATCAGCTTTTCATGGAGGTGCTTTTAAAAAGTCTAAAGTCCTTACATTTTATTGCCGCTCAGTTTGTTTCGTGGTCAATTTTTTGAACAGCAGTGTTTCAAACAGGCGGCAACCTCTGGTTCTGAAAAGGGAAGCCTTTAAAAACCTGCATTCTCTCTCCTGACCACCAGGGGGCGACTCCTCTGGTTGTATAGAAGTCAAAGCTTCATGTGTTAAAGCTGCATTCTCTCTCCTGACCACCAGGGGGCGACTCCTCTGGTTGTATAGAAGTCTATAGAAAATGACTCTACTTCTCTCTTGATTTATTCCCTCAGTAAACATTGTAAACATGAGTTTATGTCTCAATCTCTAGTTTCAAGTCTTCTTCAATACAGCATGATGTTCATTTAGTAAATTATGGTCCATTTAGAGTCAAACAGACCATAAAGCAGGGGATGCTTTAGGGCGGGGCTACAAGGTGATTGACAGGTCTCTACCAGAGACCTATACGGCATCTCTTCGTCCTCCTCAGTCCAAACTTTCCCTTTCGTTCACTGGTTGCAAAAAACAAGATGGCGACGGCCAAAATGCAAAATTCGAGGCTTCAAAACGTCAACGTGCACAAACCACTACGTCCACGTCTTATAAACAGTCTGTGGTTCCACATCTTTTTATACTTTGACACATTTCATTACCTGCCATGGATGTAAATACGGATAGATCCTCTTCTGCTGCTGCTTCTATCTCCACATCTTTCACATGTCATATTTTAAATAAACCTGCACGACTCCTCACATCTTACGGTACAAACCTCCCCGTGTGCCTCTCTGTCTCCGTCCCAGGCTCGCCTGTTAACAACCAGCCGGTACTCATAGCAGTCCAGCGTCAGTTACCTCAAACCATTAAGCCGGTGACCTACACCATGGCCTCCCCAGTGAGCACCAGCACCTCCCAGCCGGCTATCCAGACGGTCCACGTCCTGCAGCAGATCCCGGCCGGGTCCCTCGGCATCGCCCAGCAGGCCGCCATCATCAAGAGCGAGCCGCAGGAGAACGGAGAGCACACGGGGCTCAAAGGTGAGGCAGGAGCATGCTGGGAAATGTTGCCGTCGAGTATGATTGGCTTTGAATGCTTGACCAGTTCTTGTTTACTTTTTTCTTGTATATTTCTTATTGGTATCAATATCTAAAATTTTAGCTGAAATTTTCCTGAAAGTCATATAAAATTTCCCTGTAATTTGTATTTTTTTTTTCTTCAGAAATTCCATAACTGACACTATTGATTTGATTTTTTTAATCTAAAAAGAAAAGTTTTTTTTAATCAATTTCTTTATCAACAAAGAACTAATTATTTTGAGCATATTAACTTCCCAACACTACTGCTAGCTAAAGCTTATTAAATGGGGAAAAATGCTTATATTTATATATATATAGAGAGATAGTGATTTATGCAAATACATTGTAGACAAAAAGATAAATGAAAAATAAGTAATATTGGGTATCTGTACCGAAATCATCCGTAAACTGAAACTAAATAAATAAAAAACGTCACGTTCCCGGATGCTTCACTACGGATCGTTGTTGTTTTCCTCACTCAGTCCTGTATAATTAAATAACGAGCAGGATTTAAATAGATAATCTATAACTGTTGTTCCACAAAGACGCGGCTCGTGACCCTCGGTTCCTCGCCCCGTTGTTGAAATGTCTGTCCTCCTCTCAGTCAAAGTGGAGGCGGTGCCCACCATCACCTCTATAGGCGGCTCCAGTCGCATCATCCAGAGCTCCCAGCCCGGCGGGGCCCTGCAGACGGTCACCATCCTGCAGCAGGCCCCCATCGGGCAGCACCAGCTGCCCATCAAGGCCATCACGCAGAACGGCACCCACAGCATCACCACTGCCATCCACGGACCCTCAGGTGAGATCATAGCAGGTGTAGCTTTAGTTACATTTATTTTAATTATTCTCTTTTAAGACGTAGTGAGGATGTCGTGATTTTAAATTAACCCCGATCGGACGTCTGCTCCAAGACTCGTTGGATGGATGTCAGAGGTGGATAATTCTGAAGCGGGATCTAACCTCCGGTTCTGCCGAGTGAAGCCAAAGCTTCATGTGTTAAAGCTGCATTCTCTCTCCTGACCACCAGGGGGCGACTCCTCTGGTTGTATAGAAGTCAAAGCTTCATGTGTTAAACATGCATTCTCTCTCCTGACCACCAGGGGGCGACTCCTCTGGTTGTATAGAAGTCAAAGCTTCATGTGTTAAAGCTGCATTCTCTCTCCTGACCACCAGGGGGCGACTCCTCTGGTTGTATAGAAGTCAAAGCTTCATGCGTTAAAGCTGCATTCTCTCTCCTGGCCACCAGGGGGCGACTCCTCTGGTTGTATAGAAGTCTATAGAAAATGACTCTGCTTCTCTTGATTTATTCCCTCAGTAAACATTGTAAACATGAGTTTACAACGTAAACTCATGTTTACATTTTTATAGAAATGACCATTTTGTAAATTTTTGGTACGGTGGTAAATAAATAAAAATAGTCTGGCGCTTTGTTGCTATGATCAAACAAAACAAAACAACCGAACCGAGAGTTTTATGACCTTTTAATATTTAGATGAATATGAAAGTATCTGCAGATGAACTGATTGCTTCGTGTCTCATGAAGACAGTTTGTTGGCGCTAACCCGTGTTGCCCCCCCCCCCCCCTTCCTCCAGCTGTGGCGAGCCCCCTCCACCTGCTGGCGGCGCACGCCTCGGCCTCGGCCTCGCTCCCCACCAAGCGACAGAACGGGGACCAGCTGGCCAGCGAACAGCCGGACGCCAAGCGCGTGAAGCCGGAGGACGAGGCGGCTCGCGGCCCCGTCGGCAGCGCGGCGGACTCGGACTCGTCGGCAGCTAACGACCCGGGCCTCAACTAGTCTGTACCGCCACGCACCACACAACCTCCCCCCGACCCCCCCTCTCCCCTCCTCCTCCACCACCTCCTCCTCCTCCTCCCTCCACGGTCTCTCTCTCTCCTCCCTCCCTCCCTCTCTCTCTCCCTCTCTCTCGTCCCGTCGTCCCGGTCCTCCTCCCACCACTGACTCCCGAGGTGCCAAACGGAGAGGATTCTTTTTCATTTTCACTTTCTGTTTCTAGAGCGTCACAAGAAGAAAAATAATAAGTAACATCCACCCCTTTAAAGACTGGAATGTGGGTCGAGAACAAATTTAAGAAATGGGACGAAAATGAACTCAAAAAGGTCCCTCCCCCACCCTCCTCCTCCTCCTCTCTCCCCCCAACCCCCCACCCTCCTCCGTGAGCCACTGAAACAGGAGAGTGACTAAAACCAAGACCACAGGAAGCCTTAACAACGATTAACCCTTAAGAGCTGACCTTTGACCTCAAGTGGTCCAGCGGGGAGAGGCCCTGACGCGGCTCGGGCTGGACGCCACCTTTCTGTCGCATCTACCTCAGAGCAGACAGGAGACTCCGGCAGCCAGCATCCTCTCCGGCGAGACGCGAGCGACGAGTACGACGAGCATTCAATGGTTTAAAAAAAAAAAAAAAAAAAAAAAAACTAAAACAATATCAAGAAGAAAAAAAACTACAAAAAAAAAAAGAAACCGGTCAACGCATTCAGAAAGGGATCAACTCGGAGCCAATATTCCTGAAACTCTGGCAGCTAGCCGCTCACAATACTGACCTTCCTTTTACCGCAGCTGTACGTAGATATGCAGTATTTTGTTGTTCAGATGTGGAGCATAGGATTTTTGTTCACATGTATTTTCACTTATCTAGATGAGAAATAATTTAATTAAAAGGAAGCGTACAAAATAATGAGGTCGGTGACATTTCGGTAACTAAGTTAGAGAAATCTCACTTTTTGTTTTGTTTTTTTGTTTTTTTTTTATATTTTAAATGTGGACTTCCTTTTTTTTCTGTTCGGTGAAACAGTGTGATAGTTTTTATTTCGTAATATTTGTTTCTGCCCCTCCCCCTCCCCTCCCTCCCCCCTCGTTCTGACATATCCATATGAAATTTGCTTAGTTATACCTACATATTTTAATACTTGCACAGATAACCGATATAAGCATATGAAATCTCCATGTGTAGTTCCAGATGTTGACCTTTGACCTTGCATGTGTCCGACAACAGAGGAGTCGTTAACTGTAAATTGAACAGAGGAAGAAAAAAAGAAAAAAAAGACCTGCTTTGTCCAAACCAGACCTGCACTTGATTAAATGTTTGTGTTTTCATTATTATTATTATTTTTTATTTCCTTCCCCACCTATCTCCTCCTCCTCCTCCTCCTCTTCGTCCCTCCCGGCTGTGTTGACGTTGTGGTGTTGGCAGACCCCCCCCCCTCTCCTCGCCCCCCCACCACCTTTTGCTTGATTATTTTACTCTGTTCCGGCGACCTGGCGAGTCTGTTTTCTGATTGTACACGTTCCAAACAATAGTAAAGGAAAAAAATTTGATGTTTGTTCTGCTTCAGTGGAGAAATGCTTTTTTTTTTTTTTTTTTTTAATAAATTAATTTAAAGCCCCTTTTTTTCCTGTATCTTTTGCTTCAGTGTCGGACTTTGTGCTGGTTGTAGTTCCCCTCGTCTCCACAGGGGGGCAGTAGAGGCCGGTTATTCAGGCCGTCGGTTGGGAAGAAAAGCAGCCGATAAACTGTCCTTCAGCACAAGATGGCTGCAGCCTGATAACGTGCACAGTCACGTGCACAGTCACGTGCACAGGTAGAGGGAGACGTTAATACTCTGAAGTAGTTTCACCTACGTCATCAATCCAAAAGCATCAGAAAAAGTAACGTTTTCATTTTTTACGGATCGTAAAATGGATCGTCGTACATTGATTCAGTTCAACATTTTCATTCACGTGTTGCTTCTTAGTTTGTGCTTTTGTTTTTCCTTTTTTTAATTTCTCATTCAGTCCTCTAGACAGATGTGGATGTCACATAACTTTAGAGAAGAAAACTAGGAGGGAAGAAAGATGATGCAGGAGAACGTAGCGGAGACAAAACGAGTATGAAAGAATCCCAGTTAGAGACAATCACAACCAACCGTTTAGTCTCAATATTTATCTTTGCAAATGAAAGACAAGAAATGAGCGTCTTGTAGAAAAACAGAAAATGTTGGCTTCGCGACCAATTAAACAAATGGTTAACTGAAGTATGAGGTGGATGAGGACTGTGTGGAAAAGATGAAGTAAGGAAGTGAAGACAGTAGCTAAATCAAATGTGGGAGGAGCAAAGCTGCATCTAATCTTAAATCAGCTCGAAGGATCACCTGACCAAGATAATAAAAGGAGGAGGGCAACGTGTACGACCCACAACGTCTCAAGTTATTAAAGTCAAACGAAAACAAGCTGGTTTCAAGGAGCTCTTGAAAAATGTGCAGTAATCTGGTTTATTTGAGACTTTGAGGATCAAAATCATGTGTAGAAAGAAAAAATAAGACTAAGTACAAAGACTCGAACATTAAACCACGAGGGACGTTTTTGATTTTAAATGTTTGGGTATCTTGGCTGTGTTTATGCATAATACATGGAGTTCTTTTGTTTGTTTTTTTTATGTATTTTTGAGTTTCAGTGGTTAAACGGTGTAGCCTAAAGAACAAAAATGTCCCAATAAAACCACAATTTCTGATCCCACTGACGTTACAGTATAAAATCATGTATTCTATTTTAATATAACAATCTAAATGATCGTTTCTACTATTTTCCACCAGGTTTTCTCACGTGTTATTCATGCTATGCTCCTGCTGTCCACAAGGGGGCGTTGCTGCTGTATGAGGGAGCACAGCCGTGTTTCGTGAGATGCATCAAAGTCGATGCTGCTAATCATCGACATGTCTGAATATAATTATACACACAATAATTCCTTGTTTTTTTTCATGAAAAGCAACTGTTATTATGGAAACAAAACTGGCATTTAAAAAGTTTAAAGTTCTGAATATGAATGAATATTTAGTATTTAGTTATGATCAGGACTGATGTTGGTTAACAATTAAACTTTTATAATATTAATGTAAAGCGTTTTTATAGTTATAGTATTTAAAATATGATACATATATCATTTAGCCTTTTTGCTAACAAGTGGGATTTTTTTTATCTGACCCAGACTAAAGAATTTGTCAACAAAAGTAATTAATTCAATGTTTGTGTTTTTTTCTTCTTCAAAACAACAGCGTTATTATGGAAACAAAACTGGCATTTAAAGGGTTAAATTCTGAAATGCATGAATGTGTTTGATAGTTACGATCAGGACTGAAGTTGGTTAAAAGGTTTTATTTATTCTGACAGCTGTTGAGTTTTCTTGTTGTTGGACATGTTTGTCCTCGTCATCAGAGCAACACTTTGAAAGAGAAGAAGAGTTGAAGACGCCTCACAGTGCACATGTCCTCCGTCAGCTGTCCAGAAGCATTTCATCCCCAGAGAAAGACCTTTTTTGTTTTATTTGTTTGTGAATATCTGAGTTCCCAACAAGTGTTTCAGTGTGACTTCATGTTTCAGCTCTCCGTGTTCCTCAGAATTCACCTCGTGTGTGTTTGGGGATAAACAGACGCCCGGCCAAACAATTATCCGGTTTGCCTCCCGCCCCCCCGCCGAGGTCCAACATTCCTCCTTTGTGTCGGAGGAGCTAAATAAAGCAGGTGTTTCCTGCCTCAGAAGACTCTCACAGCCGCGAGCAGACACAACAAACAGCAACAAGCTACTTACCTGCGTTCACGATGAGTTACTCTTTAATATTCATAAACTCCACAGCAGCTCTGATGGAGAAACCGGCCTCGGATGCAGGTTTGTTGGTTAATTAATGATCCCGGTGGGAAAAGTCAACACCTCTAATAACTATAAACGTGTAAATATACATAAAGAGTCTTTTGCCGACTTATAAACGAGCTGGAAGGTCGTTACCAAGGTGACACAGCTTATTGTTTAGACAGACGGGAGCGAGATCAGAGGGAAATTATATTAATCATTTAGAAAATTATAAATTATGATTCAATTGGTTATCATGCTTTCAATAATTGTGTTAGTGTACCAAAGAGACAAGTTCTGAGTCGAGTCTCAAGTCAGGATTTAAAGCCACGAGTTCAGATATTCGTTGTTTTCTGTAATATTAATGCTTTAAATGTTGCATTCGGCTCCTTTAACGTTAGTTTAGTTTATTGATTCGTGACACACTTTTTAAGTGACATACTTTCTAATCTTTGGGCTTGATGGACGGTATCAAGTATTTTCAAATAATAATAAAAAGACTCAATTCCAGGTGAAGTCATGTGATTCGTGTCGCCCCTCCGTTAGTTAATGAGGGAAACGATTGCTAGCTGCGGCTCAGAGAACATCTTTAATTCCTTCTTTTGCCTTTTTACAGGATAATTGAAAGAGGAAATATAAAAAAAACATTAAATTCATAATACAAATGTAGTCTTTTTTCATCCCAGCAGAAGGTTCCTATTGCTTCTCAAAGCCTCCCAAAATGAGACCAGTTATGTAACGACCTCTGACCTCTGGCTCCCCCTGTGTGTAAACACTGTACAACACCGAGTCTTTGAAGAAGAAGAAGAAGAAGAAGAAGAAGAAGAAGACACGTTGATGTTGCCCACACTGCTGGCTGTGTAGGTGGCGTCTCCATGGAAACTGAAACCTGGTTTTAGAGGGATGATGAAGAGTGTGCATGCCCCAAAAAATAAAAAATCTTCTCTGCGTGATTTGTTCTCATTTTAATTGTTCTCAGAACTGAAGAACTTTTTTCCCCAGAAACGAGGGAGCTAACCACGAACAGACAGACAAGCAGAGACCCGGTGTCTTTTATTAGCCGTCCCTCGGGGTCACGAGGCCGCTCGTTGTTTGTGATGCCAGAGGGGAAACTATTCCGGGACTCTAATCCTCCGATGATATCTGCTCCCTGCACGTTGACCTGCAGGGTTAAAGCTGCCGTCCCCACGCGTCGTGGATAAACTGTTTAACGTGAGGAGCCCGTTAACGGACAGCGAGGGGAAAAAAAAAAACCTGCGTCTGTGTTTTCTCTCTCTTGTGATGCTTCTATTCCAGGAGATTAATCCAGTTATTTGGTAATTGTCGCGATCCCTTTTCAGTCTCCCAGCCTCACAGGACTCAGTTTATAACCAATCACAGCAGCAGCTGCTGCCACTGGAGCGTAAAGCTGCAACTTTACTGCTTTTAGTGAATCATGTTTTTTATTTTTTTACTGATGCTTTTGTTTTCTCTTTTGTGTGTTGTGTTTTTGCTCACACGCAGCATCCCATTTCAGAAATAATTGTCCCAAATTGGTCCTACGAGGCTCTTGCGTGCTTATACAAGAGTCATGCACTGGCATATTTAGGGATTTTGGGGCTGTTTTGCTTCCATAACATGTCTTCTTCCTGACTAGTGGAGATAAAACATTCAATATACAGATTTAGGGGTTTGTTTTACTACTTTGTCGATTTGCGTCTGTATATTTCTTCTAAATTCACCAAACTTTGCATATTTAAACATGACATTAGAAAACTTGTAGTACAAAAAATAATTGTCTTAATGTCAGTAATGAACTAGTGAAGTTTCATGGTGATATCTATTAGTTTATTTTTTAACCCTCTTCACATGTAGTGTCTTCAACATGTGTCATTTAACAAAACATCTCTTTAAAATGAGTTTGTTCTCAGACTCTGATCCAGAAACCTCCACTTCAGTAGCTCTTACATCCACCAAACTTTACACTTTCATTCCTAAATATATTCTGAAGGTTTTTACAAAGAGGTTTTGTTCGTACATCATTCACAGTCTGATTTATATAAAATTGTATTACTAAAAACATGGAAAAAATAGATTTTTCTTTATGGCTGTTGACAGTATTCTCTGAATAATGAAGTGATAAAAAAAGATATCCAAAATTCCCTCTGTAAAAAACCTTTGACTCTAATATGTCAACAAAATAAAACAAGAATTTTGAACCTGGCTTTATTCAATGTTCAGATTTCAAGATGAAAATGTATGAAAATTTCATAATAGAATGCCTCATTTGCATATTTAAACATACATTTCAGACAACTTGTGATAGAAAAAATATAATTGTCCTAATATAAATAATCAACTGGGGAAATATATTAGTTAAAACTCTATTCACCTGTAGTGTCTTCCCTTAATTTGATCAGTGAAACATCAAATAACAAAAGAGGAAATTATCTCATGTTCCAAATCAACAGTTGGATGTTGCAAGTTAGTTAAAACTTTGCCCCCTGATGGATGATAAAGTTGTAGTTATTGGCTCGTTAGAAGCTTTTTATATTTATATTAGTGTCTTCATGCATTTGGTCCTTCAGATTTACAATTTAAGTGGATGAACTAAAGCAGTCATTGTTGTGTTGCATGAAAGGGTTCTTGAGAATGCGTAAACACATCACTTTGTGCCTTCTGGGTGATTTCTTTTCAAAATAAAAGCCTCCCCATCCCTGAGCAGCTAATGGACAAACTCTGTCCGCAGAATAAATTACTTTCCTGTCACAGAAGATGACCACAATGATCACCAGGAATATCTTGCACGCCAAAATAAAACAAAAAATAAACACAATCACTAAAAAAATGTGAGTGCAATACTCTCACTGACCCCACGATGGCAGTGCAGAGCAAAGCATGCAAACGTCCACAACGAAGCGCTGCACCGGATGACACTGCGTTAACGCCACCTGTGTTGAATCTAATGCTTTTATTTTTTATTTATTTTTCCACTCTCTCAGCCTCTCAATGGCCCCGACACTTGATGGCAGCCATTTCCGTAAGCAGCAGAGAGGTGAATGAGGACAGAGGGAGGAGAGCGTGACGGAGACAGAGTGGGAGAGAAGTGGAAAGAGAGAGAAAGAGAGAGAGAGAGAGAGAGAGAGAGAGAGAGAGAGAGAGAGAGAGAGAGAGAGATGTGGGTGGCTGTGAGCAGAGAGGAAATAAGATGCTCTACTCTGGGAGGCTGTGTGTATCCGTAACCCCGGGTAACAGCTGCTCCACAACTGGCCCCGAAACATGCAGGACCCCCACTGATCTTTAAAGAAGAAAAAAACCTCTCTCGCAGCAGCAATTGGATGCTAAGAGCACACAGAGCTGCTGGTGTTAATGGTCAAAAATAAAAGACTTGACATCCCCGTGTGTGCTCCTGCTTTGTGTCAGCCTCCATGAAGAGAACTCAGGGTCTTCGCCGTGACCTCGTTGCTCTCCATCACGTGTTTCGTCTCTCTCTCTCTCTCTCTCTCTCTCTCTCTCTCTCTCTCTCTCTGGCGGAAGGAGTTCTGGACATGTGGCCGGCCGCTGCTCGCTGCTCGCTGCTCGCTGTAAATCCCTCAAAGCGGGGCCTCCGGCTCTGTCAAGCGGTCTGAAAACATGACATGAGATCCTCTTGGATGAACATCAGGGAGTGTGAGGGCTCATTTTAAAGCCACTGTTGAAAACAATTTGACGCATCTCCCTGTCACGTGGCCTCATGATGTCCTGAAGCTCACCTGACACCAAACTGTGATATCGTATCTTCATATTTAAGCATTTTCTACCCCCATAATCTTTGAAGAGAGAAAGAAACCTTGGCAGCATTCAGAGAGTGAATGCCTCCACCGAGGCTGCACGGGCCTCGGTGGTATATTAAAGCTACTGTTTATAGTTAGGGCTGAATCAGGTTTATAGTTAGGGCTGAATCAGGTTTATAGTTAGGGCTGAATCAGGTTTATAGTTGAGGGTAGATCAGGTTTATAGTTAGGGCTGGCTCAGGTTTATAGTTGAGGGTAGATCAGGTTTATAGTTGAGGGTAGATCAGGTTTATAGTTAGGGCTGGCTCTGGTTCACAGTTAGGGCTGGCTCAGGTTTATAGTTAGGGCTGGCTCAGGTTTATAGTTGAAGGTAGATCAGGTTTATAGTTAGGGCTGGCTCCGGTTCACAGTTAGGGCTGGCTCAGGTTTATAGTTGAGGGTAGATCAGGTTCATAGTTAGGGCTGGTTCAGGTTTATTGTTAGGGCTGGCTCAGGTTCACAGTTAGGGCTGGCTCAGGTTTATAGATAGGGCTGGCTCCGGTTCATAGTTAGGGCTGGCTCCGGTTCATAGTTAGGGCTGGCTCAGGTTTATAGATAGGGCTGGCTCAGGTTTATAGATAGGGCTGGCTCAGGTTTATAGATAGGGCTGGCTCAGGTTCATAGTTAGGGCTGGCTCAGGTTTATAGATAGGGCTGGCTCAGGTTCATAGTTAGGGCTGGCTCCGGTTCATAGTTAGGGCTGGCTCAGGTTTATAGTTAGGGCTGGCTCAGGTTTATTGTTAGGGCTGGCTCAGGTTTATAGTTAGGGCTGGCTCAGGTTTATAGATAGGGCTGGCTCAGGTTTGCATTAGTCCAGCTCCTAGATATGCTGCCATAGGCCTAGACTGCTGGGGGACTTCCTAGAACACACTGAGCTCCTCTCGCCTCCTTTTCCTCTTCATCTGTATGAATTCATGTCCCATTAACTTTGCTTCTTCCCTGGAGTCTTTATGCTCGCAGGTTTCCATGGATCATAATTATAATCATTATATCCACTGCTGCTGTTATTATTAGTAATCGTAATTTCTCCATCATTATTCTACTTACTACTCTCATTATATGAATAATTTCTGTCATATGCATTGAATGTGTTGTAACTCTGTTATGTTGTTCATTCTGTACACATGACATCTATTACACTTCTGAGGGATCCTCCTCAGTTGCCCTCTGTGAGGTTTCTTCCTTTTTTTTCTCCTGATGTGAGGGTCCTGGGACAGAGGATGTTGTATGTCGTACAGATTGTACATGTCATTTCTCGCGTGTGTTTTCTCGAAGAAAACGTATTTTGGAGACCAGACACGGACTGTCGCCCGTCAGTCATGAAGCGTGAAAAGCCACAACGACTTCCAGACTCCAGATCACGTTGTGAAGTTGTGAAGTTGTGAAGTTGTGAACAGAACAGCAATCTGATGACTTTCTGAACTCGGCTTCACACATCCGGCGGACACGGAGCCACACTAGCATTTATTTATTTTTTGGAGTCTTGCCCACCTGGAGAATGCAACTCTAAAGGCCTTCACATGCCAATATATTCTTTCCAACTTTCACACAAAATGCAAATATTTGGCGCCGGAAGAATTATGTAACTATATCTGTATCTCCGTATCACACTCATTTACCCTCTTGTATCTGTACATTACTCAAATATTCAGTTTCACTGAGAAATAATATTATATGTATATATATATATACTGATATATATATACACATATCCTTTTACCAGCACTTATATAGATATCACAACTCATTCATGAATATCCATGGTCCTCAGATGATGAACCCTTGTGTTTTTTAGTGAACCTTTTTTAATCTTTGCACATTTGTTCTGTACATCATTTCTTTTTCTTTTGATAGTTTTTTGTTGTTTACTAATTGGGTGACGCTGTGGGCATCTGGGTTTTATAATTAGAAACAGGCAGGTGTGGGGCCAGAATGCACCTGGGTGGGCTCATGTTTTTTTTTTTTTTTTACCAGTGCAGGAGAAGCAGCATTAAGAGTTATTTTTGTTCTTTTGTTTAGTTTTGTTTTTGAAATAAATAATAAGAAAAATCAGAATCATGTGGAAAATGTGTTTCTTGTGCCTGCGTGAAACCACAAACTCATGGTGCATCAGTGGCCCTTTGATTTAGGTTTGTTTTTTTATTTATATGACAAATGGCCACTACATACCGATATCACGGGACAAACAAGACAACTACCCTTTGCAAGGGGACATTTATTTGTTAATTCAAATATTTTGATCGTAAACTATCCAAAAATGTATGAGCATGCAACAAACTGACTTTATTATCTTGATAATCTGTTTCCCTTTTCCCTAAATGCGTCGTAAAAACTCTAATTAGAAAAATAAACTTTGAGTGCCACTCTATCAACGCAGTGAGAGAGAGAGAGAAAAAAAAATCCCAAAACATGCCACGATTGTAAATTAAGAGAACAGAGAGAGAGGAAAAGGGAATGTAATGAAGTCGGGAGCAACATCTTGTTCCTGATGTGTTTCCTTTAATTGGATTCTTCACTGAAATGGCTCCCGAGGATAATTTACCCGATGCCGTGTGAGAGGAGCTCCGGCCCGCTCGCCGCTTAATTGGTCAGTGTCGCTCTCTCCCAGCACTCCTCTCGGTTACCTAGGAAACGAGGCCACTCTCACACTGCAGCAGTTTTGTTTTCTTCACCTCCTTCCAGCGTAGCGCTCGTGGGCTTCCACACAGACAGAATGGGTTTCAATTGATTTTTATTTATTTATTTATTTATTTATTTATTCTACTGAGCTGAATGCACCGAAAACTATCAGGACTCGCGGTTGCTGCAGAGATCACAGTTTCCATTTGGTAACACTGACTTCACGACGTGATATGAGGGCTCCGTTGAACTTGTTGCATCGTGTCTCCAGGACGACCGATTCTCTGAGCAGAGAGACGGACAGCTGAGCTTCACTGTGTGCTGCAGGCTGAGCCTCGGTGCAGTGTTTTACAAGATGCTTTCAGGGGGAAAAAAACCCCGATGTTGATGTTTCGCCTCGTATTAATTAGGTACCGCCATCGCCGAGTGTATTCGCTGCAAGTTCATCGAGTGCAAGATGCAAATTAGTCATCATGGTCACACATCTGTTTTTATAATCCTATTTTTTTACTGGAGCATAACATTTAAAGTACAAACAACAAGCAGTTTTTTTTCAGAAATTAATATTTAATTATAAACAGTATCATCATGTGCTTTTTTTTTATTTAATTACATTTTAAAATTAATTTAACGTGAAAAGAAAGAATGCTACGCATTAGGATTTTATGTAAGCACAAAAACTAATTGGTAAGGTTTGGGAAGAGATCATGGTTTAGGTTCTTAAAGGCATGTTTATTCTGAAAGTTATTTTAGGGGGCGTGTCATGTAGAGAAGTGGGTGTGTCCTGTACGAGACATTAGATAGACCCTTCTCTTTTGTAATTTTAAGCCAAACCATGATGTTTTTTTATTTTTTAACGAAATATAGCCGAGCAGTTTTGCTGCCTAAACATAACCAAGTGCTTTTTATTAGATTTTTGTTTTGTTTAGTTTTAAATTACATCGTAACCACGGGTTTTAAACTGTTTCCGACTACAACCGTAATCCGGGAGAAAATACTTTCCCCCTGGAAACGTAATTGAGAGTGTAGTTTAGTTGTATAGGAACGTCATGCTGTAGGAGACAGGGTTGATAGAAACACACTAAACTGACCATTAAATCTTTTTTTAAATTTTTGATTACTACAGACCACGCTAAAATAATATAACCCTTCCAAAAAAAGAAAAATATTAAGTGGTCATTCTGCGTTTCCCATGAAAACGGCCTTTAATGGTTTCTTCGAGAATCTGACATGCAGATTAAAGTCAAAGGTGACTTACACAACCACCATGTAACCACTCGTACGGACAAGAGGAGACTCCTCACATCTGCTTTGATTAACAAAACACTTTAGTCTCCGTAGTAACGACTGAATAATGTTATTAGGATTGATTAGAAGCAGAGTGTCTCCTTCCCTCAGCGTCCGTCCAACACCGTGGCCCCAATCCATGTAACGGGAGGAGTATACTTGTTTTGTTTGTTCAGCAGCTTGATTTATGTTTTCCTGTCTCCGCTGTCTTTACTCTTGAAAAAGTAGCATTAAATTGTCGCCACCATTAATATTTAACCTCTCAACAAAACAAACCCCTCCGAGCTGTATACGATCTACAATGAATTTCACATAAAATATACATTGTTATGCAGAATATGCATGAAATATAAGTGAAATACTGCTGTGTGTGACCAAAACAGTCAGAGTGAACATTCATCTTCCATATTTTAGATTGAATGTGGCTTTTTAGACACTGATCAACAGCAAATAACGCTTTAATGTCAAAGTGAAAACAAATCTCATCTCAATTAATTACAAATATAAAATACTAAATGCATGTTTGCAAGAGTATTCTCCCCCCATCCCCCTTCTTTTTTAAAGTGGACGCACCTGAATCATTGCAGCCACAGTGTCACATGATTAATAAAATAGAGATCACCTGTGTAGTCGAGGGGGTTTCAGTTGATTGTAGAATGAATACACCTGTTTCTGGAAGGTCCAGCTTCCCAAACCATCGACCGTGCACGGCGGGTGGATCGCCCATTAAGAAAAGGAAATTGCAGAAATATGATACTCTAAGTGGATTTCACTCCTTCCTTCTTTTATGAGAACTAAAAGGTTTATATTCTTATAATCAATGGGTGTCCGAGTCAGCAGCTGATCGGGCTTAGTGCCGGCACCACACAATGCTCCGCTAATGCGGAGCTCACGCATCAGCCGGGATCTGTTGTGCTGGACGAGTCCGTGGACAGCTGCACGGGGCTAGCCAGCTTCTTTACTTGTGGCCGAGGTCAAAAGGTCGAACCTTCTCAATAATCCCTCATTCAGTTCAAGATAGGAGAGTAGTATTTCAGATAATCCATGGAGGGAGCACTCTGAGCATTCAATAAACTCCATCTGGTCTTTTTGTTTGTTTTTGTTTGTGTCTGGAAACAACGTTTGTAACGTTACAGGACGCTAAAACGCTGCCGTTAAACCCCAGAATACCGTCCGTAGTCTTCACAGCTAGACTGTAAATTAATTTGTCATCTTCCAAATCACATTCGTAACTTCTAATTAATGCTGTATTCTGTTTCAGGTTAAAGATATCGAAGAAAAACTTCAGTTTGGAAGAATCAGAATGATGTTTTATGACATGTAAGGGTTTACATACAAGGAATTTGCATCGGTTTGCATTGGTGCAAAGACAAGAAAAATAAGTATACAGAATAGAAAAAATGCAATTAAAAATGACTATCAAAATAAATGCATGAATAAAATAGTATTTACGTAATAATATGTACAAATGTAACCAAAGGACATTTAGTTGTTTCTTTTCGCTGCCACTAAGGGGCATGATATTGATACCAAACTGTAAAATCAATCATCTCTGAGAACTCTGAAAACTGATGAAATAAGATGAACTGGAAAACTATGGTCATGTTTAAAATCATGCTATTTGTTGTGAAAGTGGTTTCCTTATTATGCTCAGGTTCCCCCTTGTTTTCTGGAAAATTTATTAAATTTAAAGTAATTTAACAGACAACTTATTTTTCTGAAATTAATTTGAAAAAATATTAAATATTACCTTTTTTTATTTAAAGTAATTTATTTTGTGTATTGAGTTTACTGTGAGAAAAGTTTCTGTTTTTGCACTGACTTGTAAAGTAATGAACTCATCAAAGTTCATCAGAGTTTTGGATCCATTTGGTTTATTTTCAGACGCATTTTCTAGATTTCTGCAATAATGTCATTTTTGGAAGAATTTATTTATTATAATATAATTTTTTTTTATTACTTTGGATCCCACTGGGTTGTTGTGATTGTGTGTTTTTGTACATCACCAAATCCGGTAGACGGCCAATAAAAATGGAAAATATATACCAACAAATCGAGATGGATGGATAGATAGATAGATAGATAGATAGATAGATGGATACTTTATTAATCCCGCAAGGGGAAATTTTTCCGCTACAGCGCCAGCATTTCTACATACAGGTAAGAACAATATATGCAAAAAATAGAATAGAATAATAAGAAAAATAAGAAAAATGCACAATATATACAACAAATAGAATAGAATAATACTATTAAATTAAATTAACTAACAAAACAAAACAGTAGTGCAAAGATGTAGCCAACAAACAAACAACGGTGCTGTAGTTGAGTCACATATTTCATCCAACGTATTGACAAACACTCCAACTTCAATAACTGATTTTGAAGCCGTTGAAGTTGTCACCATGACAACCATCTCATTCGACAAGCACAGAACAAGCTGAAGGTGTCGTCATCCGAGCTGGTGATGAACTGGTGTCACTGGGAGTCCAGTCGTCCCCCCAGCACCGTGAACTTCAGCCCAGTTCATGTGTGCGGTGACACACACACACGCACACACACACACACGCACACACGCACACACACACACACACACACACACACACACACACACACACACACACGAGGACCGACGACGTGTCCCACGTTTCCTTCTCAGACATACAGGTCTAACTCGGAGAGCTGCTCAGTGAGACCGACTTGTTCTCAGAAGAATGTTGAGAATAAAGAAAAAGATGACATCTGGTTCGGCTTCATTGATTTGAGATTCTTTTTTTATCTCCTTGCCCACGTCAGTCCGCGCTTGATTTGATTTCGCTTTATTATCCAAGTATTTTCTAAAAAAAACTTTGTGTCCCAAGATGTCCACTGTACATAAATACACAACATTTCCCCAAATAACAAAATCATACTCAACATACGACAAAACCTGAGGCCAAACATAATTCTCCTGCGTCAGAGCCGGAAAAATGGCAACATAAAAAGGATTACTGTATCAGAGATGAACTAAATATCTGGATTGATTTAGCTAGTTAAGAGATTTTAAGGCGACTTTGAACAACGAGTCTTAAATTTACTTTTCTTCAATCAACATGAAAAATGATAACTGCTCCTAGAAAACACTACCGCAGTCTCTGGGTCAACTTAAGGCCTTTACACAACGAGGGCATCACAAATATATTATCAATGTTTCGCTTAAAAAATTGTTTTACTCGCAGAAATCTGCAACAGTTGCAACACTTTTTCAATAAAAGGTTTGACGACCAACTACCAGGATCCCACTGACCCAGAGCAGCGTCTGGCTGACCTTTTGCTGTATAGCCTAAGCTACTGTAAGCTATTTGATTTTTAGCGTTTAGCATTTAGCAGCTAAAGAGACAGATATTAGGTGGTGGAGGCCAAAAGCGGAGCTAAAAGAGAGGGAGCATATTGGACGTACATTGATCAGGTGACACAAACACACAGACTCCAAATGAAGGATGATGGTGCTCTGTAACTGATGGATGTTTAAATAAAGCTTTGCAATCAAGCTCATGAACTTAAAAGATGACACGTGAGCTTGTTCATGCTGGCCAAAACAAAAACATGTTTTCGCAGGTTAGCACCGATAGAGATGGAAGGTGATGTTTTTGTGTAGGTTGTATTTTATGTGTTGGGTTGTAGCGTGTGTTTTATTTCATCAAAGGTGAGTTTCACTCCGATGCAAGAAAGATTTCCCTCAAGGACAAAGTTGCAAGTTGAGTTGAAACATGGATCAACGCTACATCTATGTTTGTCTAAAATATGCAGTTGGGCAACTTTTAGCTGCACGCTTTGACTTCAAATGAGAGTCTGACAATGTTTGAACTTTAGTACCACTGTGGTGACGGCAGTAAACGGCAGACAGGTTCATGTTTACCGACCCTTGATGTACCGACAGATACCAAACGAGACGAGAACTCACTTGAACTGAATTCGTCAGCACGTGGAGGCGTAAAACCAAAAACACGTTATCTTTTTTTAATGCAAATACATTCATATCCTTTATCCAGTGTTTCTTGCTCATGTGTTTTCACCCTAATAGACAGCCCCAGATGATTAATTCATCAGATGTTGGCGTACACATTAATAACTCTCACTACAAAACAGAACCAGCTCTCATCGACCTGTTATTAACCCCGAAATTACTATGTGAGGCCTTTTTTAAATGACCGTAGCAACAAATCAAAGGCAATATTACAGTCATGAATGAGTTTTGGACAGCGTGGGGAAAAACTCGACTTTTGTAGACGACTTGATTTATTTTGTTTTGGTTCCCCGTGTGTCCGTTTTCCTCCCGCGCTCTGACGGAGCTGCAACAAAATGCCCAAAGCAACAAGTGCAGCAACACTACGTCACATCTGCAGCTCCGGGAGAGACGAGCGCGACGCGTAAACAAAAAGGTAGAAAATGGCAGGAATGCAGGAGGCCGAGTCCGGGGTCAGAAAGTGTACATTGCCCTGATTGATGGTGTGACACATGTGTGAGGCGCCAGTTTCTATGGACTGCATTCCTTGTGCAGGGAGGCCTTCAGGATGAGGGGGCTCGCTGCAGTATTCTTGTGCCTGCCTGTTTAATCACATTTAAAGGAGGCTACAAGCGCCGGCCCGGGCGACCACCGGGACGTCTGGACCGGACTCGGGAGCTCACATGGCACACCGTGCTCGCTGCTCCTGTCTGGACCGCGTGGCCACGCCCTCTTTCCCTCCTCGATCGTAACGCAAACCAATACCCGAACCCGTCCGTCAACGCTGCACCCGCCTCCCGCTCCGCCTCCGCTCCTCCCACAGCCCGCCTCCCCCGCCGGAGTCCACTCCGGGTCTTCTCTCTCGCTTGTTCCCTGCTCCTGAAAGTAGGTCACTGTTTGCTTTGTATTATTCAGCAACTGGAATGATTGTGCGGTGAGGGTTCTTGACTGTGATCTGGGTGACATGCAGCCAGCCAGTGGTGTGCAAGAGCATAAGAGAGAGAGGAACCCGCAACAACAAACCCCATCCGCTCTTATTAAGATAATGTCTAAGCTTAGTGAGACTTGCATCAGTTTTTGCACTCTCAACGCTTAAACTGCAACCTCAGTGAGTGACCTGTCTGCCCACATCGGCCTGTAAAAGGTCGCAGAGGAAAACCCTCAATGAGCGCACACGAGGAGGTTGAGGAATAAACAGTAGCTGCAGCTGTGAGGCGAAGGGAGGAGAGGGCACAGCGACATGAAATAACACGTAAGAGTATTAATTAAAAGGCATACACTCATGTAAACCTGATGACCTGCCATGAGGGTTGATCTCGTCTCTCCTCAGCCTGCAGCACGCTGATAAAATCTGGCAGGAGTTTTGGTCCGTGGGCGTGCAGGTGTATGCAGCAAATAAGTGCCCACTTTGTATGAAATCTGCTGTTGTGCTAAATGAATCTGAATTCAGTCCGTTAGTCCGGGCTGGGATCCTACCTTGAATGCAGAGCTGTTACGCAATTCAGAGGACTTTGGATGATCTGTGATTGATGCACTTTGTGGCATTTTTTAATTTTTAATTTTTTTTGGACCGGCTCACACATATAAAAAAAAGCAAACGCTACAAAATGATTGGTGACATTGTTAAGCTGTGTGTAAACATCAGTGAAGTTGTGAATCACCTTCTGTTAATCAACAGATGTACTGTATGCAAATTATTCTTTTTGCTGAGTATGGGAAGATCTTTTAAACCTTCTAACCCCAGATTT
Source organism: Ophiodon elongatus (assembly GCA_016806645.1). NCBI lineage: Eukaryota > Metazoa > Chordata > Actinopteri > Perciformes > Hexagrammidae > Ophiodon > Ophiodon elongatus. The sequence goes on along the minus strand of JACSYO010000040.1, from coordinate 818,999 downwards.
ATATTTTATTTCAGTCTTCCCTTTTGTTTCCTAAACTTAACTTTAGTTTTTAACGTAATGTTCCGGGAAAAAAAAGAAAGTTGTTCCGATCTACACAAAAAAACCTGTCAATTATTGTTCCTGAACTCAAAACCAATAGACTGCATTTCTTGACTATTTCACAAATTGCCGTGAGACTGTGTTGGGGGAACAAAGCGGAGAAGCTAAAGCAGCTAAAGAGACAGATATTTCCTTTAGGAGATGGTGGAGACCAAAAACGGAGCTAAAAGAGAGAAACACATCGGGATCAGCTGTCCTTCACAACCTATGAGTTTTATTAAGTCCCTTAAATTATCTGTGTCTTTCCTTCGTGATTCAGCTCATTTTCTTTTTTTTTCCTCAGGCTGAATAAATAACCTTCATCATAACCACAGGTGAGCTCAGCCGTCATCGCGTTCATGCCATCGGCGAAATGCCTCCGAACACGAAGCCTCCGGGTTTCAAACTGCTACACCGGCCCGAGTAAAGACGGCGTGCGAGCGGGAACGAACTCATCTCCTGGTTTCCTGCTGCGGTTCTGATAACCTTTTCCCTTTCTCATTAACAGATGGAGATTACAGGCGTTGCCATTTTTTAGAAGTCTGTCACGGTTTTCATCTCAGCGTGATAAAAACCCATCAAACAGTCTGATTGACCTGCCTCGCTGTTTCTCATCTTCTCATCTTTAACAGTAGTCTGAGACTGTGGTCTCCTGGAGCAGAGATGTAGCGGCTCATGTTCGTCTGCTGCAGAGATACGGGAGGGAGGCAACCTAATTTCACGTCAAGGGTTCAGGAAGGTCGTTCTATTTTTGATAATTGCTTTCAAGAGAAATCGCCTCAGCCAACAGGTATGAAGGTGTGGATGAGAACAGTGTGTCAATAAAGTGTCAACCTTTCTTTCCAAACAACGTGTTGCCTTTCAAAATACGTGTGAAGTTTCCAGGATAATTATAGTTATTAAAATGATCTTCCTCATTAAAGTCTCTCCAAGATGTGTAAAGTTGCGTGGCGAGTTCTTCGCGGGGAAAAGGGTTTGTCCTCAGTTGTGATCGTGTAACTTGGTTTCACCTCTTAATTCATGTGAATTAGCGACTTACGGTTAAGGTTAAAGACGGACTTAGCTAAGGTGACAATAACTTCAAACCCCAAACCAGGACCTTTTAATAGTACCGCACGTTCATGCACACACACGCACACGCACACACACACACACACACACACACACACACACACACACACACACACACACACGTGTAATCTTATGCACGCACCAAGGGGGATTTCATCCGGATGAGAGACCATTATCTCAGCTCACCTACAGGACCTTTCAGTTCAATGGACACCAGATGAGAAATTGTGCTTTTTCTCTCCAAAATCATCCAAAACATAGTTTATTTGAAACTGAATAATAACACGAATACACCAAACACGGGGATCGCAGAGCTGTAAAATAATTATTGATTGTCAGATACTTTTTAAAACCAAACACAAGGTACTTGTCAGTGACACACTCTCTGCTTCCTGTTTTATTGCTATTTTTAATGTGATCTTTTTATATCGCCATTGCCACCGAAACTGTACCCTCTGCAGTGTCGTGCAGAACGCACTTCTCATGTAGAGTCTTTTAGTGGGACGCATTTTAAACTTCTGGCAAAAATACAACTCAGACTGTAAAAAACTGTTAAAAGGCAGCAACTGCTATCAGATCGACCGAGTGACAAAATATATCAGTAGCACAAACATCCATCTAATAATCGCCACATTAAGCTATTGGTTGTACCAAAACCCCCCAAAAAATGTTGCGTCTGCAAACGGAATTGAGCGAATGTTCATTTTTATTTCTAAATAATTAACTTTTTCAATTTGTAAAAGGAAGAATTGTTCCTTTTTAAGAAAAGCCTCTCACAGTTGGGATGAAATAATGTCCGTCCTCTCTCAGAAGCAGCAAATTAATCTGCCACGAGCTCCCACTGTCTATTACTCACCTCCCGAACATCAAACTGTGCCAGAAATATCAGCAGGATTTTTGATCTTGAAAGCATTTTAAACGTCAGTAGGAAAAGGTTAATGTATGCACGATTCTCTCAATTCAATAGTTTCCTCACTGAAACGGATGAAACAGAAATATGATGTTGGTATAATTGGTGCGTCCACAAGCCTTGCGCTTGTTTTTACAACACTGCATGAAATTCCTCCCGCATTTAAGCATCTAATCCTTTTCCAGGAAGCAACAAGGAAAGTGCAGCATCTTAGCATGTTTTCAGTGGGAACACGCGGCCCACACAGCTGCCTGCTCGTCTCAGAGCCTTTGTTCCTGGCTCGGTGGGTTTACAGCCGGTACTGTTCTCTGCCTCGTCCTCCACGGGGAAAAAAATACACATCCAACATGTCCTGAAAAAGCTGGAGGTGGAGGATGCTGTCTGTTTCAAATGGGCTTCATACGAAGGTTAAAAATAACCACATTATTTGGCTTTTGGTAACAAGAGACGTTTGATATCCACATTTCTTTCCAAGATAAACTTGCAAAAATCGAAAAAATCAAAGATTCAATCTTTTCACTATTGCCAGATTATTAAATTGTTCCCAGGTAACTTCGCCAGAGAATGTTTTATTCAACGTCTGGTCTGACTCTAAATGGACCATAATTTACTAAATGAACATCATGCTGTATTGAAGAAGACTTGAAACTAGAAATTGAGACATAAACTCATGTTTACAATGTTTACTGAGGGAATAAATCAAGAGAGAAGTAGAGTCATTTTCTATAGACTTCTATACAACCAGAGGAGTCGCCCCCTGGTGGTCAGGAGAGAGAATGCAGCTTTAACACATGAAGCTTTGACTTCTATACAACCAGAGGAGTCGCCCCCTGGTGGTCAGGAGAGAGAATGCAGCTTTATGGTTTGCTTCTTACACCAGAGGAGTGCCCCTGGTGGTCAGGAGAGAGAATGCAGCTTTAACACATGAAGCTTTGACTTCTATACAACCAGAGGAGTCGCCCCCTGGTGGTCAGGAGAGAGAATGCAGCTTTAACACATGAAGCTTTGACTTCTATACAACCAGAGGAGTCGCCCACTGGTGGTCAGGAGAGAGAATGCAGCTTTAACACACTTCACCACTCGGCCGAACCGGAGGTTGCCGTCTGGTCCCCTCCTCCGCTTTGGACAGATATCCAACTTGAGATGTGACGGGCCAATCACAGCCGTTTATCTAATATTGGGGGTGTGTTTGAGACCGTACAGAGGAGCGCCATTGAGGCATTTTAGAGAAAGGCAAAACAAGATGGCTGCACTTTCTGCTGAAGCCACTGTTGCGTCAGTATTGATCAAACAGCATATGTTTGCTAAAAGACCCAAAAACTTTTTTTTATAATTATTTATCGTACTTCTGAAAGAACGAATTAAACGTGTGTTTCAAACGGTGAACAGGTCGGTCACATGACAACGTATCCTCACACAAAGGTTTGTATGATATCCTTCCAAAATGTAAATATTCTTTTGTGCGTTTTGATAACGAAAGCCAGCAGTACACGTCAATTTCCGCTCGTTCCATTCACACGGTCTCTTTAAAATAAACTAGTCAGTCGAGTCGAGGCAACTAATCTACCTGGTCAGGTTCAGGAATAGATCGTCGTTTGGGTTAAAATAACCACTGGAGTTGCGTCTCAAATGAAATCACACGGGGAACGAACAGCCGCCTCCTGGCTGAGAGATCCCTGTGTGGGCGTCGTCCTCACACGTCCTCGCTCACGATCACGTGGATAACGTATGAAAATGATTTTCGTGGGATGTCTAAGAATCTATATCTCTTCGAACGCTGGATGAGACCAGCCTGCATCCTGATCACCCAGCGGGCCAAAGGCCACATATTCCATGATTTTAGGCCGTGCTACACCCTTCCACCAAACCGAAAACATCGCCTTTTGGGCGGAGGTAACGGAGCGAGTGCAACGCCCCCGCCTCGTCTTTTCTGCAGGATCCGATGCGGTCGACGCTGAGACCGGCCGCGGGCCCCCGAGCGGCGGCCTTAAAGAGACACACACCAGAACGGAGCGTGACCCCTCGCGACCCCTGAGTGCTGCTTTCATGCTCACTGACATGCTCACTAACCCGGCTTCGGCCTCGGGAGGCAGACGGATGAACAGGAGCAGATCAGTTCGTACTGCAGCAGCACAAATTCACAGGATTACATCAGACTCCCTCTTCAGTATTTTTATTCAGTCGTCTCTGCTTTTTAATGATCCGAGCAATAAAGATTAATCACATATTTTCAATTTGTGTGCAGAGGGGAAAATCAAAAAGCAGCATCTTTTGTTTTTTTTTCAACATCCTCAAGCTCTGAGATTCTCTCTTTAAAATATTAAAATATTATTATGAAAGCTGGATTAGTTTCCAGTAACAAAGTACATTTACTCAGGTATCGTACTTAAATGCAATTTTGAGGTACTTGTACTTTACTTTACACTTCTCTTTACTACATTTAGTTAGCTTCAATTATTTGCAGATTCTGATTAATAAAACAAAATATAAATCAACATGTGAATAAATTGCGACGTACTGATATAGATTTAGTTACCCAGCATTATATAAAGTAATTAAAATGAGCTCCACATTTACCAGCTGCAACATTAAAATGATGAACACATTAATGCACATTAATCATAATCCATTAATATAATAGAAATGATTCTAAAATTCGGCACACGGATTACTTTTGGAACTTTAAGTATATTTTGATGCTAACACTTGTGTATTTTTATGTAGGACTTTTACTTATATCAGAGTATTTTAACACTAATATCACTACTTTTATTTAAGTAAAAGGTCTGAATACTCAATATGATCTCATGAGAATTAATATAAATAACCAGAACATTTTTAACCTGGCTTCAGCCAATTTTCAGATTTCTGGATGCAAATTGGCACATTTAATTAGAGAGTGGCTTATTTCCATATTCAAACATGAAATTTCAGATAACTTGCAATAAAAAAAAAGGTTCTTCTTAGTTTAATAAATCAACTGGGGAATTTCATGGTAATATATCAAATGAGGTGTCTCCCCTTAAATGTTTGTGGTTCCCTAAATGTCAATTAAAGGTGTTTCCATGTTTTCTTTTGTCTGTTCAGCTAATAAAGGCGCTTCTCACTCATCATCCCAGTGCTGTTTATTCTTTCCCTCCACCCCATCACAGTTTGTTTGTTTGCTTTTTAGAGAGTGAATGTTCAACGGTTCAATGCCACGACCTGCGGCGGAGCGGCGAAACAGACTTGTTGTCCCGTTCTTCAGCTTTGAGCACATTGTGAGACGCCGACCGGCTCCTCTGAAAAGGTGCTTTTATGCAAGATGAAAAACACACCAACAGCTGGTTGGCGAGGCACGTTGTATTCCAGACTGATACTCCTCCGGTAGCGGTGGAGGAGCCTCCGCCCACGCTGGGCCGTGAGGATTGAATCAGAAATAGCAGCATTATCGGAGGTGGAGGTGGAACAAGCTGCAAAACAGAGGACGCAGAAGATGGTCAGAGCAAAGTGGAAGAAAGCACGCGAGTAAGCCTCCGTCTAATTAAGAGGTGATTGGCTCAGAGGCAACCAGAGTGCAGAGGGAAACTAGGTCACGTTAGCCGGGATACGTAAGAGCGGCGGCGCGAACTCTCTCCCCTCATCCTCTGCATCGCAGTCAGCGGAGAGACCACGTTGCCTGGAAACAGAGAAAAATGCTTATTCTTCAGTTGTCCAAGGTTTCACGTAGTCGTGGTTGTGAAGGCATCGCCGCAGCTCCTGCAGACTCCAAGGCCGATTCTTTTATAAAATACGAACACAAATATGACGTTAATGTGTACTTCAGAGGGGGGGAAACTACAGCCAAGCACTCAAGCACTTGTTCCGTGTGACTCACATGTGTATGCCGTGATTTTCTCGAGGTGACATAAGTGTGGTTTTACGAGGACTAATCCGTTATTCTCGGCGCAGGTTTGGTGAAGGAGGCGCTTTGGGCCTGAAGGTGAAGCGGCGGGCGTTCCCGTTGAGAACATACCTGCACGCCGCTCTCATGCTCAGTAACGCGTCACACACTTGATAGTTTTTCTCTTGTGTGCGACCGTAGCGATCCTCAGTGTCCTCCGACACGTTCAGGTGGCTTGTCAAGATTTCCAGGACACCAGAGGATTTACTTGGTAATCCTCCCATCAGCTGGTCAAAGCTAGCAGTCGACTATTTTTGCTCCTGTGACACGACGCTGTACTTTCCCTGTGGCGTCGTTTTAATCGCACCTCTGCAGGAACACGGGCTGCCCTGTGCGGGTCAACATGACGGGGCTGAAAGAGTCTCCAGGGCTCGCTTAAGTGCATTTTTTATTGTTGTGAAAGTACATCAAAACTCCCAATTTTACAATACGTGAGCAACACACATACTGGTTCTGCAGCAATATTCAGATTTAATTCATTATTTTTGGCAGCAGAAAATAAATTGTCATTAGTTTTGCAGCCCTGTGACATTTCCCGACCTCATCGTGAGTTATGTTTGGAGGGAAACGTTTCTCGTGGATTACGTTTGTGTTTGACGTTTCACAAATAAGTTTCAAATGAGTCTGGAAGTCGGTTTGTGGTGTTTTTATTATTTAAATTTTCATTTACGTGTTTAAATTTTTTTTAAACGGTTTAAAACTGTTTTAAAACTGCGGCTGAATCTGGGACGAAACGCAGTTTATTTAATATAAACTCAGTTTTGATAGCTGATTAATTGTTTTAGGTCATTCATAAAGCAAAGATCTTCTTATTTTATCTATTATATAATCGTAAATGGGATATTTTTGGGGTTTTGATGTCCCCTTTAGACAATTTAGGAAATTGTGATTGTACTACTTTCTGATATCTTGTCGACACAATGAAACCATGATTAACCAAAAAAAGTGGCGTTATTATCCTAAAAAAAGGGAGTCGGTGTGTTTCAGTCGATCCCGAAGTCATTTCAGTTCCTCTTTTCAAACCAAACCTCCAGCTGTTCGTCCTCAAAACCATCACACAAAGAATAATGGAAGTTGCTCATATTCCAGAGTGACAGCAGTCCTGCTGATAGTCATCACGAGGCAACAGGAGGGAGGTTAGAAAAGGCCAGAAGCAGAGATACAGTTCACTGGAATATAGTTCACTTCATATTTTATCTGATTTACCTCTCTGTTGTAGATTTAGTGTTGGATCGCACTTCTCTGACCACATACACTATATTCTTTTTCATTGAAACCATGTGATGACATATATATATATATTTTCTACTGAATTGGAAAAAAACTGTAGATGTTTTCACATTTCAACCAAGATTCAGCCATATTTTATACACATTTTGAATCTTTGTGTTCAACTCTAAACTAAAGTTGTGTAGGTTTGAAAGTTTTAGTCTGAATAAGTAGCAGGTCCAGCATTAAAACGTCAAAATGCCACAATGTATTTAGATTTTTACTCTTTATTTATCTCCGTTTCTTCTTTACCTTCCTGTAACTCATAATTAATGGATTGTTTATAGTATTGGTCGTCTCATGCTTTGCATTTTAAATAAAAAAGACATTTGAAAAGATTGAATATCGTCACAAAAAATAAAGTTCAGTGTCTTCAGTGTCAAACTATTAGCATTAATATGTGATTCATAAAACCGAGTTGAGCTCAGTTCTCAAGGACTTCCTGTCTCCTCACTGTCACCGAGCAGATCCGGCTCCATAGCAACTAAATGTGTGTTAGTAGTTAGTGCTACGACATTAGCGCCTGTGTGAATCACTTGGCCTAAAAGCTGGATGGGCGAGCCTCCAAGGGGCTTCCGTGACAACAGCCAGAGCCCCCCTTCCCCCCCATCCCCCCCAAAAACACACACACAATCACACACACAATCACACACACACAAGCCCTCCTCCTGCTCCTTTACTCCAAAACCTTGGCGGCTCTGCAGACGCTGGCTCTGCTCTGGTGTCTGAATGCTGGAGGACGATGCCGCCGGGTATGGATGCATTACTGAACATGTCCACCGGGCACAGACCCAGGGGCCCAACGTGTCAGGGGGCCCCCCTTAGCCTTCACATACTTAGTGTCACTCAAAGGCACACATACCAAACCAGGAGGAGACTCCAAATTACCACAATGAAACATAAAACGACTACAGAGAGACACAAAAAGACTACTAAGAGACTCACAGCTATGAAAACAGGCAGAACAACCTGAAAGGGACACAAAACTACTGCAAATAGAAACAAAGCGAAGAGACGGTGTATACGTCTCTGGTAGCCCCGCCCTAAAGCCTCCCCTGCTTTATGGTCTGTTTGACTCTACATGGACCATAATTTACTAAATGAACATCATGCTGTATTGAAGAAGACTTGAAACTAGAGATTGAGACATAAACTCATGTTTACAATGTTTACTGAGGGAATAAATCAAGAGAGAAGTAGAGTCATTTTCTATAGACTTCTATACAACCAGAGGAGTCGCCCCCTGGTGGTCAGGAGAGAATGCAGCTTTAACACATGAAGCTTTGACTTCTATACAACCAGAGGGTCGCCCCTGGTGGTCAGGAGAGAATGCAGCTTTAACACATGAAGCTTTGACTTCTATACAACCAGAGGAGTCGCCCCCTGGTGGTCAGGAGAGAGAATGCAGCTTTAACACATGAAGCTTTGACTTCTATACAACCAGAGGAGTCGCCCCCTGGTGGTCAGGAGAGAGAATGCAGCTTCAACACATGAAGCTTTGACTTATATATCAAGTCCAAGTCCTGTGTCTAGAGTCCTGAACAAGTCAACTTAATTAGGTCATTTAAAGATGAAAGACTCAAAGTTGAGTTGCACGTCTCTTTGATTTTGTCTGGAGTCAGCAGGTTGTATCATCGTCCACGTAGAGGATTCCTCTCACACTTCCACCTACTGACGCCGATTGTTGTGGCGTCGATAAATCTCAAGCAAATCAAAGCCAACTCAAGTTAATTGCGGTGGATAATCACGTATTCGCCGGTGGCGGCAGTCATTCCCTCACCGAGGGATGCCTCGGCTCAACACCAAGATCTTCAATCAGCCGAACATTGGAATGGGAGCAGACAGCAGTCGTTTAATGAGGCGCTCTGCTGAGTCCAAATCGTTTACGCTCTGTGTCGTGGAAGAATGAGAGGGCTAAATTAAAATGGCCTGCTGTGCCGTGTGGACATTGTCGACCTGTTTTTCTGCTTTCTGTCTCCTGCAGGAGGCAAACACATGGAAATATACTGACACACAGGTCCATAACATCCACACAAAAGGTTTGTTTTTTGTTTGTGTTTTTCATGTTTATGAGATAGGAACCGAGGATCGGTGGAGAGATGAAGAAACGGCGCAGGGAAAATGAGAGTCAGGAGAAGGAGGAAGAGAGAGGAGACACAAACAAGAGACACAAACAAAGAGACGGGAAGAGGGAGACACAGGGCATGTGCTTGGAAACGTGTCTGTCCACGCTGACAGCATGTGACTCCAGTCTGAGAGCACAGCAGGGCAGTTTGTGTGTGCGTGTGTGTGTGTGTGTGTGTGTGTGTGTGTGTGTGTGTGTGTGTGAGAGATTTTATTTTGGATGTGTGTGTGTCTTTGTCTCTCTCTGTGTGTGTGCGCAGGCTTGCAAATGCTCATCTTCACCGGCTTGAACAGTACCTCGCAGAGACTGTGAAAGATGTCAACGTTAGACAAATGCACTTTGCACTCGGTATGTAATCAAACCCTCTTAGCCCCCCTCCACCCCCCCACCCACCCCTCCAACCCCCACCCTGTTTGTGCCACGTGAAGGCTGGCGAAGGTAAAGGATTCATCAATAAAAGGAGATGACGCACAAGAGACAAGGGGAGACAATGGACATTCTGTCAATTATGTTCCTTTTGGGAAGGAAAGATTCAGGTGTATTCATAAAAGACCCAGAACAACTAAAAATGTATTAAAAAACCTCCAAAGAGATCCGTCGATGAAAAGTGGCAAAACTACCACTAAGAAAAACAAAATGACTACAAAGAAACACAAAACAACTACAAAGAGACACAAAACAACAACAAAGAAACACAAAACAACTAAAGAGACACAAAACAACAACAAAGAAACACAAAACAACTACAAAGAGACACAAAACAACAACAAAGAGACACAAAACAACAACAAAGAAACACAAAACAACTACAAAGAGACACAAAACAATAACAAAGAAACACAAAACAACAACAAAGAAACACAAAACAACTACAAAGACACAAAACAACAACAAAGAAACACAAAACAACTACAAAGAGACACAAAACAATAACAAAGAAACACAAAACAAAAACAAAGAAACACAAAACAACTACAAAGAGACACAAAACAATAACAAAGAAACACAAAACAACAACAAAGAAACACAAAACAACTACAAAGAGACACAAAACAATAACAAAGAAACACAAAACAAAAACAAAGAAACACAAAACAATAACAAAGATACACAAAACAACGACAAAGATACAAAACAACTACAAAGAGACACAAAATGACTAGAAAGAAAAACAATGTCGAGAAAGAGACTGAAAACGACTACAAAAAGAGACAAAACAGACAAAGAAAAACTACAAAAAGACCAAAACGACAACAAAGACACCAAACACGATCAAAAAGAGGCGAAACCGCCTTAAAGTCTGTCTCGCTCGTATGTAGGTGAGGTGGCAGATCCTTTTACATGTCGGCCCAGAGGCCCATTGTCTCCTAATCCGCTCATGTTTACTTCCCATCGCTCTTTTGGGCTCCCATAACCTACTAACCACAGTACAGTAAAAACACAAGTATATTTCTGTATACATGTATATATTTCTATATTTTCTTGTAGTAACCTTTAATGTGCTGCTGGTTTATATAAATAAAATCTGAGGGAAGAGGTCCACTTTAAGGATCTACAGTGAATCCTGCTAAATTCAACCAGAATGAACAAACACATAGACCAGATCAAATATTTGTCATCTGACACGTTTTCCTTGAACAAAACACAAAAGTCTGAATAAGTGAAATCCAAGGCGACCAACATTTACTGTAAGATTAGCAACCGCCACAGCAGAAGCTAATGGAGATCCAAACAAACAGGCGCAGCTGCCATCGAAGTTGTTTTCCCTCCAGCTAATTCTGCCTTTTTCAGTAATCAATGCTGAGAGCAGAAAGAAGTCCTCTTTTCCACAGCACTTCATGAAATTGAATTTCAAAAACACTGTCAGTGTTTTGCTCTCGCCAGAGCTGCCAAATCACTCGTACTAAGTGTCACTCTGCTCCAACAGAAATTACAGCATTCTCGAGAATAATTACTTTAACGAATACAAATTCTGCTCGCATCCTTTTTATCCACTTTGTTCGTTCTGAGCTTGTTTTTTTTGTGTTTAGTACACTTACAGTATTTAGTAAACAGATTTTGGAGGGAAAAACACTGAAAACAAAAATATTCCTTCAATAAGTCTGTGTCTCTTTATTATGGGTCTACTTTTTGACTAATTCATCTGTCTGCATGTTAGACAGTCAAGTCCTAACAACTGAAGAACCCCAGCAGAGCCTCTATCCATGCATCCCTCTATCCATGCATCCCTCTATCCATGCATCCCTTTATCCATGCATCCCTTTATCCATGCATCCCTTTATCCATGCATCCCTCTATCCATGCATCCCTCTATCCATGCATCCCTTTATCCATGCATCCCTTTATCCATGCATCCCTTTATCCATGCATCCCTTTATCCATGCATCCCTTTATCCATGCATCCCTCTATCCATGCATCCCTTTCCTCTCCTACCGCTATATGTGGACTCGCAGCACATCACAGGCTCCAGATATATATTTGAGTATTTTATCCGTCAGCCACTCGTTTCACCTGCAGCCCTCTCCGTGTGTGTGGGCACCTGAGTGTATGGCTGGCGAGCGGAGGGATGTGAGTGTTTAATGCAGTGTGTGGGACGTGGAGATGAGCAACCCTACACCTCAACATCTCTCACCTGCTGGCAAGAGGAGATGATGAGCAGGTAGGTGGAGAGTCAGCAGGAAATTGCAGCTTCTGCTTCTGCAGAAAAAAGCCGAAAGCAGAGGATTGTTTGCATTTCTCATTGTGGTTTGATGTAATTATGCGTACAGAGGTGTTACTGTGAGGTTTAGTGGGGAAAAAAGAGAATCTGTTCCCTGAAATGAGCTCAAATTCAAAATCATCGGTGCAAAGTATCGCACCTTAATTATTCACTAATTGACACATCAAGCAGATCACGTTTCACGGAGAAGTTCTTCCCCTCGGCTGCTGACTTTACCATGAAAAACATGAACCTGACACTCAGCCTTTTTAATAATTCACCACAGTTTTCCAAATAAAAGTTTTGTTGACGATTCCCAGTGAAATACAATCTTATTATCATATTCCTCGAGGCCCAGTTACCTTTCCTAGAAAGGACTGTGTCTGCACATGTGTGACCAATAAAGAAATTCTGGGAAATGTTTTCTGGCAACTGCGGAAGTAAATAAATTAAAAGGTTTTTTTTCCAGAACAAGAAAGCTGAATAAAAGTGCTACAACATAACAGACACATGTCTCAGTAGAACAAGTCTGCAGGGAGTTGAGTAATTTTGTAAGTATTTCACAAGCTTTCCCTAAATCTAATAAAGTAGTTTTGTTTCCTTAATCTAACCAAATGGTTTTGTTTCCTTAATCTAACTGAGTTTCCTGTGAAGATGGAGGTTTATTTTGAAAAGGCCGTATGCATGTCTTGTTGCTAGTTTTCGTAAGAAAACTCACGACAAATGAAGAGTAACTTTTCGTAAGACTAAAATACAAACCGTATGAGGATACGTAGAACCAAAACACGTAGAACCAAAACACGTAGAACCAAAACACGTAGAACCAAAACACGTTGAACCAAAACACGTAGAACCAAAACACGTTGAACCAAAACACGTTGAACCAAAACACGTTGAACCAAAACACAATGACTTAGAGACGAGGGAACCCGGAAGTACAAGAAGGCTGACTCATTTCTGGGTTTCAGGACTCTTTCTTGCAGCTCTCTATCGTCCAATCACAGCGCAGCAACCGTAACTAGGCACGGCAGGCCTGTCAGTCTGAGGATTCCTCCACATCTTAAGTGAGTGTGTGCATTATTTCTTGAATTAATGCACAAAAGAAATTGTCCAATAGTGGAGTTTCTCGCTTTGCTTTAACATTCAATATAATCCTGAAACAAACACAATGTGCAGCTCGTGACATTCCAAGCGCATGAGGCGATTATATGAAATTACATGGAGTATTCTTTTATGGGAAATATTCTGCAAACAACCTCTAATGGAAGCATGAAAAAGGCCCGACTAAACAGTCTCTGCTGGGATGTCTGGACTCGGGACGAGGGGGATGGAGGGGGGGGGGGATGATAGCGAAGCAATTACATGGACTCAGGCTAAGTGTTACGTAACAGGAATAGTTTTGTTGCAGATTCAGGATCATTTCAGCAGCAGCAGCAGCTTAAAGCCTCAGTGCTTCTGGATTATTTCAGTTTATTTCATCAAGCTTATTTGTATCCCCTCCACCTTCTGTTATCCACCGAGAGAAAACTTTGCGTGGCTCGACCCATTTATGTCATCAGGTCAGGGTTTTTGTTTGATTTTCATATCGTCAAATCAACCGGGTGGAGAACCTTGTCTTTTGTAAAGCCAAAGAAAGACAAAGGTCATTTTTAGTTATTTCCTGGTTTGGGCGAGGGATGCTCAGGACTGGTATCGGTCCCATTATTCAACATATTAGGTCGCTACTGACTCCGATAACTGGATCGAGTGTTGCTGACAGTGGGGCCAATCTATATGTAAATAACATAAACATTATGAATTAGAATTTTAATTTGTTGCTGCACTAAAAAAAAGTTTACACCTGAATTCCTGTTAATTTTGAAGATTTTTCTTTTTTTTACCAAGCTGCTGGAGTACGATTTCTTTATTTTGATAACAAATAACAATTCAATAAATGTATCACTTTGTATTTATTAGTTACATTTCTTGTCACTATCTGGGTACTGACACATTTTTGCACATAGGACACATAAAGGCAACACCCCCCTTTTTCTTTTGTCATTTTCAGAAATAATAGTATTTATGAAAAATGAAAGGCTGGCTCTGCCACACGCCTGAGGCGTCAGATAGGTGGTGAGGGCATTTTACTGAATGCTTCTATTCACATGATTGGTATCAAATGAAGTATAAAAACCAAAAGGTCGAATGAACTCTGCTGGTGTCGTCTCACTTTGAGATTTCAGGTATCGATGCTCAGCGCTCTGCGTTTAGGCTGAAGTCTGTTTTCCTTAAAACATAGTTGACACAGAAGGTTTCCTCCCTGCAGATCAAGCGTTCGCCCCAAAAACATTCTCAATGTTCACAGAACTTTTTGCGGATGTTCACGCATTTAAAGAAAACTCCCGCAAAACATCGTAAAAGTTAGAAAATATCAGGATATTTCAAAGTTCTCGTAACCTTTCTCCTTATTCACTGAACGTAAACATGAACATAAATTACTTCATTTATCATGCAACAATCATCTGTAGTGCAAACATCATTTAATTAAAGACCCCGTCTGTCCTACGACCTTTGCATTGGATGAAGAAGAAAAAAAACCTTGAATGGGGAAGAAAAGTAAGAAACCTGAGGGAGGGCAACCGAGGAGGACACACAACAGATAGCGGACAAACGTTAACATCAAACCCTGACGCCGAGCAGCAGGCGGCCTCTGTTGTGTAATCCCCTCTGCTTCCACACACAAGTCTTTGTAGTCCGCTGTAACAGTTTTATAAATCACATTTTCATCGGGCTGAGAAGCTTTGAATTTTTTCCTTTTAATGTGTCCTTGACTAACTGTTATTCAGTGATTCGGGGGAAGGCTGCTCCGTTCAGCTGACCGCTTTCATACAACACACGTTTTGTTCGGCTTTCACGTCACAAATGCCCCTCTGCAGATGTTTCTCACAGTTACAAAATACTTGTGATTCTTGCACAAAAAAAACGCCTAAAAAAAAACACACATAACCTCACAGTGAAAGAGGGGAGTGCTCGAAAGAAAACGTCAGCTTTTTACCTGCAGCTGACTGCATGTGACCACAGATACCCCGACCTTTAACCTTTGGCCTCCCTGCAGCACTCAATCACTTATCTGTCTTTAAGTAAAACACATTTCAGCGTCTGCTGTTGCAGAACAAACACTGCTTCATATACATCTGCTCGGCTTCTTCACTCTCTTTTTTTTTTTTTTTGCCACATATTCGTATTTAAGGAACTTAAAAAATGTGTGACTGTTAATATCTGTAGTGTTACTGTGGTAATATTGATTTTTGATTGTGATCAAGGTAGAAAATGGCTAAAAACCTAGTCTTAAAGGTACAGTGCATGTAGGGGGCTCTATTGGCAGAAATGGAATATGATATGGATGTTTTCTTTAGTGTACAATCACCTAAAAATAAGAATCGTTGGTGTTTAGTTACCTTGCAATGAGCCGTTTATATCCTCTTCACGGAGTCGGCCATGTTTCTACAGGAGCCCAGAACGGACAAACATAACACGAGGGAGAAGTTTCAGTTGTTTGCAATCTGCCCAAACGCCACACACTTTGTACCTTTTTTTTTAAAAAAAAACTCAACTTATCATCACTATTAAGATGGAACCTGATTGTCTTTGAGGTTCAGAGCGGGAGACAAAGTTCCACGGGTGAATCGGTGCCAGACAGATTATTAGACGTTTGTTGGTACTTTTTAATGGTGCCAGTTTGCCAGAATGTAAACAACAAACAAATTGATGCAGCCAACAGCCTCCCAGGTGTCATGGAAACTGCAGTTGTAAAAACTTCAGTTTGGCCTGAAATTAAAAACTAACTACGTTCGTAGAGAGTCACATTGAGATGCACGTTTTAAAAGGTCACATTCAGAATGCAGTCCGTGTCGGACCTGGTTGAGCTTCAGAGGACAAAAGGATATTTTCATCCAGCAGGGTTTTGAACTTAATCTTCTTGTGATGCAAAAGAAGAAAAAAAATAGATTTGCTTTGATGTGGTGGAAAAAATAAAATAGGATTCTTAATTTGATATGGCGTGACATCTTCATGGGCGTGAGGCTTTGCAGTTTCAGATAAAAGGATTGGTCCCGCTCTCGTCGGCACAATCGGCTCCTTTCATGAAGCTTTTGTCGTACAGTTCTCACTGCACTTAGCTTTTCTTCAGCTTGTCAATCCTGTTATTTGAGTTTTTTTTGGGGGGGGTGGAAACAAGTGGTGCTGATGATACAGACCGAGCAGAGCAGAGTGAGGCTTTTAAAAAAATAAATAAATAAATAACTATGACTCAGCAACTACTACCCTAGAAAGCATGAGTTTCCATGTGCAACGAGCCACACGGATAGAATTGCGGTCTGCCAACACCCATTGGCTGAAAGTAGGTCAAGTTTAGATTCACGTCATTCTCTGCTGTGCTGCCGCAGAAGATTGTGCCCTCGTTGCTCGGATTCACAGATGAATGCAGCGGCAACGACGAGCTTATTCTGTCATGACTGTAAAAAAATTTAATTTAAAATAAAATAAAAGACCGAAACACGCAAACACTCACTTTGGAATTCCAGATATGTGAGTGTGTGAGAACGTGTCACATCTGAGAGAAGAAACTGTGCCAGTCGGGGACGTAATCTGTGTCACTGGCACAACATGAAGCCGCCTTATTAAAGGACACCGGACGGACTTTGAATACGAATATGTTTCAGTTAAAAACGCTAATAAATTACTGGTATTGATTTTTGTGTTATATTTGGTTTCCTGTCAAGTGAGTAAGGTAACATAAAATGTAACTAAAAGATATCACCATTAAACTTCCCCAGTTGATTATTTACATTAAGACAATATTTATTTTTTTTGTATTACAAGTATTCTGACAAGCTACGGACAAATATGCAAATGAGGCATTATCTTTTCAAATACAAGCTAATTTTCATACATTACCAAAACATAAACGTAAGCATTGGAAAAAGCCAGGTTCAAAATTCTTGTTTCATTTTGTTTACATATTAGAGTCAAAGATTTTTATAGAGGGAATTTTGGATATGTCTTTTTATTCATCCATAAATCAGAAAATACTGTCAAAATGCTCCATGTTTTTAGGAACAAAATGTTTTATAAATGAGGCTCTGAATGATATGTGAACAAACCCCTCTGCAGAAACCTTCAGAATATATTGAGGAATGAAAGTGTAAAGTTTGGTGGATGTAAGAGCTACTGAAGTGGAGATTTCTGGATCAGAGTCTGAGAACAAACTCATTTAGAGGAAACGGCCTTTAAAGAGATGTTTAGTTAAATTACAGACATGAAGAAGACTCTACAGGTGAAGAGGGTAAAAATTAATTAACTCATAGATATCACCATGAAACTTCACCAGTTCATTACTGACATTAAGAGGATTATTATTTGTATTACAAATTTTTTGGAAATGTTGTGTTTAAATATGCAAATGAGGTACTATCCAATGGTATCCTTTGGTGAATTTAGGAGAAATCTACAGACACAAACAGACAAAATTGTAAAATGTGTATTTTGGATGGTTTTTTTTACCACCAGACTGAAAGGAAACATTGACCAGTGCATGAAAACAAATACTATGCTACTTACGGTTCAGACCGGTTTTGACTGACTTTCGAGCAGTTTGGTGATTTAAGAATCTTGATCAGTTTAAAAAAAATAACTTAACCTAAAAGTGGAGAGTTGCAGTCTGTTAATGGACCTCTTCCATCACCGATGTTAAATATCTGGCTTGTTTGCTTTAAATACCTCGTGGTGCTGCAATTCCAAGAAAATTTTACGAGAGCAATTAAAACATGGAAAACTTATTAACAGACTACAACAGCAGTTTATGGCAGGTAGTATTTATGATTGTGTGTGTTCAGCCGAAGCAATTGTAAACTACTCTTGTCCGTTTTGAGGTTTGAAACGGGACATGAATCCAACAAATCTTTTACAAATAAAAACGTAAATCTGTAGGTCTAATAAAAGATATGTACCCATGTATATTCAAGGAAGCAACTAATGTCAGAAGTTGCATTTTTGTGTAAAAACTGTTGAATTAAAGCAAACGTGTACATTGAAGGAATATTCAGCACTAAGAGGTGACTATCCGACCCGACACCGATCCCCTGGTCTGCTGTGTTGCATTTAGTCTGTTCTGAAAAGTTAACCCAAAGCTTCATGTCTTAAAGCTGCATTCTCTCTCCTGACCACCAGGGGGCGACTCCTCTGGTTGTATAGAAGTCAAAGCTTCATGTGTTAAAGCTGCATTCTCTCTCCTGACCACCAGGGGCGACTCCTCTGGTTGTATAGAAGTCTATAGAAAATGACTCTACTTCTCTCTTGATTTATTCCCTCAGTAAACATTGTAAACATGAGTTTATGTCTCAATCTCTAGTTTCAAGTCTTCTTCAATACAGCATGATGTTCATTTAGTAAATTATGGTATGGTATGATTTAGGGGCGGGGCTACAAGGTGATCTCTACCACTACCAGAGCCATGTATGGCGTCTTTATTGTCACTTTCATTCACTGGTTGCAAAAAATCAAGTTGGCAACGGCCAAAACACAGAGCTCGAGGCTTCAAAACATCAGTCTACAAACCAACGAGTGACGTCACGGCGACTGCGTCCACTTCTTATGTAAAGTCTGTGGTTGCAACCGTTCTTTCTCATGCTGCATTCCAGTCGAGTCGGAGGTCAGAAGTTCCGGTTGAAGTTTCAGAAACTTCAGACCCTCCGGGCGTTCTGTGTGCACGACACCAAATATTAACAAAAAGAACCGACTGGTCTCATCCAGCATTCGCATCAAAAGCTACGAAAGATAATGCGCCTTAATTTGTAGATATTCCACGAATTTTGATTTTCTGTAGTTTGTAGTCACTTTATTGACCACAAATGATGTTGATTATAAGCAATGAAAGAGAACTGTAAGAAAAAAAGTGTATCTATGTATATTTGTGAATTTATATATACTTTTATTTATATTTTCTTTGTATATATATATATATTTGCCCTACAATCTATTACCTTCACATTCAGGAATCTCATCGAGTCGACACAAACATTCAGAAAAATGCAATAATTTAAGCATCACATTTCTGACCAACCCAAGCAGCGTTTCATCAGTTATGATCAGTAAACCCTGCAGGGAACTCTTGGGGAGCGTAAAGGAATATGGAACCCTCCTCTTACAGAGGAAAACAACGTACTATATGCCTTTTAAAAACCGCAGCGCACACAAACTAATAATAGCATGACTCGTGGCAGCAGAGGGACTTCTCTGCCAATCAGAGCTTGAATTAGGACTGAATTATATATATATATATATATGTGTGTGTGTGTATATAGATATATATATATATACACACACACACACACATATATATATATATATATATATATATATATATATATACATATATATATATATACATACATACATACATACATACATACACATATATATAAATATATTTGTATTATTTTTCATTTATTTATATTAATATTTTTTTATTTATATACAGTTTTTTTTTTATAGATATTATCTATATTTACATTTATTTCTATAAATGTATTTGTATTTATATATAGTATTTATATTGACAGTATATACATTTATTTATATTTATTTGAATATATATTTAAACATTGTCATCACAAGATTACAATGATTACAATGACCAAAAAAACAAAAAATTAAATAGTTACAATAATAAAAAAATTTGAGTTTTTTTAAAAACACGATCATATTTAAAATATTTTAAAATCTCCAATATTGTTTTTTTTTTCTTCCCCCACGTGGTTTGAAGGCGCCGCGAGGAAAGCGTCGCGGCCCTCCCCTTTGCTTTTGACGTCACCCGCGTCAGTCTCCGCACATGGATGGAGAACCTCCGCCCCCCCCCACCCCCTCTCCCCCCCCTCCTCCCCCCTCCTCCCTCTCCTCCAGCTATTTGCCAGCCTGCTCCGTCTGCAGGCAGCCAGCCGCTCACCGTCCTGCTGCCGCGCGGAGCCCCGTCTTCTCCCTCCGAGCTGCCGGCGCCCGTTCGTGTTCGTCCCCGTCTGTGAGGATCTCCGCGGGGGGGCCCCCAGGATCGCGAGCCCGGTCGCCTCTTCTACTTTTTTCTTTTATTGTGGGGGGGAAACAAAATTAATTCTCAGTTCTCCACCTGCCCTTTAAGACATAATGGAGAAAATGGCCAGACCTCTTCCCGTAAACCCGACTCACGGCGTCCTGAAGTCGCTGCTGGAAAACCCGCTGAAGATGCCTTTCCATCACGATGAAGGTATGTTTAAAATAAATAAATAAATAAATTAAAAAAAAACGTATAAACTTGACGACACCGACTTTGCTTTCGTTTCCTCCCTATTTGTTTATTTAAATCCCGTAGACAGCCGGGGTTGTTGACGGTTATATACAGTTTCAACTAAAGCCACCTCGAGTGACGCCTCTTCAATTTATACGATCTTTGTCGAAAAAGAAACAATGTATTCTTAAGAGTTGGCAGCAGAGATATGTATAAACAGAAAGATGATTGTCTCAGCTGGATTTTTAGTTAACATGAACTTCAGTTTAGGCTAATGAGCTCGTTTAGCTTGGAATTAATATCTAAATATGCACATTAAAGACCGATTTGCGTGTGTTGCTGTTGTGCCTGCGCTTTTTAATTTTTTTTTTAGCTTGCAGGTGCGTCTATAACCTTTAAACCCCCTTGTCTTCAGTGGGATTTATATTAGTGCTACCACAAGCTGTCGATAGAGGGCGTCGTTTCTGTTCAGATGCCCCTCTGTTTGTATTGTTGAATGTGTTGAGTGATAATAAATTACCATAATAAAAAAAATCTCAATTAAGTCCTGAAGGTAGTTTTGGGTTTTAAAGTAGTTTAGACTAACAAGATACTTTGCAAAACATTGATGTCAACGGCTGTCAGTGTGGTTGACAATTATAAATGTTTTTCCTTTTGGTAAATTGGTTGAACTGAACCTTTTTTAAAAAAAAAAAAAAACTAAATACTATTTATACCCGTGCATTGACCCGTGGTCCCCCTCCGCTGTGACACACTGAACTGACTTTGTGCAAACATTTGGCAGGATTTGGGAAAGACCAGGAGAAAGAGAAGAAGCTGGACGATGAGAGCCGCGAGGCGAGCCACCCGCAGTCGGCCTTCCTCGGCCCGACGCTCTGGGACAAGACGCTGCCCTACGACGGGGACAACTTTCAGCTGGAGTACATGGACCTGGAGGAGTTCCTGTCGGAGAACGGCATCCCCGCCAACACGGCCCAGGGCCCCCAGGGCCCCCAGGGCCCGCGGGCCATGCGGGCCACGCCGCCCGCCACACCTACGCCCACAGTGGTGGACCTCAGCAGCCGCGCCACCACCTCGGTTCACACGGCCATGCCGCCTCAGACATGCCTCCGCAGCCCCGGCACGGCAGGTAGGAACCGCACGCAGCCAGGGGAACCAAAAAAACCTGCACACCAGGAAACCGGCAGCTTCACACGCTTGTTCACACGCTTGTTCACACGCTTGTTCACACGCTTGTTCACACGCTTGTTCACACCTCCAGAGGGCTGTGACACACGCACGCACACACACGCACACACACACACACACACACACACCCTCCACTGTTCGAAAAAAAACTGCCAAAAATGCACAGCAAGAACAGGTTCTTGTGGTTTGTGTCCCTGAAGGCATCAGGATCCAGATCTGTTTCTCAATTTAAAATCCTGCTTCTCCCTCGTTGCAGCGTGTGACCACAGGTTAGAAAAACACCGGCTCTGATTCTCGTTACGGCCCTGAACTGGACTTTGGAGCCTCAACGGGGCTCAAGTCCAAGAATGCAGCACAGTCCTAATTCAAGCTCTGATTGGCAGAGAAGTCCCTCTGCTGCCACGAGTCATGCTTTTATTAGTTCGTGTGCGCTGCGGTTTTTAAAAGGCATATAGTACGTTGTTTTCCTCTGTAAGAGGAGGGGTCCATATTCCTTTACGCTCCCCAAGAGTTCCCTGCAGGGTTTACTGATCATAACTGATGAAACGCTGCTTGGGTTGGTCAGAAATGTGATGCATAAATTATTGCATTTTTCTAGTGTGTGTGTGTGTGTGTGTGTGTGTGTGTGTGTGTGTGTGTGTGTGTGTGTGTGTGTGTGTGTGTGTGTGTGTGTGTGTGTGTGTGTGTGTGTGTGTGTGTGTGTGTGTGTGTGTGTGTGTGTGTGTGGACTCGATGAGATTCCTGATTTTGAAGGTAATTGGCTTATTTGACTGAGATTGACTTATTTCCCGGAAATGATTGAGCAAATCTCTGATAAACACGTGAGTTAAAGATTCTTCCACAGATCTGAAGATTAGATCTCTGAAGGCACCTAGATGTATTTTTAAATGATAAGACCGTCAGCGTTACGAAGCTAAAAGCTGCTCGTTCCTTTCATCACGTGAACGAGAGCCGAGGTCGGTTTTCAGACTTGAAGCGTTTTTAAACTGAGTTTGTGAATCTGCTGCCAGAAAATATTTGAGTCATTTAAAAGGTGTGTGTGTGTGTGTGGGTGGGTGGGTGGGTGGGTGTGTGGGGGGGTCACACATTTAAATCCCCTGGCAGCTCGATGCCGATCGATCCGGCTGACGGAGGATCAGCCATCGATGACGTCCACGTTTAAAGGGCCGGTTTCTACCAGAGCAACAGATACTTAAAGGCCGTGTGTCTGGGGCTGTTTGCTCAATGAAGGACACACACAGTATTCAAGTATCAATAAATCAAAAGGGAGAAAATCTACAATAACCAAACCAAAATATTCAACTGGTCAGACTTTAATTAATTTGATTAATTCTTAGACCAAATTTAAAAAAATGATGCAGGTTGACCAAAGAGTTTTTACAGATGTTTAAATAAATATAAATATTGTGCCAAATATTGTGACAAACAAGTGAACCAACATAACAAAAATAGTAATCACAGTATTTATCAATATAGAAATAAACCTTTGCTGTAAACCAAAAGTTGTGTGTGTGTGTGTGTGTGTGTGTGTGTGTGTGTGTGTGTGTGTGTGTGTATATATATATATAATAAATTATAATGGTTTTGTTTCTTATAATAATGACACCTTGAAGTAGAAATGGATGCAAACGGAGCCAGGATGCTCCTTCCTGTTGTTTTTCTTTGCTGCAATCATGAACCGAGTAAACTAAAGCTGCAAAGTCTGTTATTGTTTAATACAATGACTCATTGTTTTGTCCATAAAATTCCCAAAACGGCTTCAGGGGATGTTCCTTAAAATCCCGTCTTTTATAAAAGTATAAAACAGAAGAAAGCAGCACCCCCCCCCCCCCCCCCCCCCACACACACACACACACACACACACACACACACACACACACACACACACCTGCAACATGTTTGAGCGTCTAGACCTGAGTTCGAGAAGGAGTGCTGCAATATTTAGTAACATATTTCCTGAACATGAAAAGACATGAAATAACGATCCGTGTCAGCAGGATGTTTTCGTGTGTGTGTGTGTGTGTGTGTGTGTGTGTGTGTGTGTGTGTGTGTGTGTGTGTGTGTGTGTGTGTGTGTGTGTGTGTGTGTGTGTGTGTGTGTGTGTGTGTGTGTGTGTGTGTGTGTGTGTCTCACGTGAAGGCGGATGGGGTTTCCTGCAGCGTGCCGGGCCATGTGACAGACACATGCAGGCACCGTGTGCAGCAGCGCTTGAGCTGCAGACGGGAGCTTGTCACGGCATGACCCTCCCCTCTCACTTTCACCCCACCCCCTCTCACTTTCACCCTCCCCTCTCCTCTCACCCTCTCACCCTCCCCTCTGACACTCTCCACTTCCCGTCCCGTCTCCCTCTCGGGCTCCGGCGCCGGCCTGGAGTCGGAGCCAAAGCACAGCTTGTACCCTGCAGAGGGATCACATGGGCTCTGCTGTGCTTTTGTCACGTGGGCGCAATATTGTTCCAGCTCGCCCGGGCCTCTTCTCGTGTAACCGGCCGCCGCCCACAACAACAACAACAACAACAACAACCACTATTCCTCTGTTCTCGTGCTAGCAAGCAGCACCGCAGGCGGCTGATGGCGTCGTTATGACGACCCAACGGGCGCCTCGGTGTAGTTATCGGTCTGAGCGGCCTGCAGGTCGGAGGGAGAGGCGGAGGCGGGGGCGGGGGGGTCAAAGGTCGCCTTGTGGTGCAATCCAGCGTGTTAGTCGAGGAAAGGTGACTCGGTGAGGAACGTCCTCTCGGATCAGCAGGTTCTGCCTGAGCGACCTGCAGGAAGAGGAAGTGCACGTCCTGGAAACACAATAACAATCTGCAGGGTGTGGTGGTGAATTAATTTTAGGACGGGTTAGAATCCCGCAGATGATGATTTATTTGTTTTTGTGAATATTTTGACCCTCTACACAGGCCGTTCAGAAAAGATAAACTCTTTCCAGTCGTATCTTTCACAATAAAAGCCTTGAGCGTCTAATATTCACATCATATTTTGCATTTTGGTGTCGTTTTTTTCTTTCTTACCGTCAAAAAGACGTCAATCTTTTCTTCAAGGCTCATTAATTTCCTAAAAACAAGCTGGTCACTGTAGGAGGAATTAGGGCTTTTGTTTGGGACTATTTTCAGCGGTGGATTAATCCACATTTGCCGCTCTAGTGAGTGTTTGTGGCAGCAGGATGGTGTGTGTGTGTGAGATTTTAGTCCCAATAATCGTGTGTGTGTGTGTGTGCGCGTGTGTGTGTGTGTGTGTGTGTGTGTGTGTGTGTGAGTGAGAGATTTTAGTCCCAATAATCTAGCGTGTGTGTTCATGGTGATGTGTTTTAATGGAGATCAATGCTCCGAGGTGGAACGTCCCAGCTTTGATACACAGATAATAGTCTTTTCTTTCTGGGACACGTGACGGTTGTCTTGGTAACATTGTGAGATTAATCTAAAGTCAATTAGGGGCCAAAGGGCGAGTTGTTTTTGTTGTCCAGTCTTTGAGAGGGAGACCTGGCGGTTGTTGGTCCCGCGTCATCAAACCCAGCTTCAGCGTTGTGGCCCGTCCTCTCCCCTGGAGCGAGGCCGGCGTGAGTCGAGCTCAACGGGCTCGCGGGTCTACTTTTAGCGCAGGGCGGCGTTTTTAACTCGGCTAATTAGGAGATCAGAAGGAGTCGTGAAGGTGTCAGAAGGCCTGGAGGATCGTCTCGGTCTAGTTTTAGTCAGGAAGCGGCAGAAAGATGTTGGTGTTTTAATGATGTAACAATTGTGGTTGAGTAGTAATCTGGATGAAGACGTTCTCTGGTTGCAGCTTCTCACACGTGAAGCTTTTCTACGTAACATTTTTTTTTTTAAGGTCAAACAAAACAAGCAGCATCACGTGTTATTGATCAAACAATCAAGAACTTTGGTATTTTTCCATCTGGATACTGGACCAATTCCACGAATGGACACAAACATGATAAAATGGTCCAAGTTGAAAATAATGATCTTTTTTTTGGTACTGAGATGATTTGATGCTCTGCAAACTCGGCACACACATTTGTTGTCTTGTTTACTTCAGAGCTTAAACGATAAATTGGTTAGTTTAAAAAAAAAAAAAAATCAATGACCTTTTTTGGTAACTTTTCCACATCAGGACATTTGGGGAATTGTGATGCTGAACGTTGCCCCTCGATTCATCCATAAAGTACTTGGTAGCTCATTCAGGTTCTTTTATTAAGGGGAAGTTTGTGTTTGGCAAATGATAAAAAATGTTTTTGTGGCGAACACATGTTGATATTTCTTTCACTAAAATGTTAAAAGTCCTAAGTTTGGTTTAAAATGGAAGAGAAGCCCGCCCTGCTTGTTGTTGTTGTTGTTGTTGTTGTTGTTGTGGTGATGGAGCCCATCCCTTCCTCCGGGCAGGACCGCGTCTCCGGATGCACTTCCTGTTTTGCTTCTGATTCGTGCACCGAGAGCCGAGCACCTATTTTATTTTATTTTATTTTATTTTATTTTATTTTATTTTATTTTATTTTATTCATTTATTTATTTAAAAGCTCTCCAGAGCCAGGAATCGGTTTGACCCCGGTTCACTGTGACTGAAGGTCGGCGGCATCGACCGGCCGTGGCCCGGCCCCAAAGCCCCGAGATGTAGGTCACCGTGTACCAGCCGCCGGCATTACGCCGGCTAATGACCAGCCTGCCGTGTGCTGCACATCCAGCAGGTCGCTTCTTTTTTTTTTTCTTTTTTTTTTTTATCACAAACCAAATCAGTGCTAATGTAAAGAATCGTAATGGCGATGAGGAATAATGAACAGAGTCACCCTCAGCTGCTCGGCTCTGGGATCAATCAGAGAGGCTTTTGTGGAGAGGCGTGCAGACCCCCTCAGGCTCGAGCTGCTGGTCTGGGATCAGCTGACGGGAGCTGCAGAGAGCTGCAGAGTTAATGATGTACAAGATGATATAAAGCTTGTGTGACGGCGCCACCTGCTGGTTCGGATGAGACACAGCACCCGGGTTAGAAACGGGATCGAGGCCTCGTGCTCGGTTACCCCACCCGCTGCTCCTCCTGCGTCCAGCTTTTCACAGCTTCACAGATAAAGAGCTGCTGCATGGCCGATCACCCCCCCCCCACCCCCCCCAAAGTGTCACCTTGACTTCTTTTAATGCCACTTTCACCATTAGAGTCCAAATCACAGGTGTTTGCTTCCTACTGCCTTTAAACTCTTTACACCCTCTCTTTATTTATTTATTTATTTATTTATCTTTGGGATGGTTCTGGTGACGTTGTTCTTCCAGCGATACCAGTTCCTCTGCAACGACCTGATGTCACGTCATCATTTATCCTCTCGTTCACACGACACCGGGGCAAAACCGACAGGTGTCAATCGCTCCCGATCCGTACTGAGCATGTGCGAACTGGTGCCGAACGCCTGAGGTTAAACTCTGTGATAGCAGCTAGCGGAGGTCGCGTTGAGTTACATTACGATGCGTTCAAGCTCTACGCGGTTAGAAAATTATTATTATTGGGTAGAGGGGTAACGGATCGTTGTCGGCATTAATGCTCTCTATGCTCCATCGTGAATACAACAACAAATCCATGTTGAAATCAACAGGAGAGCTAGTAACGTTAGCAGCACCGCTAGTAACGTTAGCAGCACCGCTAACGGCGAACGTACAGAGGTTCCATTCAGTTCCATTGTGATGCGTTCAGGCTCTGTTCAGTAAACATTTGAGAATTATGGCCTGTTAAACTTATAATAATACTTATTATACGTCATTAAAACTACTGATGCCAAATTAAATAAAGCTCCAATAATTTGTGTGATTTTTGTGTTTTCTGGCAGCTAATGTGTGACGTTTCCCTTCTCGCAGCACTGCCCTCGGCCCGCGACTCCCCCAGCCCCATCGACCCCGAGTCCATCGAGGTGCCTCTGGCCTACGAGCCGGACCCCCAGGACCTGGCTCTGTCCAGCGTCCCCGGACAGGAAATGTTCGACCCCAGGAAATGCAAGTTCTCCGCCGAGGAGCTGAAGCCGCAGCCGATGATCAAGAAAGCCCGCAAGGTGTTCATCCCCGAAGACCTGAAGGTGACTGCTCTGTTTGTCTGTGAGGGAGGGGGGGTCAGGGGTCAGGGGTCAGATGACCCAGATGTTTTCATTCATTCATTTTTCAGTATCGATAAAATACCCAAGTTTTTCTTTCTTTGAGAAATGGATAAAAATCCCACCTTTTTCCTTTTTATTTCACTAAATAAGCCAAACTTTAGGCTAAAATAAAAAAAAGTTTTATTCAAATCAGGAAGAAAAGAAACGGACGCCAGCTTTCGTAACTTCGTAAAGTTTTCAGCACATTTTTGTTCTTTGAGGTTTGAAACAAATCCCTTTTTAAAACGTGTTGATTGGTGATATAATTTAAAGTGACAGCGTCTGGTGAGCAGCAGCTGGAGGCCTTTCATCCTCCTTAGACCCACAAACAAACCATAAAATAACCAGTATTTATTTATTTATTTGTATTCATTTAAATTCAAACCACCCGTCTGTGTGCTGTGACACGTGCTGACGCGCCCGCTCTCCCCCTCAGGACGACCGGTACTGGGCCCGGCGCAGAAAGAACAACGTGGCGGCCAAGAGGTCCCGGGACGCCCGGCGGCTGAAGGAGAACCAGATCGCCATCCGGGCCAGCTTCCTGGAGAAGGAGAACGGCGCCCTCCGCATGGAGGTGGCGGAGATCAGGAAGGAGCTCGGCCGCTGCAAGAACATTGTGGCTAAATACGAGGCCCGACACGGGCCCCTGTGAGAGCCCCCCCCCCCTGCCCCCCCCCCACAAAACAACAACCCGACCACACCCTTTTTACTCTACCCCCGTCCCCCAGCCTCCAGCCTCCCCTCCAGTTTAAAGGACAATGTGTCTCTCTTTTGGTGGCACCGCCCTCCTCCCCCCCCACCCCCCTCCTCCCTCGTACCCCCCCCCCACCTTTCAACCAACACACACCTGTATGATTCTGGTGTTCGACTTCTATCACAAGCTTCAATTTGTCCGTTTCCTCCTGCTATGTTTCTGTGCTCGACTAAATACATATATACATACTTATGTGTATTAACACACGCATTCTTCCCACTTTGATGTACTGTGAGAAGTTATGAGCCAACCCACCAGCTGAAGCACCGCCCCCCCCTCCCCCCCTCCCCCCCTACCTTCCATTTTTTGAGAATCGATGCCATGCTGTGTGTTCGTTCACTTTCATACCAATTTTTATACGTGAGATCAGGACTGTAAACTGTTGTTTCCCCCTTTTCTTCTTTTTCTTCTTCTGTGTTTATATCATGTGACGTGTCCAAGAGCGTTTTCTTTTTCTTTCTTTTTTAAACCCCCGTAAATGTTTGGGTCCCCCCTCCCATCCCATCCCTCGCCATCAGCAACAATCCTGTTTTTCTTGATGTGGTATATTTCAGTCTTAACCTCCCGCCGCTCCCAGTTCAGATAGCACTTAAAGTATATATATATATATATATATATATATATATATATATATATATATACACATACACACACTTTATTTGTCTCCTCTGTGCAAATCGTGACCTTTTTATTATTATTTTTTCTTCGTGAACTGGACACTGAGCAATAAGTATTGTCCACAACTAAACTGCCCCCCACCTCCCCACCCCACACACACACACACACACACACACATTTGAACTAACTTTATGGACCTTCTGCACTAAAGCATTTCACAATCTGATCCGGCGCGATGTTTTCCAAGCGCTCAAACTAATTTCCTCCGCCGATATTCTGTTGATATAATTGTTAGTATTAATACTACTTGTCGTTTAGTTTCCTCCTTTTTGTTTTCAGATTCGAGCATGATTTTCTTTCACAGGACGAAAATGTGCAAATCTTCTTTTTTTGTTCTTTTTTGCAAAGTTGTTGATAATTATTTTTGCTTCTGTTTAACTTTAGCATGATTTAATGAGTGTTTTTATTTTAGCAATCAATACAGATGTCTGTAGTCTCTCATTGTAGCTCTGTTTGCCCATTTTTCTTTCTTTTTTTTTTTTTTTTAAAGATGGCTGTATGAATGTAAAAGATGTTGCCAGAACAACAGGAGTTGGATGGTGTTGTCCGATGCTGTGGTGAACCCGATCAATTTGTTTACTGCAGACCAAACGATCCACAAACAGAGACGATATATTGGTTACAAGAGATATGTTTATATGAAACTTATTCTATAAGTTCTTTTTGTACAGTATTTTTCCTATACATGACTAAACTATGTATTTTAAAAGGCACGACAGATCCAGAATATTATTAAAGAATACAAATATATAATTAAAAAGATATAGTGGTATTTTGATATTCTATATTCGCTAGGACACGGTAGTTTTACAGATATATATGTGGATATTCAGCAGCGCCCAAACCTCCTGGGCATCATTATTATTATTTTTATTATTATTATTATAACACTCCAGCTTGTGTTGGCGCCACCTTGAGGCTCCCATATAAATCCCATTTAACTCTGAGGAAGCAGATGCTGAAGAATGCAGTCCAGAAGAGAGAATGTACAGTCAGGCACTCATTTGTCCATCTGGTTTAGTCATGTGACCTCCTAACCCCTCCCCCTTCGACGCGTCCTGGTGTTTCTTACAGTAGTGAATATATATTTCTTTTGTGAGTCGCTTCTTTCTGCTCTGATTTGACGGGTTGAAGTTACTATGAAGGAAGAGGGGAATCAACAGCTGGTCGCTCTGCTGCTCTGTGATTGGTTCCTTCACCCCACGTCGTTGGAGCGTGTCCCTGAACCTGAGTGATGGATGCTGGGAAGCTTTCTTTATTTAATTTTTCAAAAATATATATATATTATTTCTTTATGGAGTTCTCATTTTAATTTTGTCAGTTTATTTTCATATATATATATATATATATATATATAGGCAGAGATATATATATATATATATATATATATATATATATGTATATGTATATGTATGTATATGTATATGTATATGTATGTATATATATGTATATATATATATATATATATATATATAAATTATATAATTTTTATTTTTATTTTTACATATACATCATGACATTTATATTTGAGAAAATATTTTTTTGTTTTAATAGTGTCAGCCCTGGACTTCCATACTTTTTTGTCAGCCTCAGTATTTGGTTCCTTTTCAGGGTGGAAATTTAAAAACATGAAAAAAACCAAACCATCCAATCCAATATCGTCCCAATAAAACGTTGAATCCCGTCCAGACTCGGCTGAACATCGCCGATCCAAAGGAGGACGTAGGAAAACGCTTCTTTTCTAACCAACAAACTCTCGTCTTGGTGGGTTTTTTTTGTGCTTCAGAGTTTGAACCGGGTTCGTAGAGAAGACCTGAAAGATATATACAAATATAAATATAGGAAAAAGCCAATAATTAATCCATGCGTATCCCAGAAGTACCTCACTGTGGAGTGATTTCACTACCTCACCCGGAAACGTGACCCCTGACCCCGAGTCTACTCCAGTGCCTTGAATACACTGAGACATATTATAATCGCTTATCAACCCTCATTTCTTCTTCTCTTTTTTGGGACATTGCAACAGACTTGTAACCTTTGTATTCATGGCAACACCAGCAGACTGTTTGAGTGTAAACACGCGGCGTGGAGGCGTGTCCTCGGTCCGGGTGGGCGTGGAGCGAATGCATGACTTCAGCCTCTCCGTCTCTGTACTCTGTAGTGTCTAATAATAAAATCCCAATTATTTTTGCCGTGTCTCCTGTCTCTGCTCATCCATGCAGGGCTTTTGTTTTTATATATATAAATATATATAAATAAGGCTTGTGTCCGTTGCATTGAATGTTGAAAAGTATCCAAATTTGGCTCCACTTAAGTTTTTCTTTCAGATATTTCTATGTGATGTGTGAATCTGTAAATAAGTAAAATTTAAATTGCCAAATATTGTCTTCTGGTCTCTTAAAATATTGCAACGTAAATGAAAGATTTAAATCTGTAACGAACTGAATACTGGGAGATAATTCAGGAGACATCTAGTGTTCAAACGAGGGCGAGGATATTCCAGTTTATTTATTTGTACTGTTATTAAACAGGCAGGACTGGAAACTCAGGAAGCTTTAAGTGTTTAAAAGCAGCCTTCAGCTTTCGGCTAAAGTCGACACCAAAGATTTATTGTTTTTAATCAGTGATTCTTTTTATTACTATTCTGTTGTCTACAGACTTAAATAAAGTACTAGCTAACTCAGGTACAGTTACTTTTAAATGTGCACCGTGCCTGCAAAACATATACAATATAAATGAAATAAATCTGGTCGGTGCAGAAGTCTCTTTCTATGTTTTACGTTATCTTTTAAAATCCTGTCAGAAAAGAGTCTGGTCTCTTTCTGTGTCCCTGCAGGACATGGAAGTCTCCAACGAGAGACAGACGATGCAAACAGAGTTTAAAAAGAGGAAACCCTCACGGTGCTCGGGGTGAATGAGGATGTCGTCATCATGACTTTATTGTCACATTAGAAAGGTGGTACTCGGTATAGTGGAGGGGCGTTCATGTAAATATGCAGCAGCACCATTAACACCCAATGGAAAAGACAAAAAAAAAAAAAAGCAGCAGTTTCCCCACCCCGCCCCTCTCTCTCTCCCCCCCCCCTCTCTCCTGCAAAGGCCAGGATCATGTAATGAACGGAACACCAGAATATACAAACATTACAAAACACAGTGGTTATTAACAAGAGCCACAAGTCAGAAATATGCAGTCGTTCAGCTCCGAAGAGGAAAAGCAACACGAGGCGGGAATCTGGAGCCACGAAGCAAATTTACACAAAAGGTGAGTTTGTCTGCAGAATCCAGACAGGAAGCAGTCGGTCCTGGTGGAGGAGCGGTGGAAACGTAACACCGGGCGACAGTACGAAGGTCGTGCATGCACACGCTTCACATTAATAACTACGAGGGAAAAAAAATAAATAAAAAAACCACAGTTCTCTCCTCGTATTACCTGAAACTTATTTTCTCTCATCGTTTGGCTCATTTAGCTAAAAGAATCCCAGCTTGCCCTGAAATGCTGTTCGTCACTGTCTCCGCCCCACCAGCAGGGGGCGCTACACACTGAGGAGGAGAAACTGTGGATCCCTGATCACAGAGGGCTGCGGTTTGAACAGAAAAAAAAAACAAACACACAAAATAAAAATAAAAGGTCAAAAAACACGCGTGGATCAGATGGGTCGACGATGTAATCACCGTAAAATCAAAGATTACAAAAAGAAAAACTAAAGAAGCAAACTCCTGTCTGAGCTACCGACGAGCGCCGGGTTGAAAAGCATCAGCCCCTTTTGATCCAGAGGAAAGATGGCGTGCGATTCACACTTGTTCTTTGATACAATTGTTCCTGATTTTAAATCTAATTGTCTCGAAAGTTTATTTGTACATGAAATCTTTGGTTCTTTTGTTTATATTTCTCAAAAGCAACCCTGCTACTGATAACCTCGGATTCTTAGCACCTCACTCCGTGTCCCCAGTGTTCAGATGGTTTTGACACAAAAAACAACCCCAAAAAACCCCAAATGTGGAATGTGACTCCTCAAAACGATACAAAAGACTCGCTATCAAATCCCTCGAGTACTGAATGTGCCAGGGTTCATTGTAAAAAGTCAAACATCTCCCTCACCGTCCAGTTTGAAGTCGTACAAAACAGCTTTGAAAGTAGCTTTTTGTTCGTCAGGGAGACGCTGACAGCCCCCCGCCCCCCGCCCCCCAACCCCCCCTACCCCGTTAGAAAACAGTAAACAATTCACGGTCATTATTTGCGTAAACTTTACGGCTGTCGCTCCGGCGGGCAGTTGAGGGAGTCGGTGTGCAGGCGGCTCTGCTCAGAAGCACACGGGGTAAAGGTGGAGACCCCCCCCCTCCCACTCCCACTCCCCCCCTCCGGTCCGTGGTCACGACTGGCGGAGGGCATCGGTGCCGCCGGGGGCCTTGTAGAGGTATTTCCAGATGGCGTAGTAGTGCACGGCCGCGGCCAGCGCCACGAACACGTGCCAGATGGCGTGGGCGAAGGGGATGACGCCGTCGCTCTTAAAGAAGAACACGCCGAGGCAGTAGATGAGGCCGCCGCAGGCCAGCTCCTGGAGGCCCTCCGTGTTGCTCTGCAGGGGAGAGACGGGTGAGACGGGAGAGACGGGTGAGACGGGTGGGGGTGGGGGAGAGACGGGAGAGACAGGAGAGACGCAGCGAAACCCTCCCAGCTTTTCTTTAAGTATTCCTTTAATGGCACATAAGGCTGCCATATGAATTGACGCCACAAGAGGGCAGCAGATACCAAAGAGATTTAACTTGCTGAAGAACAAATATTTCCACTTTGCACAACCCCCCCAAAAACAAAATACTACAATATTTGTTGCAGACTTAATTCTGCAAAAAGAGTTTTTAATGCGTAGATCACTCTCTAATGTTGATCATAATATGTTTATTGATAGAAGTGAAGAATTAAACTGATCCTCCCTTTGCTGGAAAAACTCTGCAACAGAATAGGAAGTAAAAAAAACACATTCATAACCCGACTGTAAATATATTCATAAACAATAACGTTACCATTGATGTCACGACTGACGCGGGGAAAAAGCCCATCATCAAGTAGAAGGCCAGCTCAACAAGTTTATACCTGTGGAGACAAACAGAGACGTTCACTGACTCGGTCCATGTGAAGGAAACCTCAGCTCTGATCGCCACAAATATAGATTCTGTATTTTAAGACTTTGGGACTTTTTCTTTTACTGGCTGCTGAATCATCGTTACTGGAACTGAATACAAACACTGAACTACAGAATCCAAGCGGACCAGAACTAAAGCTCACGTACAATCTAAGAGTTCTGCTTCACATCAGGACTTTTTAGAGTCGTTGGGTCGAACAAACCAATTTACTACTGATGTTTATATTTGTATTTACGTTGTAAATCTTTTTTTTTTTTTTTTTTAAAACAAGCTTTCTGTAATCTGTGTGACAATATCAGTGTTAGTTAGTGAGAATATTTGGTTCGTTAATATGGATTGTGCATTAATATGCATTCGTGACTGTAAGTCTGCTTTGTTTTCTTCTTTTTGTTTCATTGCGGATTAATCTGTCGATAATTCTCTTAATTGATCAAAATCGTCGGTTTGATCCCAAACACACACAGATACTAAATTTAAGGCGACACTACAAGCAACAAAAACATTGTTTTCCATTCACTGCTTATTATTAAGATTTTGGGCTATTTTGCTTTCAGTCCACACACACACACACACACACACACACACACACACACACACACACACACACACACACACACACACACACACACACACACACACACACACACACTACTACTTTATCTATTTGCATCTGTAGATTTCTCCTAAACTCACCAAAAGCTTTTTATTTATCTCTAAATAAAAAGAAAGATTCAAAATTCCCTCAGTAAAAACTAGCTTTAATGTTCAGATTTCAGTTTTTTTAAGTGATTCATTCTTATTTCATTTGTTAGTTTAACTGCCATACATATTATTCATGTCATTATTTAATATGCTTGTTATCATATAACTTGTTTCATGAATGTTGATTTTGTTTGGATTTACACTCGATAGGAACTATCTTTACGTCCTACGTTGTGCTGGGACACATTTAGTTGCAACAAGCTCCTGAAGAAGACGCGTGTAGCGGTAAAGATTAAGTTTAAAGTGACAACAAAGTGTTCGTTTTTGAAGATTATTGTTTTCCAAGTGGACTCCCCTCCCTCTCGGTTGTGTGCAGCCAGCGAGGTACATTATGTTAATGTTTCGTCGTGCATATTTACGTGCAAACAGTTTTTGTGTAATGTGAAGGCCAGCTTATTTTGTGCATGTTGAAATGTATTTGATCGCCGGTGGATTGATGGTGGTGGTGTTGACGGAGCTCCATCAGTAACAGAAGAACTAAGGTGTCGTGTATTTCCTAGAGGGAGTGATAGTTAGCTAAATGTAGGCTTCATTAGTATTTCTTCTAAATATCTAGATCGCTGGTCGTCACAGACTTCCTGAAGAGTTCCCAACAGACTTTAACGTAGCAACTCACTTTTCATGATAGTTGAAGACGTAAATGGTCCCAGCAGCCGCCATGAGCCACACAAACCAGCGCATGTGAGCTGCCAGAGGGCCCAGCTCACGCAGGTTCAACCTGAGCAGGAACCGGAGCAGGAAGGAAACCAGGTCAGACTTTAACATACGACCCCTGACCCCCCCAGAGTGTGACCCATCCTGTGTGTGTGTGTGTGTGTGTGTGTGTGTGTGTGTGACGCTCACCACGGTGTGTAGGAGGCAGCGATGAAGAAATAGATGACCACTCGGTCACACATGTGGAAACACTGCTCCATGGACCTGGAACAGACAGACAGGTGGTTGTTTACTCGAGGGTCACATGACGTCAGCAGCAGAACCAACGTGTTCCTACGGGGAAACGCCCCTCTGTTTCACAGGAAGTGATGCCATCTTTCTTTTCATCATCTATTATTCAAAAATACTGTTTTAACGGTATTTTATCTCTGATCAATCTGCCAATTTCGAGCTGCATTTAATTATTTTTTGTGTATCCGATTGGGTTTCTTTGGGCTTTTGTAGCAAAGGGATTTGAAAAGTTTAAATCTCAAAAAAGGAAGTTCCTGAAAACAGTTACTGTCTTGGTCGTGGCACTGATGTAAAAACAGCTGTTACAGTAATATCATGCTTCAGTGATAATGAAACTGTTTCTAACATTTAAAACAAAGTTGAAACACACAACAACCACTGTAGGAAACGGATGAAATTGGGTTTCTGCTCCACAAAAGACCAAAATATGGCAAAACATTATGACTTAATTTGTTGCAATGAGAGCAACAGAAGAGGTTTAACATGAGACCTGAAGAACAGCAGAAAGCAAAACACAGCCACGAGAAAAGAATGTGAAGAGATGAAAACATCCCGGTCAGCAGTAAAGTCTCAGTGTGGCGTTGTTCTGCTGACGGAGACGCCGATGGGGTTCCTACTCTCTCAGGGAGGACCCAGCTGCTATGACAGACGGAGATCGGGCTACACGCTCACACGTTTCTCTGTGGAAGTCGGATTTAAAAGACGTGCAGTCTGCAGCTCCAACTTATCTACGAAGACACACCTCCTACATGCTGAGAAATGATGACAAACTGAGCACAGGATGATGCAAACACACCTGCACTTCAACTTATTGTGAAGCTACCGCTGCAAAAGTTAAATATTTCATGTTACGCCGCCATTTTACCGTAAACGCCGTTTGCTATTATTTAGCTGGTGTTTTGGGTTCCAACTCATTGCTTATTATCCAAGTGTCTCAATGATTTGAAACTATTGCCACGGTCCAGAGTTGACCACAATTACATAACTGTTCTGATAGATAATCTCGTAGGATATGCTACTGTTTCTCATTTTCTGTGTTTTTAATGACTAGAAACCTGTTTTCCAGGCTTCCCAGACCACCTTGCGACCGCGTTTCACTCTGAATATTACAAAAAGAAAGCTTGTATCTTTTGCCTGTGTCCTTGTGCACTTTATATAAATCCATTTATGACAACTTGTCCTGGTACATGTGACTTTTTGTTTGGTTTGCTGTGAACATGGTGGGTCTCCATCCTCCTCCTCCTCCTCCTCCTCCTCCTCCTCTCTCCTCCTCTTCCTCCTCTTCCTCCCTCCTCCTCCCTCCTCCTCACCTCATGTGGCTCCTCTTCCAGGTGATGATGTGGAACACAGTGGAGACCAGGAAGAGGGCGCACAGGCCCACGCCGTACACCCAGGCGGTGATCCTCTCCCAGCCGTCGTCCGACAGACGATGCAGCAGCGCCATGCCGACCACGGCCGGCACGATGAGGAACTACGGAGACGGGACGAGAACCATCAGAACAACGTGCAGATCCAGATGTTCTAAGCTACTGTACTGAGGAACTCTACATTAAAACATTATGAACTAAAGCCACTCACTGCATGGGTGTAGCAGTTTGCAGCGTGCTCATAGCAGGTGGGCTGGTAGCGGCAGTTAGCGGAGGCCCGTCTGTTCATGAACCTGAAACACACAAATAAACAATTATAGAAGGACGATTCAAACCTGTAATACTTCAATGCTGATTTAAGGATGTTATCTATAAAGAAAACAAACCAACAGGGGTGAATGTTTTACGGATATCAAGTGTGATACGTAGATATTAAATCAGAAAAAACAAACATAAGAGCTCTCAAGGTGGGAGATAGGAAGTAAAATACCAGAGAATAAATAATGGACTCTAATCTTTACCTAGAAACTAATATACACAATGATAGAGCCGAATGTAATGTAAGGAATATGACTCCCTGATTTTAACCTGCTTGAGATGCATTGACTTGGCCAATATAATACATTTTAGTCGTTATATTCATAACTACGCGTTAGTTAACAAATTAAATTGCATTTGTTATTTCAGTGAAGATTCTTGGAATTATTCTACTCGTTAAAACTCAATTTAGAGCTAAAACTAACTATTGTCGTTATATTTTAGTATACTAAATGTAGAGTGATATTAAAAGAGAGAAAAGCAACAAATCCACTTATATCTGATAAACTGGGACCTTATTATTATTGTGAATCATCAATTTTTGTTTTTGTTGATTTCAACCTCCTAAAAATCAACATTATCGATAATCTGTATGGCAAAGTTGAACGAGAATCATCCTCAAAACGGCATTAATTTGAATTTATTTTGTTTAAATGACATTCAGCAGCTAAGAGACGTGAAGAATGAGTCAACTGACACTGATATGAACAAAAAAATATATATGTACATTTAAAAGATTTGACATTTCACAAACCTCTGAAAGCTGTTCACCCTCTTCATTTCAGAGCCTTTTTTTCACCACGTGTAAAAAATATATTAATTAATTAAATAAAAAAAATTAAAATAAAACGACCTGAGAAATCAACGGCCACCAAGGGAAACCAACAGCAACCAACAGAACCAACGGCCACCCACGGAACCAATGGCAACCAACGGCAAC
Source organism: Ophiodon elongatus (assembly GCA_016806645.1). NCBI lineage: Eukaryota > Metazoa > Chordata > Actinopteri > Perciformes > Hexagrammidae > Ophiodon > Ophiodon elongatus. The sequence continues at coordinate 780,436 of JACSYO010000040.1, read as the reverse complement.
CAACAGAACCAAAGGCAACCAACGGCCGAGCACGAGCTAACGTTCGCTGCAGCTACAAGGCACCGGAAGCGCCAATACTCCAACTACAAAGGCACCATTTTAGTCTTTTTCTGAGTACCATTCTGCTACAAATGCCGGCTCTACTGTCTCTTCTTCGAGCTGGAGGTGGCCATGAGCGTCAGCGGCTGCCGGGACAAACCGAAAAAAAAGACCCCCGCAAGCACCGGTCAAAGACGGGTAACTCCCCCCGCTGAGCCGCTCTAACTGAAAATATGATTTTTTTTCATTCTTTTTTTACCCTAACCGGTGGCGAGATGTGGAGCGACGGTGGTGTGAGCCAATGAACGGCGAGACGCCCCAGGGCTGTGGGCCAATCAGATATTAGGTGGGCGGGGTGTAGAGGAGCGTGACTTCTCGTTCTGGAGGAGACGAGTAGAGATCGATCGTTTACAGGAAACCAACAAATAAAACGTGTGGAGATAAATTAATAATTATAGAAACACCGGGAAATCTACTGTAGTTTCCCACCATTTCCTTCATCTCTTTATTTGTATTTGTTTCACTTCCTCATTTAAATGTTATATCATTCCTTTACAAAAGGAAAATAAGACAACAGATGCAATACCAAATAACACAGACACATTTAATTAAGTAAAAACTGATTAAAAAAGGATATAAAGGGTTTATAAATAATAATAATAATAATAATAATAATGATAATGGTTAAAACGTCAATTCATCGATATTTCATATAGATATAAATATTTAGTATGACGTTTAAATAGAGAATCTCCCTCCATCATGTCACTTGTAATGTTTTTACATTTACAACTGCAAAGTTAATTTAATTATATATAATTTGAAACAGCAGGCTTGATTGTTTATCAGACAGTTAGAAAACAAAAAAATATCCTTTTTTAATGTTTTTTAACTGAGAAAAAGTTTGTAAATGAGGAGTAAAAACCAGAAATCCATTTTAACCCAAAGCTTGCTCTTAATATTGATTAATAACGAATCTAAGCAATAGTATTCAAACAGAGCACGTTCTCGTCAAACACACGTTGTCTTATAAGAGCCGACACTGATTGTGTCAAATGAACTGAAACCAGCTGATGCTCTAACTCTAATTTATATATATATATATATATATATATATATATATATATATATATATATATATTGTAAATTAACTATTTGACTGTGTCTTCCCAGAAAGGTGCCGCAGGCGGCTTCCTGCAGCAGGTATGATGGAGCCGAGTCAGACGAAGTGACGCAGCACAGACTAGAGAGGCAAAGCTGAAACAGCTCACTTACATAAGAGCACTGTAAGTTGATCAGTGACTCTTAGATACAACCGGAGGGTTTATGTAAGACCAAAGTGCAATCCTCGAGCTTAATGAAGTTTATGCGGTGCACAAGAAAGAAACCAGATGAACCGCTGCGTACGTTTTCTCTGACACAAATGTCATATTATAGGGCATACTTCTTTCAGTAGACACAGATAACAACTTTCTCTTCAATTACAAATAGCTACTTGTGAAAATAGGTCTTGTATATATCAGAAAAACATCAAAAGAACTGGTGCACCAGCCTATTAAATGAAAGTTATCTGGGCCTTTGTGGTACACGTAGCGGGTACTGTCAGAGCGGAGAATGGGATTGATCCAGACAAAGAGAGAGCTCATTGTTTAAACGTTGGCTTTTCAAAAAAAAAAAAGAAGGACATCAGCAGAGACAACGGAGGTCGGTTTTGCCAGAGGCCCCATGTCAGGACACAGTGTCTCCTTGTTTCTGGCCTCTGTCTGCCCCTGTCTGCCCCTGTCTGCCCCCCCCCATGCTGCTGCACGCTAACACCTCTAATGTGAGACACACCTGGCAGCCGCAGGTTGTCAGCTCATCAGCTCATCAGCTCACACCTGACCTGTCTCTTTATGGAACTATGCTGCACATGTTGTGAGCAGTGATTTGACTTGAGGGGCCGAGTTCGTAGAATATCCCACCAAACCAGTCCGTGTTTAATCCACGTAGTCGTGAACCAGGAAGTAGAGAGAAAAATGTTTAAAAAACACGAGTGGAGGTGCGTCAAAAACGGATCTTTCGCCTGTAGACGGAGGTTTGTTTTGTAAAGGCTGTAAGCGTGTGACAAAATGGACGCGTGTTGCAGGATTTTTGTAAGAAAACGCAAAAAAAATATTTGCATTGTTCAAAACGTTGTATGAGCACACGTTGGATATTTTAATAAAATACAGTGTAGTTGATAGTTTACCATTTACTATGTGCACATCCGCTGTCATGAGACGTCAGACAACAGCTTTTTAGTAAAGTCCAGCTAGATAGGTCAGAAACTTTGTCTTTTTCCATTTTGAAAACTCATAATCTTCCACCCAAACTGTCGCTGACTCAAGTGACATCACTCGAGGACATTCATCAGACTCCTCTAGAGTCGCAAAAGGGCTTCATACAACTTTTTTCCCCCACATATCGATGGCCAAAGTGCAAAACCTCCTATCTGCAAAATTATCCAGGAAAAGTGGGAATAACCTCCTATCTGTACTTTGTATATTTTTCTTTTTTTTGACAAGTTCTTTTTTATTATTCTCAAAAAAGTGCATTTTTCAGATAGGAGGTTTTGCTCTTCGGCCATCGATATGCAGATCGGCTATACTCTGGTTCTTCTGAATATACTCCGGTATAGCCAATCCCAGTTTCCTGGAGCTCGTTAAGCCTTCATGGCTCTGAAGGTCTCACCTCTTTAAGGGACAAGTTGAAGCACGCGTGTCTTGTTTCAGTGCAATCTCCCGGGCGCCTCCCACACGTACACTTAACGGAGATCAACTTCTTTCAACTTTGACCTGCAAATTTGCATCAGTCGATTAAAAAGCACTGATGCACTCTCGCGTTGTGCCGTCGCTCTCACGGCCTGTCTACGGTTTGGATGACTGTGCTTTTATTAGTGCACGAGATTCACGACATCGGGTGGTTTCCTGCTTATCGCTCCAATCCGACCTCAACCTTTGCACAGGGCTGGTTATCCAGAGTAACACCTGTGTGGGTGTGGGGGGCATTTCATGTACAGTTAGTGGACAATCCACTCTTTTTTTTGTGCATATCAGGACGTCACATTTGTCTGAATAACCTCGACAATTTCTTAGATTTTCTTTTGAGGAAAAGAAGAACCAAGATTGATGGACGGACACGTTAAGGTAAACTGTACTTAGACATAAAATAATTAAAGAAATTAGATGGCGTTATCTGTGAATGTGTGAAGTTGGCAAACTCCATGAACCAATCAGAATGATAAAGGATTCGTGCCTCTGCAAAGGGGATTAGTGACCTGTCAATCAAACTGCATGTCCACACAGTCCTCACAAGGTGTCTAATCAGGCTAAATGGGTGGAAGCATCTGTGTGGTTTAACAGTATTAAGGTGCAGGGTCTCCAAACACACAAAACCAACTCTGTATAAATACAACGGCCTCCAGATGATGGGAACACTTCATCCATTCATCATCATCCACCTGCTCCTTCTCATATATATCAGATATATATCATTCCATATTGAGGATTGTTGTTTTAATGTAACACCTCTAATGTGAGACACACCTGGCAGCCGCAGGTTGTCAGCTCATCAGCTCATCAGCTCACACCTGACCTGTCTCTTTATGGAACTATGCTGCATGGTGTGGTCTTGCAGGACAGACATAAAGGTGGTGACCTTATATAAAAGAGGCTTTCCGTGACACAGGGTTAAACTGCTTTATAATTGGTTTACTGTTTGATGCTCGAATGTGTCGCCCGTAGTTCACCTCGTGTGACGAGGCTGAGGAAATTCATCAGATATCACAGCGACTATGTAGCAAAGTCAAGTATATATCTGTAAAAACTCTATAAAAACTCTATAAATATGGTTTCAATAGAAGGTGCTAGACAAATTTAGAAAACATGTTTTGCACAAGAAATATAAAAAAAAAAAAATCCATCAAACTAATGACAAAGAAATATGTCCACTCAGTCTGTACAGCAAAAAATAAAACTATTTCCATGAATACACTTAAATTTGTATTTGTAATAACCCCTTGAGATGTACTCATTTTCAATTATACAATACAAACACAATTGGACAAAATATTTAACAAAAAAACAAACAAGATAATTAAACGATATACCAAATATGAAAAAAAATATAAATAAATGAAATTATAAGACATAAAAAATCAGGAGGTCCTACTTAAACAGAGAATGCAAATGGATCATAAGTTACAGAAAAACATTAATAAAGTCCTAAGATATAATTATGGAGACTGATCCTAGAGTAAGAAGCATTTTTGAACATCTACAGGTAGATTATTCCAATCAGAGGGAGCTTTAAACGTGTTCTCAGCTATAAAAAGAGCTGTCCAGAGTGTCTCTCTTGAGTAATAATCATTTTAAATTAATCATACATTTAAATGTCTCTAAATGCACCCTGCTGTTGTTGATGTCCACCTGCTGCAGTGTTTCACCGTGTCCCGGTGAACTAATCTCACCGTCTCTGAGCCGTGGTGTGCTCTTCAGTCAGAACACCTGGCGGAGGATTACGGTCGTTCTGCGTCGAGGCCTGGACAGAAGTCTACCGCTCTCATTGCACTTTAACGGGAGGATTTCTCAGCGTGTCCACTGCAGAAAAACCTATGTTTAAATATGTATTCCAGATATGGAAAAGCTTCTGTAATAGCACTAATGCCTTTTTAAATCCAGCATGATAATGACAGTGATAATGGTATTAATAATGGTAATATCAGTGTGTCTCCCTCTCCTCTCCCACTCAAGTGTCCTTCCCGACTCCCTTACAATCAAAATAGCGTTGAAGATAACGAACACGGATATTTATTCATCTCGTGTTGTGTCTAACTTTAGTGGATAACCTGTAAGATGTTCTGGTTCAAAACGAGACAAAAAGGTTTCTATGGATGTTGGTTTTTGGGCCACGGCAAAGGTCAAAGTGTGGCCTGCAGCAGTATGAGAGGTGAGCTGTGGACACACACACACACACACACACACACACACACACAACCAAATGCATGACCTTCCCTCAGGCTTCCCAAACGATAATACCAAATTAACCCGTGTTATATATATATATAATATTCATTATTATCAATAAATAATAGATGAAACTATTTGGTGGATTTATTTGGTCAAATTAATACATTAATTTACATTTTATTAGATTCAACAGTTTTTTTCTCCGTTTTATTTCAATATTATGAACTCGAAAAAACAAATAATAAAAATTCAAGATACAGGTCAAATTATTTATTAATGAATTATGATGTTATTATAATGGCGGCGGAGGCGACGCTTATTTCTCTTGTTTGTTTGCAAATACTGAGAATGACTTAAATATGTATAAAACCTTGTTTGCAGTAAAACAAGTACTTCTCAACGATGAGGGCGTTTTAATAAATTCATGTTTTGTTGCATTTGTCGATATAATGAAAGTATTTGGTGTTATTTCATTGCAGAAAATAAAGTGAATCATGTGTTTCCATACTTTTGTCAACAGTAATATATATATCATTGTCACAATATCCAATTTTCACCACACGATTATTGTGAATTTCACCATATTAGGATTTGTTTTTATAAATGTGCATTTTGTCTCTTTTTTGGCAAATAAATTAAACTCAAAATCCGAGTGTCGAGAGGTGGAGAGAGAGTCTGTAACCATAACGTTAAATATAAAATTATTTAAGAGGCCTTGGATTATTTAAACAATATTGGACTCAATATTTATTTTTTTAAATATCACGATTATCGTCAATACCATCAATTTTCGCGATAGCAGCCAGAGGTTTCTCCACGTGGCGTTAACATAAATATGTTACTGTTTTACTTAAAGAATAATTAATCTAGCGGTTTGGATACAGACGAGGAAGAGAGCAAAGGTCGGGATGAAGGTCAGCTGATGATCTACAGTCACTATTTGCTGGAATACATGAGAAATAAAAGGTGTGTGTGTGTGTATAAATATATGTGATACAGATACATTTTAAGAGTTTAATAACATTAATTATACCCACATCAGCACAGGCAATCAGAAAAAACAGCATCAATGCGACTACTCCGTACCAAAAAATTAAATAATGACTGTTTTGATTTGTACTTGGATCCTTCGTCATAGTCAGAATCTCATGCACACCAAAAGGCATGCTTCTACATATCAATATGTTATTCATAAACACGTCACCGTCTGCAGCGGATAAAGCCGATGCTGTGGAATTAGTCTTTTTTTTATTACATTTTTATTATGAATGCGTTCCAGTTTCTGCTGGTTTCTCAGAAGCAGCAGGATTACTTTGAGCTCCAGGTTTGTGTTCGAGTCCACTGAGACGGGATCTATATCTGTTGAAGCTCAGATGGACCGTCGCTGTAATCACAGAGCGTTGAATAATCAGCTACCTGGTCATCGTTTCTCATGACCAGCAGAGATCCAGCTTCCTGCGTGCACTCGCTCTGATATTATCTGTAACTTGGTTTTTCTGGAAGACAGATATGATCTAGAGGCTAAAAACACCATAAAACCTCAGTGCACAGCGTGAAATGAACACATTTTTGGAAACAAACGTGAATGTAAAAGACGATTAACTTTACCTATCTCTATATTTGATTTATTAGCAAAATTTGCTAATAAATCGACATGAGGCGGCCATGTTTGCTTGGTTTTCCAGCACTACAGGTGAAATTAGTAAGAAATGTAACTCATGGATGATCATCGCGAAACTTCCCCAGTTTATCACTTACAATAAGACATCAAGGTTTCTGAAAATGTATGTTTAAATATGCAAATTAAGTTATTAAATGTGTGCAAATGTGCATACATTTTAATAACAGAAATCTGTACATTGGATAAAAGTCTCTTTTTGGAGTCGAAGGTTTTTACAGAACCTCTCTTTTTATCCATTAATCAGAAAACTTCCCCACGTTTTTAATAATGTTGTATAAATGAGGCTCTGAATGATGTGTGAACAAACCCCTCTGTAGAAACCTTCAGAATATACTTCAGAATGAAAGTGTATCACCATGAAACTTCACCAGTTCATTACTGACATTAAGATGATTATTATTTGTATTACAAGTTTTCTGAAATGTGTTTAAATATGTAAATGAGGCATTATTTAAAGGTGAATTTTGGTGAATTTAGAAGAAATCTAGATTCACAAATAAACTAAGATAGTAAAATAAACACCTAAATGTGTATTTATGTTTATGTCATCTGAAAGAAGCAAAATAGTCTATAAATTGAATGGAAAACAATGTTTTTGCCTGTAGTTTCACCCCTTTAGTAGTTTTTACCACTGAGTGGATCAAAATCTTGGATGTTGAGATGAATTGTATTTATTGTAACCGGTCATTTTTAAATACCATAAAATAAATAAAATACTGTGATAGGATGCTATGCTAACCAGCTAAAACCAGCTAACGTAGCGTGGGATTTATTTGTTATCATCAAATACACCCTGCTATAATATTCAACGATATGATATAAAATATCACACGCTCAGCTTTCTATGTTTTACAGTGTTGCTGGAGCTTAGGTCCTCTCTGGATCATGTGTTACGTGGATGTTTCAAATACAGTTTTAAGGGTAAAGATCGGTTCAGCCGCTGTGGAGATATCAGAGTCTTCTTTAAGCTGTGGCTGGTTTTTGACCCGGGGAAACAAACACTGAACATTTGGCCAGAAGAGGAAAAACTTTTTACTCCATAAAAATGTTTATCTGAATGAAACTCCACTTCTTAGTAAAACCTGGTGAGGTTTTTTCTTTGGTACATGTTTCAGGTCTGTCAGGATAGATAGATAGATAGATAGATAGATAGATAGATAGATAGATAGATAGATAGATAGATAGATAGATAGATAAACAGATAGATAGGTAGATAGGTAGATAGGTAGATACTTTATTAATCCCGCAAGGGGACATTTTTCCACTACAGCAGCATTTGTACATACAGGTAAGAATAATATATACAAAAAATAGAATAGAAAAATAAGAAAAATAAGGAAAATGCACAATATATACAACAAATAGAATAGAATAATAATATTAAATAGCTGGGTGCATTAGAGGAGAAATCACTCATAACAAGTGGGGAATATAATTTACGGTAAATTGATAGTTAATTAAACTTAGTTTACAGATATTTTATTGTTAATAAACAATGAAATCATAATAAATCATGTTTACTTATTATTAGTAATGCTATAATGAGTTATTACATCAAGTGGTTTGTTTAATATGAAATGTTATATATTGTATCACTAGAAATACTGATTAAATTCTGATTACATTAGATAACAACAGTTTATTGTTGCATACATTATAACATTGTATATATTATTATTATAAAGTATTTGTTAATGATTACCAAATGATTTGTAAAACATCTATAAAAATGACATAGATGGACCAGGAAACACTTATTAACCATTGACAACTAAATAATGTTTATAGATGCTTTACAATTTATTTATTAACCATTTAATAAAGTATTTTTATCATCAGTTTCATACAGTTTATCCGAATATTGTTTATCGACGGTTTAATTAACTCAATTTACCATTTATTAACGATGTTTACACTGGGAAAATAAAAGGCCACTTCAAAAATAAGTTAAAAAACAACAAATACAAAGTGTTTCTGCTTTTAATATAATAAGTTAAAAATAAATCTGCCAATAGAAGTGGAAATTTGCTCGGTAAGATGTTTTTTGTAATATTTAAAAATAAATCTTGAAATTAGCTGGTAAAACCGATACGAACTATGAGATAATTCCATGACAGACAAACATACTCGATAAGAAGTTCTCACCGAGACCCGGAGGTGAGTTTATTCACTTTTGCATGTTACAGATTTCACGCATCGTATCTGCACTCGAGTGATACGAGCCGATACGAGAGACGAAGGAAAGGTCTTCGAGGCCCCGGCCTTGAAATGCTCAGTCGGCCGTATCGGTGGGGTGACTCGAGACAAACGTCTCCAAATACGACCGTGTAGACGTCGCGGGGTCAGGACCTCGATCGAGGAGCTTTCGCCCGTCAATCCGTCGCTTTCACAGACATTACACTTCCAGGAGTTACGTAAGAAGTTGAGGTCCGTCCAAATGTCAGACGCTAATCCCTGAATGGCGGCCAATCAAGAGCAACGCAATCCATGTTGTTTTATCCGCCTGTTGGCGAAGGGGAATCGATCCAAAGACGTCAAGGCGTGACGAGTGTTTCCCTGGCTCAAAGGCACTTGTTTGCGTTGGTGGATTATGAGACACTGGGCCCCTGAGGAAAGACTGCGGTTGTTTTGACCCCTTAACAATTGTTTTGCACGTCTTTGTAATTCTTTTGTGTCTCTTTGTAGTTGTTCTGTGTCTCTTTGTGGTCATTTTATGTCTCTTTGTAGTTGTTCTGTGTCTCTTTGTCATAATTTTGAGTCTCTTTGTAGTTTATTTTGAGTCTCTTTGTAGTAGTTCTGTCTCTTTGTGGTAATTTAGTTTCTCTTTGTAGTTTATGTATGCTTCTCTTTGTAGTTCTGTGTTTATTTGTGGTCATTTTGTGTATATTTGTATTAACTTTGTGTCTCTTTGTCGTTGTTTTATGTCCTTTTTGTGGTCAGTTTGTGTCTCTTTGTAGTTTTTTTGTCTCTTTGTAGTTCATGTATGTTTCTTTCTGTTAATTTTTGTATCTTTGTGTGGTCATTTTGAGTCTCTTTGTAATTCATGTGTGTGTCATTGTGCTAATTTTGTGTCTCTTTATAGTTGTTGTGTTTCTCTTTGTGGTTGTCTTGTCCGTTCATAGTCGTTATGAGTCTCTCTGTGGTCTCTCTGTGGTCTCTTTGTAGTGTTTTTGCGTCTCTTTGTTGTTATTTTGTTTCTCTGTGGTCATCTTAGGTCTCTTTTTAGTTGTCTTATATTTTTTTAGTGGTCATTTCAGTCTCGTCATGGTTGGTACGTGTCTCTTTGAGTGACACAGGCCCCGACACTTTGGCCTGTGCCCTGTCAGCCCGTTCAGTAATCCCTTCATTCTTGTTCAAATTCCTCATTTAAAATCTAAAAAGAGCCACAGACGTTAAGACTCTGATTAAGTTCTTCCTCTACTACACTTCACTGTGTTTTCCCAACCTTAACCTTAATCCTAAAGCCTGTCTCTCAACACAACTCAACAGAAATGCCCTCTTAATTCCTTGTGCTTTATTAGTCGTGACATTAATGCAGGCTTCGGCTTGAGATCCCTGAGATAAAGAGGGATTTCACATCCATACACACACCACTTAAAGACATCAACACGCCGAACTCTTACCGTGCAAGTATGGTCCTGTGGAGGTAAAATCCTAGCATTGTCCCAGCGAGAAGGAAGGAGATGTTCAAAATAAACGTATGTACAAAAAAAAACAAAAAGAAAAGTTGTGTTATGTACAGAGTGGAGTCCGATGAGTCTCGCTCAGACCATCGTGCTCTTCTTCTCCCTGAAGTCCGGGTGCGTCGGCTCGTGGTAGGTCGTGATCATGTTGGCCGCGTCCCACCGTCCCTTCGGGGCCGGAGAGCTCTGCATCACCACCAGCCTGACGGGAGACTGGGTCGGCACCGGGTCCGGGGCGTACTCCTTGGTGGGATCTTTGCCCCGGCAGTCGTACATGATGCACGATATCAGGAAGACGAGGAGCAAGATAACGTAGCTGGCGATGAGGATGCAAAGGTTCAAAGTGACGGGGTCGATCTCCTGGTAGTTTTCCAGAAAGCCCATGGCGCCTGCTTCATGCTGGGCGGCCCCGAGGCCCTGAAGAACAAGCGAGGGAGGTGAAGGAAGGTAGAAGGTATCGACGGCTGCTACGGACTGAGAAGCACTGAACCAGCCTGGTGACAGCAGGCTTTCTCCCTCTCTGTCCTCTTAAATCTGTCTCCCTACTGTCCTCACTCCCTCACTCCCTCCCTCCATGCCTGGCTTCTGTCTCTCACCTCTCTGTTTCACATGAGCGCCGCAGATACATGGCTTTGTGGTAAAAATACTTTAATCCGCGCCACTCCTCCTCCAACCTTGAATTCCTGCGATCAATGGCTTCCCTTTAATAACTTAAGCTCCAGTTGTAACTCGGCAACTGTGACAGACTGTGTTATATCATCTGCTAGCAAATGGACATTAATTAATGTGTATGTGACGTATTTGAGTGCATGAGTGTGTGTGTGTGTGTGTGTGTGTGTGTGTGTGTGTTGTGTTTGTGGTGTAATCTTAATCTTGATTGTTAGTGGGGATTGACGGAGAAAGCCATCTGGCTAAATAGAGGCCGGAGAGCGCGGCTAAAAAAGCCACTCGGAAAAATGCTAACATGCTAGCAGAAGACTTTATCAAGCACAGGACACGAGAAAGACATTTCTCTCTATAATCTATGACCTCGCATCATTTTGTCCAAACTGTAATCTGGACAGATTACAGCGGCCTTCTTCCCCCTCGTGTCAGACCCTTCCCTGCAGCCGGCCGGGACATCAGAGACGGGATTATCTGCAAACTCCTCTGGGTCATAATCTTCGCTGATGCATGACAAAGCATGACAAGATTTGCAGGCATGTTGTTTCGTGTGTCTCATCAAGTCATCTGCACCGTACCTGGTGTTGTCGGTGCAGTTGTTTGAGATTACTGGGAGACAGCAGGGGGCAGCAATTAGCAATGTTAGCAGTGTGAGTGGACCGAGAGCTGGAGGCTGAACTTTGACCCAGACAAACACTTCAGGAGACGGGGAGAGGGCAACACACGGAGCACAAATAGAGCAATAACTCACACTCACATGGGACATAAAGACATTGTGTTTACATTATAAGCATTTTTTTTGCATATGCACGATTAAGGCTGTGTCCCAGTTCCATACTGAACACTGATTCTAGGACTAGGGTTTTGAGACACACTCACATATTCAAACGACATAAATAAATAAAAAATCTTGGCATGTTTCCACTTTATGTGAGTGTGCTGGTGAAGAAAAAGTAGGAAAAAAAGTCAGATTTAAATAATATTAAACTTTCTCTTTTCCCCCAAAAAGTGATTTATGTACTATTTTTTGATAAGTAAAGGCTGTTGATTACATTTTAAGATACAGATTTAATTTGGGTTTCCAAACGTTTTTAGTTTTTTTCAAATACAACATCTACTTTCTTACTCTCTACTTAAAAAAACTATCGACCGAAGGCGACCAAAATTCTCCTCCCATGAGCGATGCTGCTATCCCGTGACTAAAAATAATTTCAATAACAGGCGAGATGTAATTAGTGACAGCAACAAGAGGCCAGTCACCCATTGGTGAGTGGACTGGTTTAGAAGTGTCCGGATTTTAAGTTTGGCATTTTATGGTCATCTTGGTTTTTGACCGCCATCATCTTGTTTTTTTTGCAACCAGAAGTGACACAAGATGGTGGAGCTAAGTACAACCAGAGGAGTCGCCCCCTGGTGGTCAGGAGAGAGAATGCAGCTTTAATACATGAAGCTTTGACTTCTATACAACCAGAGGAATCGCCCCCTGGTGGTCAGGAGAGAGAATGCAGCTTTAACACATGAAGCTTTGACTTCTATACAACCAAGAGGCAGTAGCTGTAAGCTTCAGCCATGTGGACAAAATATGGAGGTCATCCCTCGAAGTGGAACCGCTTTTGGTGAAAAGTGCTTTAAAAAGTTTTTGGTGAGAGCTAATAAGACATTAAGACATTTTAAACTTCATGATTTTGTAAGCGTGCAAGATTTTAAATGCAGGATTAGGGATTATTTGAGTTGTGATTTGTGCTGACGCTAAATGTTTGGTTCATGCTATTTCCTGGTTTGTTTGAAGTCTGCCGTCTCTTATTACATGTAATTTGTTTTTATGTTGTTTTCAACCTTTTGCTGTTTTTGTTTTTTTATGTGGAACCCTCCTGGCTAAATAAAGGTAAATTAATTAAGTTTGTGAGTTTGACTTATGGACAATATGTTACAAAAAAAAAAAAACTTCTTCCTGGTTTTGAATCTTTTGCAACAGAAATCCTTGATAGATAGTTGGCATATTTTCCCATAAACAAACAGGGCAGCACACTGTGTTTCTTTTTTCTCCTCAACAAGAAAAGTGTGCATCACATAAACAGAGAGAGCATGAAATCGAGCACTAATGTGCTGGAGCTCTGCAGCAGAACCGACTCTGTTAGTCATGATGTTTCCTGCCTGCTGGTGTGTAGCAGCAGATGTACACGTTACAGCTGCAGAGCCGAGCGCGACCTCGCTCCTCTCCCCGTGTTCAGACTGTAATCCCTCCACATGTTCCAGCTCACACTCATCGACCGGCGACCTCGTCCGGTGGTGAAAAAAAAAAAAAAAAAAACGATGACCCGCTCCAAGTCAGCATCTGGAGGAGTCAAAGTGCATGACGATGATGACTGCGTCATTCCCACTTCTTCCTTTTCATAACATGTGTCATTTGCTCATGACGATTGATTGCTGGTCGTGTAACAACGGGGATTATCAGAAAGGTTTTATGATGCATCGGCCTGGATTAACTGACTGCAGCGTTGGTGTCGTTTGGATTTAACCCTCGTGGCTCACTTTAACAAAAGTTGCTCTGGTGTCTGTAGAAGTAAAAAAAAAAAATAACAAAAATAAAATGCCATAAAATAGAAAATGATAGTATTTTCCACTTCTACTCAGTTAAATCTTTCAACCAACATCAGTGCTGAGCATATAACAAAAGTATTCATTCATTTTCAGAATTTTAAACCTTTAAATGTGAGTTTGTTTACATGATGCATCTGTTGTTATGAAAAAACACAAATATTTAATTATTTTCAGTTTACTCAATGCTAGGGGGATTTCTTTTCACAGTCTTGGACATGTCAATAGTTAGCAACAACAACATAAAAGAGGAAAAAAAACTAAAACTGCTTTATAAATACAATATATTAATGTAATTTTCCACTTTCACCCGGTTAAATCTTTCAACCAACATCAGTCCTGATCATAACTACCAAAATATTCATTCAGTTTCAGAAATTTAACCCTTTAAATACATTTCTTTTACAGGACAATGATTTCTTTCTTTAAAACTAATTATTTGTATTCAAAATTGTAATAAGTTACGTTTAGTTTACGTTATTGTTTTTAAATCAATACTTTGGGTCAACACGTGATGAGCCTTTTAGACCTTTGACCTTTCTTGCATATATTATTTTTATATAGATTTGTTAAATGTCCCTTTTTCTGTGCCATTAAATAAGAGAAAGAAGAGCAAATAAATCCCAGTTTGTTTACATGAAGCCACTGTTGTTTTTAATTTAAGAATTATCTTCTATCTGTATACTAATACTAGGGGGAGGGAGGGGCTTGATACATTGCATTAACACAGCAGCGCTCCATCATACAGCAGCGGTGCCCCTAGTGGACACCAGCATGTATTACACATGAGAAAATGGCTCAATCTGGTGGAAAAACCAAAGTACAATTTTTAAGCTCTGAATTAAAAGCTTGATATAATAGAATAAATAAGTATATACTGTAATAGCCGTGGAATCAAACATTTTGTTTTTAATGGATTTCAATGGGGACATTTTTGTACTAAAGGGTCTAAGCCAAAAATGTCTCTCAGAGGCAAAAGAGTAACACCACTTCTTATTAAGGTTTTGTTAGAGGCTACACAGATCACTCCCCGCAGAGCGCTTATCTTTTTTTTAAGATATTAAACATTATTTTATTGACATTTTATTATTGAGCATGAACATAATGCATCCTTATATCCTCAAATTTACATATTCGGCTCCACAAGACAGGATAGTTGTAATTGTCATGATAAAATAATCTATCGAACAATCTAACACTATTGGCTGCCAAGGAAATGTGTTAACATCGACCTCATCTTATTATTAACGCTTTAAATGGTGGGTTATATTTACAATATAACAGGGAAAGAGTAACAAATATGTAATTTCCAGGTTCAGATTGAGATTTTATGATTCTGTTAATATGATGTGGAGTCAAAACAACATATATAATACAATAGAAACATAAACTGTACAAAAGTATTCCAATGTATCACTGATCTTTCTTACATTTAAAAAAAAAAAAGGGACGCTGGTCTTGCAGACAATTGTCAATGCAGCTATTATAGACCCCCTTTTTTAATATTTTTTTATAAGTGTGATGTTTCCATATGAATAAAAGCAACAGAAAATATTTAGAGCTTTACAAAGCACTTCAGAGGAAGAGTGGCGTTTCTGTCCTGGGGATGTTTGTGTTGTTGTGGTCTCGGGGAATGATTAGCTCAGAGGATGTAATAGGTTGGTCCGTGTGTGTGTGTGTGTGTGTGTGTGTGTGTGTGTGTGTGTGTGTGTGTGTGTGTGTACGTGTGTACCAGGCCTCTTGGGTGGAGTTTCTCCTGCTCATATCTTGGAGATAGATCTTCCCCAGCGCCAGACGCTGGTGCCAGGCAGTCCGGCAGCCTCGGCGGGACCTGGAGACGAGACAGCAGGAGAGGTGGAGAGGATGTGTTGACGCTCCAGCAGGATCCTTCAGCTGTGTTCGGACGAGGGATGTTCAGAGTTTGTCTCAGTCTCTCAGCCGTGAAGCCCCAGCTGGTTGTTTGTTCATTCTCCCAGCGTGAAGCCGGGTCTCCCTGCGGCGGTCCTCCCCTGGATCAGACGCACCGTGACCTCGCCTCTGATCTCACACCATCGACCAACGCAGGAAAACAAACGAGGAACCAGAAACAAGCCATGTTCCCCCCTTTCTCTGGCCATCTGATGTGAACTCACATAGGGGAACATCTGTGGATTTTTGTTAGTGCCTAGGGTTTTCCCTTGGCAGCAATAGACGTGGAACAAAAAGGCTGATGGATAACTCAGTTTTTTTCTATAACCTCCACAAAAAAACCAAGTTATAAACATTTTAAAATACAGACAATATCAAAAAGGCATCGGTAATAATACTCAACAACATCCTCTGGTGGGAATGTTATTAGTTTTAGAGGTATTGGGTTATAAAGCAAAGTATTGGAGGAATTAGAAGTTTGAAAAATCAGGGAATCAACAAAGTCATTTGGGATTCATCCTCTGGGGAACAGCAATGTCTGAAATTCCACGTTAAGCAATGCGATGGTATGATGAAATATGTCCATCTGGAACAAATTAAGCGGTGGGCCGACCGAGATTCTCTTCCCTTGAGCCATTCTGCTACGCCGTGACTAAATATCCTTTCAATAACAGGCTAAATGTAATTAGTGACAGCAGCAGGAGGCCAGCCACCCATTGGTTGGAGGACTATAGTTTAGAAGCGTCATCTTGGTTTTTGAACGTTGCCATCTTGTTTTTTGGTTGGAGCTAAGTACAACTGAACGCTGTATGAGATATTTTTTTATTAACTTTCCTGAACTGAAAACACTGAAAGGGTTCAAGACAAAAAACACGGACAACTCCCAGACAACGCCGTGGTAGCGACCTGTCAATCTTGTAGCCCCGCCCCTAAAGTATCCCCTGCTTTATGGTCTGTTTGACTCTAAATGGACCATAATTTACTAAATGAACATCATGCTGTATTGAAGAAGACTTGAAACTAGAGATTGAGACATAAACTCATGTTTACAATGTTTACTGAGGGAATAAATCAAGAGAGAAGTAGAGTCATTTTCTATAGACTTCTATACAACCAGAGGAGTCGCCCCCTGGTGGTCAGGAGAGAGAATGCAGCTTTAACACATGAAGCTTTGACTTCTATACAACCAGAGGAGTCGCCCCCTGGTGGTCAGGAGAGAGAATGCAGCTTAAAAAAAAAGAGACACTTCATCATTGGCTTAAACATTGGCTTCAGAACCGGAGGTTGCCCCATTGGTCAAAAATGAGTGGACAAAATAGGATAAAAAAGAATAAATTGTGACCTGACCTGATTATACACAAGAATAAAAAGGAGATCACCAAAGTTATTACAATTTATTCTGAAGGGGAACATGAACATTTTCGGCCAATTTCATGACAACGCATCCAATAGTTGTTGAGGTTTTGTTGAGAAGAAAAAGTTGATAAATCCAAAGGCGCAGAAATATAGGAGAATTAATTAATTCTGAATAGAAAGTGACTAAAGTTTCAACATATTTAAGATCATCAGGTAGTTGTTTCCATCAGTGTGTGGCGAGCAGCTTCACCATGTTCGGTTCTGGCTTTAGCTCAAGCTGACTGCTTCCTTTACAATCTACATGTAATTGTTTGTGAATGGTCAAACCTTTTCCACGGAAACCCCCAAAAATCTGTCTTCCGACAACACAATTAAACACAAGAAAGAAAAGATTTAATTTTGTGTAGGGAGGGGCTGCGTGCTTGGAAACAGATGTGGGAGTGTTTCTAATTCTTTATCAGATGAACCATCATACAAAAAGTTGGACTGGACTTATCTAAATCTTGAGGTCATAATAACACGTCCTGCGTGGCAGATCTCTGAACATAAACTGTGTGAAGAGGAACCTGGAAAGAGTTTACGGAGTGAGTTGGAGGTTTACGAGGCCGCGGGCAGGAAAGTTTCGACTTCAACAAGTTGCTCAGCTGTTCAGATGAAAAGGAAACCAAGAGCTGTGAAGACGATACTTCCCATGACATCATTGTCTTTGCAGGCATGTCAGACACACCTTCTCATTTCCTCCCTGCGCCACTCAAAATATTTACTTTATTTACCGACGGAGGAATAAACGGTTTATATTTGCACTTGGTTGTCCTTGAAATACCAAGTAAAATACTACAAAATGCAGTAAATATTCAGAAATATCTAATAGTGGAGACAACAGATACTGTGGCTCCCTTCATGTCTTGATGAGGAAAACTGTAGTCACAGTGAACATTAAAAAAAACAGAAACTTCAGGAGGAAAATCAAGAATCATGAATAAACACAAGCCAACCAAATATTATTTAGTTTTCTTAACATCGAATACTTGTTTGGTTCATAAAATGACAGAAAAAAGTGAAAACTTCACAATATGACGTCTTTAATTTTCTCCTTTTGTTGGACCCACAGTCCAAAAATCTAAGATATTTAAATTACGCCCACGTCAGACAAAGAAAACGACACATCTCGTAATATAACTGTAATAATTGAGAAGCTGGACAATGACACCAGTCGTTTGCAAGAATATGTTCCTAGAAAGAAAAGCCTTGAGATTCCCCAAAAAATGCTGATTTAACCTTTTTCATTAACTCTTTCAATCAGTTGCCAACAGAAAAGCAAGCTCAATGTAAATCCAAATAAATAAAATTGATAAACCACCCTCTTGACTTTATTTAATGAAAATTTAAACATTTACATCCATTATTTATTGCTTTTTCACTGCTTTTACTTTATGTTGAAATACATTCCTGAAGGCTCTTGTGCTGATGTGTTCTCCTGACTGAAGTGGAAGGATTACGTGCGCGGACACAAGCTCTAAATTAAAACGGTGACCTCTCAAAAACAAGGAAAAGAGCTCCTTTGTTTGCTGTATTTAGCTACAAAGGAAAGTAACCAAGACCAAGGAGATGAGGAGCAGCATCACCAGTACGTGTTTGGCCCTCCCGTCCTTTCACATAGTGGCTGAACATTGCGCAAGATTCCTGGAGACTAAAGGAACTTCCCGCTCCGTCTGGGGGGCCGACGTTAGGAAGCGCCCCGGAGATCTGCTCTCAGTTTACACCAGGACAGACTGTACTTGATGTTTTCCGAATGCCTGCATGTGATTTTCATTACTGCTTCAGTGGAAGACAAGGGGGAAGGGGGAAGTCAATGACATTTATCTGAAACACATCATTTACAGCCCAATAGCATGGCAGTTTCAGAAATAGTCACGAAATGCAATCTTATTGGTTTTGTGTACTTGGGCGCCGCATTTTAGTGTGTCGCTCAACACGAAAATAATATCAATGGAAAGTCAACTAGGATCCTTATTCAACTGTTTGTTGCCTAAACCTAACTGCTGGTGGTTTTGTTGCCTAAACCTAACTGCTGGTGGTTTTGTTGCCTAAACCTAACTGCTGGTGGTTTTGTTGCCTAAACCTAACTGTTGGTGGTTTTGTTGCCTAAACCTAACTGTTGGTGGTTTTGTTGCCTAAACCTAACTGTTGGTGGTTTTGTTGCCTAAACCTAACTGTTGGTGGTTTTGTTGCCTAAACCTAACTGTTGGTGGTTTTGTTGCCTAAACCTAACTGTTGGTGGTTTTGTTGCCTAAACCTAACTGTTGGTGGTTTTGTTGCCTAAACCTAACTGTTGGTGGTTTTGTTGCCTAAACCTAACTGTTTGTGGTTTTGTTGCCTAAACCTAACTGTATATAGTTTTGTTGCCTAAACCTAACTGTTGGTGGTTTTGTTGCCAAAACCTAACTGTTGGTGGTTTTGTTGCCTAAACCTAACTGTTGGTGGTTTTGTTGCCTAAACCTAACTGTTGGTGATTTTGTTGCCTAAACCTAGTTGTTGGTGGTTTTGTTGCCTAAACCTAACTGTTGGTGGTTTTGTTGCCTAAACCTAACTGTACATGGTTTTGTTGCCTAAACCTAACTGTATATAGTTTTGTTGCCTAAACCTAACTGTTGGTGGTTTTGTTGCCTAAACCTAACTGTTGGTGGTTTTGTTGCCTAAACCTAACTGTTGGTGGTTTTGTTGCCTAAACCTAACTGTTGGTGGTTTTGTTTGTAGTTACTTTAAGACCAACCATGGTGGTTTTCCTCAACATAACTAAGTGGTTTTGTTGCCTAAACCAAACTTTCATTTAATGTCGTCCTGAAAGAAACTCTTTTTATATCACTGTTTTGAAAAAGGTCTATAAATACAAAGTAATCAGAATTACAGTAAAACCTTGGTTTTTCCATTAAAGTGAGATTCATTAACGGCACAATCGTTATCCTCTGGAGCTTAAAACAACCCGTTTTAACATCATAGTTGACCCCTGACACAGTTTTACAGCTGCTCTCGTCAGACATTTATGTAACAGGCGAGTAACATCAGCATAGATGCATATCTTTGATTAACAAATTCAGATTAGGAACAGAAAATCCATTTAGAGTTTTAATTACACTTTATTTGCAGATGCCTCTCAGCCCTCTTGTACAGTTGGGAGGCCGACACATTAGTCATGTGTGCAGCTTTCCCGTCTTTTGCAACGCGTGTGCGTCAGAGGAGATGATACCAATCACACTGCGGTGGAAAAGCCAAACAATCTGCCTGTAAAGAGAGATTGATTTGATTAGTTTTTTTTTTTCCTCGCGCATATGGACTTCATCATTCTCGAGGCACAATGGGACTGACATCAGGGTGTTAACTCTCCTTTTGTTCTGTCGTTTTTTTGCGTTCTTCATCCTCCTCTGCTGTTGACCACAATCTTTTAGACTGTAAAAGGAGGACTCATGTGGTGTAGCTCTGAAGAAAATGGATGGAAACTGTGATGTCCAACAGCTGTTATATATATATATAAAATACATTCTTACAATTTCTTACAAGCCTTGTTGTCTGTAGACATATAAACTCACTTTTATTCCACTCAATGTGATGTCTTTAATGAATTCAGGTGGTAAATGATCCCATGGTGTCCACCTGAAAGTCCAGGGACCTCAAACTGGGACCTCCATCTTCTCCAGGTAATCTGACTATGAATTTCAATTTCAATTTCAATTTATTTTTGCATAGCTCAAAATCACAAATTACAAATTTGCCTCAGAGGGCTTTACAATGTGTACACATACGACATCCTCTGTCCCGGGACCTGTCATTGATTCAGGAATGAATAAGAACCTCATACAACCCCACTCTCAAATATCTGAACTATCCCTTTAACATAGTGAGCCTGTCAGCCTGCCCCCGGAGGCCCCCGGAGGCCCCGGAGGCCCCCGGTGACGGCGTGAACATAGCTCATGTTCCGCTTTCTACATGTTGTGGGCCCCATAAAAACAGCAGGTCGCCACTCTGGAGCCCCGTCAACAAGAGAGCCAGACCCAGCCAGACCTTGCGCGCCGCCTGGGAGGGAGCGCACAAGCTGTTGCGATGACGTGCGCGGGACAATGGCGAGGAGTCAGGTTTACAGCTCCCCGCTGCTTCAAACTGGGTGTGAATGTTGGCTGCAGACATTTAAACCGAGACAAAGCTGGAAAGAAACACACACTACGAATGTCATCAATCAGGGAAATATACTCTCCTGGAATTTACTAGCGAAAAGAGAATCATTTGCATTGAATAAGCATATAAACTGAAATAAAATGAGAATGTATTCATGTCGAGTTTGAGGACTTTTGTGTTTTTTTCCGATCTGTTCTAAATTCAAGTTTACAGCACTCTAACCGTATTTTACTTTTACAGTAACTGTGTGTTACTGCAATTGTATATCACATGTTACTGTAATTGTATATTACAGTAACATCACTGTAAAAACATGGGTTTACTGTACAGTACTGTATTCCTATTATTCATTGTTATTATTTGTATTATTTAATTTCAGATTTGATACGTACTGATATTCAATACACACGGAAACATTATCCAAAGACATGCAGCTTAGGTTAATTGATTACTCTGAATAAGAGTTTCAAGATAAAGAATGGATGGATATTTGTTCTGTAATTAATTTTTTAGGGAACGTAAACTCTTCACCTGTTTTGCCATCATAAACCTTGAATGCAAACTTCTATTATTTCTTAATAGTTACAAACATGATGCACTGGAGCTAACACCCAGCAACCCATATTAAAAACACATTATTTATATTAAACAGTGAACGATGTCTTCATCAATGCATGACATGCAAAGTCCAAAATCCCAACAAATTATACAATTAATGACTTTTAAACGTATCAGTACCCGTATTTATCTTCATTATTTACAGAAGCAAACCCTGTGTTTACACATAAATGAAAAACAGGGAATGAAGGTAGATCCACTGCCAGTCTACAATCCTCTGAATGAAAACACACACAGGCTGGCGGCCGACCCTCGGCAAAGAGGAAGCCATGAACTCTGGGAGGAGCAGGTTCCCACACCCAGAAGAAGAGACGCAGAACGCTGTAACACAAACAGTCCGCCACTCAGGAAGGAAAGGGCTCTCTTTGGGCCTTTATCAGATCTGCAAGCTCCTCGGCCCCGTCCGTCACCCGCCGCTGTCCGAGAGGTGAGACCCCGCCCTCCTCCAGGCTTCTTCTTCTTCTGCTGCGCGTCTGAGATGAGGTCATCGTCACACTCAGAGAGGAAAGTGGAAACGGATTTATGCAGTTTGACACCTAAAAGGGGCTCGATGTCCGTCTCCTTATGTGATATAGTGAGACCAGATATAGTGTAATAAATTAGATAGGCCGAGTCCTTTATGGAAGTCTGAAAAAGTAAATGTTAGTTGTATTTTCACAGTCTAAAAACACTATATATGTCAGTTTGTTGAGTCTGCAGCTTAAAGTGTCAGACAGCAGCGCAGCCAGAGCTCTTCTCCGCTGTCTCCTGGCCGTGTAACAGCACCTCCTCGCTGAGCGTCTGCAGTAACTCAAACAGTCTGAAGACACGACGGAGACCAAGGATCACGTTCACCACATCAGCTCCCTCATCTCAAGCGCCCTCTGACCTGCAGGCCACTTCAGACAGATGCCCCCCCCCCCCCGCCCCCTTCCCCTGCGGCCCAGTAGAGGACACTGGGTCAATTTACCAGTTTAAAGAACATGAATGGTGGAAAGTAACCAGAACCGTTTTGTTGTGTAACACTGACAGAAATGAAGTGTCACGGTTGTTGGATTGGATCCCCTGCATTTTCAACATCTCAGGAAATACTGACTGGGTTTAAAAGAAAGCCATGTAGAGATTTATTTGTGTAGGATGTGAAATAATTGTTACTTTGGAAACTTTTCAAAGGAATCTGGCGGAAAATACTTGATTTAATGTTGTCATGTGGTTTGGAAACTTATTTATTGGTCATTCTCCGATGTCACTAAGCAGGGAAAATTATCTAAATACAAAGAACAAAGCTCTTCGACCTATAGTTTTTAAGTGCCTGAACCCTGCATTCTCTCTCCTGACCACCAGGGGGCGACTCCTCTGGTTGTATAGAAGTCAAAGCTTCATGTGTTAAAGCTGCATTCTCTCTCCTGACCACCAGGGGGCGACTCCTCTGGTTGTATAGAAGTCAAAGCTTCGTATGTTAAAGCTGCATTCTCTCTCCTGACCACCAGGGGGCGACTCCTCTGGTGTATAGAAGTTAAAGCTTCATGTGTTAAAGCTGCATTCTCTCTCCTGACCACCAGGGGGCGACTCCTCTGGTTGTATAGAAGTCAAAGCTTCATGTGTTAAAGCTGCATTCTCTCTCCTGACCACCAGGGGGCGACTCCTCTGGTTATATAGAAGTCTATAGAAAATGACTCTACTTCTCTCTTGATTTATTCCCTCAGTAAACATTGTAAACATGAGTTTATGTCTCAATCTCTAGTTTCAAGTCTTCTTCAATACAGCATGATGTTCATTTAGTAAATTATGGTCCATTTAGAGTCAAACAGACCATTAAGCAGGGGATGCTTTAGGGGCGGGGCTACCTTGGGATTGTCGTCGTTACCACGACGTTGTCCGCTCTGGAAGTTGTCTGTGTATTCGTCTCACAACTTTAAACCTTTCACAGTGTGTTTTCACTCTAATGAAAATTAATTGTAACATTTTGGACACCACCCTCGTCTCTGTTGGTTGCCAAAAACCAAGATGGCCACGGCCAAAATGCTGATCTTCAGGCTTTAAAACGTCAGTCCACACATTAATGGGTGACGTCATGGTGACTATACGTCCGCTTCTTAAATACAGTCTATGTTTATGACCAAATGCCTGCAAAACGGATGACATCCCCCGTCAGCTGTAGCTGTATTGTGTGTTTAGTGCCAAGTAGTAAATTTTACTAGCACACTTAACTAAGAATGCAATACTTACCATCGGCATGTTGAAGGAATAGTTAGGATGTTTTGAAGTGTGGTTGTACCATAGTCAGTGTTTTACTACAGTAGATGGAGTTTTTGAGAAGCAGCAAAGCAATGTACTGCTGTGGAGTGTACGGTATATTTAGAATATCTTTATTCTTTACCTTGATGTCAGACAGACATTTCTGCAGGGGAACAGAAGCCGTTATCGATCCTCTCTTTATAGACACGAGACTCCTTTGACAAAAACAGTAATTCTACCTGAAAGTTGCTGGTCCACCGCTGCCTCTATCGGTTTGTTTGTTAGTGTTATTGTGTGAATCCTTTAAAACACCAAGGTGTGCAGCAGTACATTGTGACAGTAAGCCTCTTGTTTTTTTTTTTTTTGCAAGAGTAATACATTCATGTAAAGCTTTGAAGTAGAATTTTTTTTGTTCGTGCTGAATTGGAGATGACACCATAGTCCTGTTGAAGTGGGAATAACTGTAAAAATGGGAGGAACTGGTTCAGGAAGAGCATTCTCTTTATTACGTGGTGGAATGAGGGCGAACCGAGTCGGCGGCACCTCTGGGACGGTGGCCCGCCAACACTTCAGACACTCCAACGGCCACTGGCAGCACATGAAAGAGTCAAAGAGAGAGTGTATCGTGTGGAGTTAGTGACCGCCGGTGTCACACTGTCAAACCCTGCTGGCCCTGGTTATGTTGAAAGGAGAGGGTTTTGCAGTCTTACATGAATGCCAATTAATTGTTTTTGTACATTTCTTGGCTACGGTCGCCAGTAGCCTCGGGGACGGCCGTGTCGGAGGGCCACCACTGTGGTGCCGGCTGAAACAACAACCATTGGTTGGATTGTCTTGAAAGATTCATGTCGCCTTCGAGGTTCCTCGTGATCACTTTGGGGATATCCTAAATTGTATAGCTAGGATTTTAAACCTGTCAATCATACCCCCCCCCCCCCTCCGATATTTGATGCTGTGGTTATAAAAACAAAGCGATCATGGAGCAGTCACACCTCTGTGGGCAGGAAGGAGCTGAGCTGGTGCGTGAGACTGAGAAGCGTTTCATGCACACAGTTTGGCTCACCTTTATGTCCACCTCTGAGATTAACTTCCTTCCAGTGGGCGGCAGCCCGTCCGCCCACTGGAAGAGACACCCGCATCAGCACAGCTGTTGTTCGTGAGCAGATCCACATCCCAATGTGTTCTCACTCAACATCTTTTACCCCTTTGACTGTAGGGATGGTAAAGTCTATTCACCAGTTAGGGTCAGACTTTCATGGTCTCCAGAGGATGAATCCTAGTGACTTTCGTGACCCCTTGACTCTTCCTCTAGTGCCACCAGCAGATCAACATGATGACTCATCCTGTGAAATATCTAAATGTCTACTGAATGGATTGCCATATCATTTTGTTCATGGTCCTCTGAAGATGTATCCTCAGGACTTTCGTGACCCCTTGACTCTTCCTCTAGTGCCACCAGCAGGTCAACATGATGACTCATCCTGTGAAGTATCTAAACGTCTACTGAATGGATTGCCATAACATTTGGTTCACGGTCCTCAGAGTTTGAATCCTTATGACTTTGGTTATCCTCTGACTTTTCCTTTTGCGCCACCAGCAAATATGACAAATATTGAATTTTGGTTGCAATGAAATTTGGTAAACACAGTCATGATCCCCTCAGGATGAATTGTCATAACTTCCCCTGTGATCCCCTGATTCTTCCTTTAGCGCCACCATCAGGTGAAGTTTTGAGATCTAAATTAAGGTTGACGCCGAAGATGGGTGTTGTATGGTAGGTATGTTCATGACCACATACCCACGACATACCATGCTAAACTAAGATTGTAAACATGGTAAACGGTATGCCAACTACACATCAGCAAGCTATCAATCTTATTGTGAGTATTTTAGCATGCTGACATTAGCATTTAGCTCAAAGCACCATTGTGACAAAGTACAGCCCCACAGGACATAATAATAATAATAATGCATTCTATTTGTAACACACTTTTCATTCAAAAGAATCTCAGAGTGCCACAGAGCCAGATCATAGTTAAAACATAGACACAGACTATAATAAAAAAAGAAATAGCTGACAGTGATTCAACACAAAGTAAAAAACGCCTTCCTGAATAAAAAGGAAAAACATCTGACCATAGCAGTGAAACGCTTACAATAAACTTAAACTTTATTAGCATAATCATATTTATCAAGAAATTTGACCTTTGCATTGAACCCATGAGCATTTTAGGAGCAGTGAGCTCTACTCTGAAGCGACGGGGAGCCATGTGGGGTTCGGTGTCTTGCTCAAGGAGCCCGATGTGCTACCCGCTGAGCTGCAGCCGCCTCAGGAACCACAAGAGAGGGAAGTCTCTTGTTGATTCTGGAGCAAACTGAAACTTTTCAAACGAATCGGTGATATTACAATCTGATGAAAAAGGATTGCCTAAAACATCCCGGGTTTTAGGTTTTGAGCTGCCATCTCCGTCCCCTGGCACCCGAAAGGTTTATCTTTGTTCTCAGAATACGGCGCGAGTCTTTTTCTTGGAACGGATCTCATCAACAACAGTATTCGTTCCGCGCTGCAGCGACGGAGCTCTTTCGAAATAATGTTAACAGTCAGGCGACCTGAACCAGGTCAAATGAAACACTCGGCTCCTCCCGAGCTCCGGGTTGTTCTGGAAAAAATGAACGAATGTCACTTCAGTGCAGTCAGCCGGTGGGATGGCTGTCAGCTCGGGTCTGCTTCAGCCGGTCTCAGGAGGCCGACTGGATCAGGAGCCCCGGCAATGCTGAGCTCATTATGTTTAATTGTGTTGGATTTGGACAATGTGCGATCGGTTGTGTCGCAGTCTGGAATTTCAGACTTCGGCTGGAAACCTTTGTTGAAAGAGGTGGAAAGTAAATTTATGTTTACTCGAGTGCGTTTTCCATTTTAAGAGGCTTTCCATTCTCTGCATCTCAGAGGGAATTGTTGTAGTTTCGTCTGTTTTTCATCACATCTCATTCTCTCCTTCCCCAACTCGTTTTTTTTTGCTTCCTTCTTTTTGGCCACTTTTCCTGTATTCCCTGATTTCTTTCTTTCCTTCCCATGTTTCCTAACATCTTTATTTGATCCTGTTCAACTTTCTTAGCTTCCTTCCGTTTGGCTACCATTCACGATTCATTCCCTTCTCTCTTTCTCCTCCTCCATGATTTATGTCCTTCTTTCTTCCTCCTCTTCCATTCTTTTGTTTCCTTCTCTCTTTTCTTCCTTCTCTTCCGCCTCGTTACTTCTTTCCTTTCTGTCTTCCTTGATTTATTTCCTTCGGCCTTCCCTCCCTTAACTCTTTTTTTCCCTTCTTGACTTTCTTGATTACTTTCTTTCCTTCCTCCCAGGCCCCTCTTTTATTTTCTTTATTACCTCCTTCTGTCCTACATTTCCTCATTTATCATCTTAATCTAAACCATAAACCCATAAAACTGATTGCAAGTTTTCCTCCCACCGATGAGAAGGCAACTCAATAAGTTATTTTACTTTTGATACTGAAAGAGTACTACTAATTCTCATTTTCTTTTACTCAAAACTTTAAAAACAAACCTATTTTTGAGGCCTCCGCTCAAAAATTGCATGCCCATACTAAAAAGAGTATATCTCTGCAACCACAAGGTCTATTTGAATAATTCTGGTGTTATTATAAAGGTAATACATGTGAGATTTGTCCAGATGTGTAAATAGCAGTATATATGTAACTGGTTAAGATTAAGTCGTACATTTAGAATATTTCTCTGTTGTGTTGTAACTAATTCCACTTCGAGGACTCGAGTTCTTTGTCCCGTTTATTGATGAATGGCAGCGTGGCACAGGCGGGAATGACAACCACGCGAGGCACAAAAAGTGACGCACACAGTCGCTGCAGGAGATGCCAGCAGTGTGTAGAGAGGCTGGCGGAGAGCACCTGTCAAACTTCATATCGAGTCACCCCGGTTTTCCAGCCTCGGTGTGGACGCCTCTCTAACCTGACAAGCAGGCGGGAGACACCTCGCCGACGTGTCATGTGTCCCATGAATGTGTTTATCTGATCTGATCTCCGTACAGTACTGGCCCGGAGCTGATGGTGTGTCGGAGGTTCTCCTCTGACGCAAGAAAACATTTAGTTGTAGTGTCTGGTGTCGCGGGGACGCATAGCAACGCAAATGCTGGCTATAAATATACTTCCACGTCCAGGCTATTTTAAACCTCACAGGGTCAAACAGGAGAGTTCAACTTCCTTTTACCACAGACGATTTAAAATGTTTGACTATCTGGAGGAACCAGCAGAGAGATGAGCGGATGATTGTTTAGATGATGTATCAACTCGTTAAAATACGTTATGCATCACGATGACGTAGAAATAAATGGTTAAAGGGCCGGTTCACGTTAACTAAAAGAAAAATAACATACTAATGTTTAGCGCGTCTAGCGTTGCAGTAAGTTTTGATTTGGAGGGTTAAAGTTGATTCTTGACATTTAAATTTGAAAAACAGAAAGTTGTTATCACATGACTTAAGTGTAGAATTTTAGCTGAAAGCTCCAGAAACATTTCAGGACTTGATCAGACTTCCAGCACAAATCCGTTCCTCGACACAACCAGATTGATTTTACAAAGTCTGGACAGCAAAAAAAAAAAAAAACACACAAAATGTGATTTCTGCCAATTGGATCCAAAACACATCTGGAGGCGACTGAAATCCAATTCCGTTCAAAATTTCTGCAGAATCGTCTCGGTCCGAACGCTGTGGCCGCTCTGATCGGATGTCAGAGTGTGAAAGTGCTGAATGGAAGAAGCCGCGCTGCTCCGAGCAGAGCGCTGTGGAGGACGACGGCGTGCACTTCTACTTCCTGCTGCTTCCTGCCTGACCTCAACAGCTCCATCGTTTCGACGGTCGAATGTTCCCGCGTTTGGAAAGCCAGCGTAGCTACGTAGTCACTGACGTCTACTTTGTTACCGCGGCAACCCGTGCAGACAGATTGGTGATGCCTGGACACACAAATCCAAATCTGATAACTTGCCTAATAACAGTCTGCGGACAGTCCGTCTTAAAGGTCTGATTTGAGAAACAAATGAGATTTGCCTGCAGTCTCCTCCCCGATACAAGAGGGGTGACTGGGAATTGCAGATGTGGTGCTCACAGCATTGACAAATTACCTTTATTATGATATATTATTCGACAATATTCAAGCGTCTCGTCCTACATAGTCGGTCCCATTTATCTCTTTGGGTTTGGGGGGAGGCAGAAATCTCATAGATGGATTTGTAAAACCGTCTTTGTTATTTGAGTGAACGGACCCTTTAATTAAATCATGACATTTATAAAACCTATTAATTTACCTGAACTCTCATGTCATGACAATTCAAGGCTTTTTTCAGTTCATCGGTATCTGCCCCAATAATCAGGTATCGATCAGGTTCATATAAACATTGAAACTCGTCGTCCCAACTGTGAAACGATTACATGTTTGTGTATCAATCAGTTTATTAAACCTCATGTCGTCCTGGTAACAGCTAATACATGCAAATGATTACATCGAAACAAAAACTATGCTACATTAACTATTTCTTTACAGTATGGAGGTACACTGGACAATAAGTGATCATCACTTAAAACAATATTCATTTGATGTCCCAAATTTGCCAAAATAAGCAAAGCTACTCACAATTCAACCCAGTCGGCAGGAAAAATGTTGCTACTGTCCGTTTCTGCATCCTTGGGTACGTTGAATGTCAAATTTTTTGCATTTGGTCAGAGCGAGTAACAACGAGTACAACAAGCGTTCGTTATTGAATGTTACAGTATAATAATGAGTATAATATCTACTAATAAACAAACACAGGACTTTCACCAAGGAGGCAGCAGTTTGTGTCCCGCGTAAAACCAATACTCAACGCTTCTTACCCAACGTCACATTTATTGCTCCGGGTGTTACGTTACGTTGTTACATTGCCTTAAGCTGTTGCGTTACGTTGTTGCGTTACGTTGTTGCGTTACGTTGTTGCGTTACGTTGTTGCGTTACGTTGTTGCGTTACGTTGTTGCGTTACGTTGTTGCGTTACGTTCTTTTCTTAACCAAGTAGTTTTGTAGCCTAAACCCACTATTTATTGAAGCTAGTTACTTTGTTACGTTATACGTTGTAACATTGTTACGTTATTCTGTTCCCTTGTTACATTGTTCCGTTGTTCCGTTGTTCCGTTGTTACATTACGTTGTTACATTACGTTGTTACGTTGTTGCGTTACGTTGTTGCGTTACGTTACATTGTTACGTTATTTTCTTAACCAAGTAGTTTTGTAGCCTAAACCCATTATTTATTGAAGCTAGTTACGTTGTTACGTTATACGTTGTAACATTGTTATGTTATTCTGTTCCCTTGTTACATTGTTCCGTTGTTCCGTTGTTACATTACGTTGTTACGTTGTTGCGTTACGTTGTTGCGTTACGTTGTTGCGTTACGTTGTTGCGTTACGTTGTTGCGTTACGTTACATTGTTACGTTATTTTCTTAACCAAGTAGTTTTGTAGCCTAAACCCATTATTTATTGAAGCTAGTTACGTTGTTACGTTATACGTTGTAACATTGTTACGTTATTCTGTTCCCTTGTTACATTGTTCCGTTGTTACATTACGTTGTTGCGTTACGTTGTTGCGTTACGTTGTTGCGTTACGTTGCTATTTTCTTAACCAAGTAGTTTTGTAGCCTAAACCCATTATTTACTGAAGCTAGTTACTTTGTTACGTTATAACATTGTTACGTTATTCTGTTCCCTTGTTACATTGTTCCGTTGTTACATTACGTTGTTATGTTACGTTGTTGCGTTACGTTATTTTCTTAACCAAGTAGTTTTGTAGCCTAAACCCATTATTTATTGAAGCTAGTTACGTTGTTACGTTACGTTGTTGCGTTACGTTGTTGCGTTACGTTGTTGCGTTACGTTCCGTTATATTGTTAAGTTCTTTTCTTAACCAAGTAGTTTTGTAGCCTAAACCCATTATTTACTGGAGCTAGTTACTTTGTTACGTTATACGTTGTAACATTGTTACGTTATTCTGTTCCCTTTTTAAATTGTTCTGTTGTTCCGTTACATTTTTACATTACGTTGTTACATTACATTGTTACATTACGTTGTTACATTACGTTGTTACATTACGTTGTTACATTACGTTGTTACGTTATTTTCTTAACCAAGTAGTTTTATAGCCTGAACATAGTTAACCGCGTTGCATTGTGCATTTCTCCAAGTGTTAGCTGAGGCTGATATTAAACTAATATTTTTGGTTTAGAAACATCAACATTCAACGTATCCAACACGCAACTCCATATTTCTCTGTGCCGACTGGGTTGCACAATTCTGGATGAATCACTTAGGCTACTTTATTAGTTAATAGATGTTTAATACTGAGTATGATGATTATGATACACAAAGTGCTTTAAGAGAATATATAGTTAAGGTTAAATACTCTCTTGAACGTCATGTGCCATCTAATCTGATATGCTGAACAGAATATATAGGCAGATTTTAAAGAAAATCCTCATATCGAGTACCATACTTCCATAACAGACAATTCCTAATCATTCATCATACGAGATGATCGCTATGGCTTCACAAACCGGTACGTCCAAGATGAAGTGTGGCAAATGAGGCATGAATCATTGTCCCTGATTTCTTCTGTTTCCTTCTGCTCTCCTGGGCCTTTCAAACCGCAATCCCTCCCATTACAATCAAAGCCGCCACATCCAACGGCAGATTAATGGGAGACTTCCTCTACATGGCTTCGCACAGTGGTAATTCATCTTAATTGTGATACATTCCCTCTGGCTGCGTTCCCAGCTCGCCAGATGCTCGGCGTCTGCTTGACAAATAAATCCCTCACAATGTGTTCAAAGCATCTGGGCCTCGAGAGTCTGCGGTCAAAAGCTTTTACAGGTCGGAAATCCAACACATGCTGGACAACATCTGTCCGCAGCTGGTTTCTCCAACTCTCCAAAAAAAAGAAAAAAATAAAGGCCTCAGAAAACCAGGATGCGTGTCGAAGCAGCTGGTTCAAGTAAAGATACTCCTCTGGTTTGCGACCAGAGCGGTCTGGCTCTCCCGCCGCCGCTCCTTCTTCCTCTCCAGTCTCAGCTTCCAGCACACCACGCTGGACGCCAGCAGCACCAGCCCGGCCGAGAGGAGCACCAGGCCGAAGCAGGAGATGGTGGATCCATGCGAGTTGAAGCTGTACGCCACGGCGGTGACCACGATGCCGGCGATGAGGACCACCACGCCGAAGGGCACGGTGCAGCGGTAGCAGGACAGCTCCGCCCCGCCGGTGGCGGCGGTCAGCTGGACCTCGTTGACCAGGGGGATGTTGACCGCGGCGGACGCGGGGCGCTCCTTGTTGCCGGCCTTCTCTGGCGTCGCTGGCGTTCTCATGGCGTCCTCGTTGGCGTCTTCTGGCATCGCAGGATCGAGGAGCCTTCCGTTGACCCGACCTCAGATGGTTCCTCGTCTACGATCTTTTCCCTCCTTTCCTTCGCTCAGGGTCTCGCCGTCTGTGTGGGGGAAAGAAACCACTCGTAAAGGGAAGAATGTCGAAGATGTTGCTCAACGCTGGACGCAGAGAGACTTTCCTCCATGGTGCTTTTTTGTTGTTGTTGTTGTTGTTGTTAGAATTCAAAACCACATTTCACAATTTCGACGCCACTTTCTTTGACCACGCTTCCACGCGCAATTGCACAATCCCCCCGGCCGCCGCCTGACCCGGTCGGGGGAGTTGTGTCTGAATGACGCAGGACCGCTCGGCCCCGCACGAGCTGAGACATTCCCTGGAGAGCGCAGGATATGACATTACAAACTGCCCCGTGAAAGTTGAGGAGCTTCAAAATCACCAGCAATTTCACAAGCACTCTTCCCCCCCCCCCCAACACACACACACACACACACACACACACACACACACACACACACACACACACACACACACACACACACACACACACGCACACGCACTCACACTCACACTCCTGTCTGACTCTGAGTGACAATAAATAGGCAGCACAGTGTCAGTTGTACTTTCTTCATTGTCAGGGTTTTCATTAAAACAGCATTTCTCCGTAAAATTGTGAAAGATGGTTCTGACATGCTTCAGAGCAGCGGCTCCCATGAGGGGTCCATGACTACGTACTACTGTGGTTATGTATTATGTACACTGTAAATTATTTCACTGTAAATCCACAGTAAATTACTGGCTACCATTTGCATTACTTTCCCGGTAATGTATTGTAACATTTTCACGGTAAATCATTGTGAAACGACAGGTTTACTGTGACTTCACAGTAGCTATGCCAGTACAGTATATTACTGTGATTTAGCAATATGTTGCTCCAGAATAACTGCAACTTTACAGTAAATGTCGACCAGATTACTGTGATTTAGCAGAATACTGCTGTAGAAGAACTGTAATTAACCGTAACTTCAGTAAAAGTCATGTTCAGCAGTCGGCTGACGGGGCAGATGTCGGGGTTTAAGCAACCTGAGTGGGGGAACAAGTACACATTGTGGGGTTTTCATTGGTTGATTCCCCCACGATTCTTTTTTCTTTTCTTTTTTTACCAATTTGACCAATGTATTGTTTAGTTATTCTTCCAAAAAAACATTCACTGTTTCCAGCTCATCAAAAGTTGATGCTTTTCTTTGTCATATCGGATTGTGAACTAAATCTCTTTGGTCAAATAAAACAAGCAATTTTAATACATCTTCTGCGGGTTGAGGGCAATTTATAGTATAGTTTATTGACACAATTATTAATAACCAATGAAAATGATGCTAGTTGTGCCCTTATTTAGAACTCTGTTTCAGAATAGTGGTTGCAAGATGTTTTCAGAGATAAATGAATATTTAGGCTTATATTTCTGGATTTTCTCAAATATTTGCTCTAAAAACAATTTAAACTAAAGAAATATTGTATGAACTGCTCAAAGTTTATAGTCACTTATTCCCTTTCTCTCATGGGAATGGTGGACATTTACAGAAAAACCATCTGTGGGGTGAAAAAAGTAAAATAATTTTGATTAAAAAAAAAGGAGAGGGTTGAAGTTTCTCCAGCTCATTTTACTACACATGAAAAGAGTGTTGCATGTTGGTTTAGGATAACTGAAGATCAGGAAAAAG
The DNA here is from genome assembly GCA_016806645.1 of Ophiodon elongatus. Taxonomy (NCBI): domain Eukaryota; kingdom Metazoa; phylum Chordata; class Actinopteri; order Perciformes; family Hexagrammidae; genus Ophiodon; species Ophiodon elongatus. Next base: position 746,368 of record JACSYO010000040.1, on the reverse strand, counting down.
TTTTTGAATAATCCTCTAAACGTCCATCACATTGATCTGCACCAGCATTAATCTAAACTGAGTGTACAAAGGACCTGGTCTCAGATGGCACTACTTACCTCCAAACCCAGCCTGCAGCCTGTTATTTGCAGAGCTCCCATGAAGACGAAAGGTTAGTTACCTCACGGACGTTTTCCATGTCGCACGGGCTCCTGAAGGCTCCTCCGCTGCAGGAAACTGGCCTCCGATAAAAGCCGCTCATAAAATATTCACTCCTACTCAGCTAATTAAAAGTATCTGAGTCTCTTCTCTCTGCGGGCTGCAGCCTGGCTCCCTCCGTGCAGTCCGCTGCTGCTCGGACTGCCATCCCCATTGGGGAGCAACTATTTCAAGTATCGATGACTGGAGCGTCAAGTTCAGAACGAAAGGACAGGTTCCGGTTGTGCTTTTCAAAATAAACGCTGTCAGCGTTCGTTGCTATTACTCTTAGTTTATTGGCAGCATTTATTCTGAAGTTATGATCAGTTAATTTCCGTATAGATGGAATGACACTGTCACTGGAGCTCAATTATATTACATGATATTATTTTACATTATATTACATTATATTATATTATTCTGTATTATTTTATAATATATTATATTATTTTACATTATATTATATTACATTAATTTACATTTTATTATATTATATTGTATTATTTGACATTAAATAATAGTATATTATATTGTATTATTTTACATTAAATAATATTATATTATTTTACATTATATTATATTATTGTATATTGTATTATTTTACATATTATAGTATATTATATTATTCTGTATTATTTTATACTATATTATATAATTTTACATTATATTATATTATATAATGTTATATTATATTAATTTACATTTTGTTATATTGTATTGTATTATTTTACATTATATGATATTATATTATCTTACAGTATATTATATTATATTATTATATTTTGTATAATTTTATACTCTATTATATTATTTTACATTATATTATATTATTTTACATTATATTATATTAATTTACATTTTATTATATTATATTGTGTTATATCTTTTATTCCATTGCATTACTACTCACAAGTTTTTTACCGTTGATTTTATTGTAGCTGTGTTAGTCGTAAAACAACGTGAGATGAAAACTAGATTAATAAAATAGACTAAAATTATACAACTCAAATAGCATAAAATGTGCGATAAATAAAATAACAATAAAATAGATTTCTTTTAATTTAAATACAATAAAATAAGTGAATAGAAAATCGTAAATAAATAGTAGTATTCTTATGTGATATAAGGTGACTAAGAGTCTCATGAAGGGTGCCATTTAACAATGAGTTATGATTACTACTATTATTATAATTATTATTATTATTAGCATATTATTAGGACCTTATTCTCCAGAATGAGCGCAGTATGTGAGACCTGTGTGTGACTCGCTCTCGGGCATCACTCTTGTTGACATGATCTCATAAATGTTCCATAACAGCCGTTGATTTACGGCCTAAGACGCACACACCTGTTCCAACACTGTAAACACATTCACACTGCGGTTGTTCTCTCCTTACTGTTGAGGGATTATTATTTATTCTTTATGTCTGTTGCATAACACTGATTATCGGACGTAAAAAAAGAATGTGATCTGGGATTCTGGTTCGTCATCTCCTTCCTTAATCACAGTACAACATGTTTTAAGATATTATTCAGATTAATAATAACATGCTCAGCTCGGTTTATCTTCATGTAACATCAGGACTAATGGACGGGACTACGAGATTTACAAGATTGCTTCCAGTTATGTTCAGTTAGAAAATGAAGAATATAATTTGAGATAAGTTAAGATAAGATACACCTTTGTTGATCTCCAGTGGGGAAATTCAGTTGTTGCAGCAGAAAATGGATATAAATAAATACAGAAAAGCATAGAAAGTAAAAGATGTAAATGATAAGAGGCACGTGAACTAAAATAAGATTAGAATAAAAACAGAAACTATTCGGTATTTGTCTGAAAAATGACACGGTGAAGTGACAGTGATGTGATTAATAGCAGCAGAGTCAACAAGTCTATGAAAACAGTGTACGCCAGAATAATATGTAATAAGTAATGGTACTCAGTGTTTGTCCGTATTGATATAAAATTATAATATAATATGATTTAATATAAAATAAAATAAAATAATATGATATAATATAATATAAAATAAAATAGTATTATATAACATAATACAATATTATGTTATATTATGTAGAAGTAAATGAAACATATTGACATAACTGTAATATTGTACATTTTGATATATTATAAAATATGACAATAAGTTGTGCAATAAGTGTAGTACTATAGTATTGTTTAACCTCATATATAGTATAATACAAGAATATAACAGTATAAAATTGAAGTACACATAAATATAAAAATGTACAGTGTAACAAAGTGTAAGATAAAACATGATATGTAGTAGGACTATCAGACTCTGCACTCGAGTGGTTTCAGTCCTCCCTTTCTGGCAGAACTGAATATGTCTCACTGGGAAGATGCAAGTCCTCCCATGGACCTCCCTACCTACAAGAACTCATCACTCCCCAAACCTCCACCCGCACCCTCGGGTCCACAAACAGATCGCTCCTTCGGGTCCCCAACACCAAGCTCCACACCATGGGGGACCGGGTCCCCAACACCAAGCTCCACACCATGGGGGACCGGGTCCCCAACACCAAGCTCCACACCATGGGGGACCGGGCTTTTGCTCCAGCCCGCGCCATGGAAGTCTCCCTGACCACGTAAGGGCAACACAGACACTGGACTCTTTTAAGACTGGCCTAAAAACCTTTTTATTCAGGAAAGTGTTTTTTACTCTGTGTTAAATCTGTCAGCTATTTCTTTCTTTTTTATTATAGTCTGTTTTAACTATGTTTTTAAATATAGTCTGTTTTAACTATGTTTTTAACTACGTTATGTACTATGTACTGGCTCTGTGCACTCTGAGATTCTTTATGAATGAAAAGTGCGTTACAAATTAAATGCATTATTATTTATTTGTAGTGCTGTACAGAAATATAACATATAATTGAATAGAATATAAAATGTAATATGTTGTCATATGACATTTAACAATAATTAAAATTCTTAGATCCACCAATAGCTGCTCAGTGCTGACGTCACTCACACGCCCTTTTATTTTGAAAGTGGTGACCGGAAGTGCGGTTGTCTCGTGATAGTGGTCTGGGAAGCGGAGCTGTCATGTCGCCGCAGTTCACGGATGCGGAGTTTCAGAGCGCGTGGAGGGAGCTGGACGAGCCGCAGCTGGAGGGCGGATGGGAGCTGTTCACGGAGACGATGGGGGTCACAATCCATCGGCTCTACGACAAGGTAGAAAAATAAAAATAAAACACCTGCTTTTAGGGCAGGAAGACGGGCTGCTCGCGACCGAATGAATGAGTCTGGGTCTCCTCTGCGGAGTCGGCACCCCGACCCGCAACCCCAGTTCCTGTCTTTCTTTACAAAAAACACAATGTAAGATGGTTTTCTTTAATGAGGTTCATGCACGGCGACGTTAATGAACACACCTGGCGGTCAGCGTGGGGAAATAACCCGGAAATTAAGAGCGAGAGGCGGTCCGACTGGTTTTACCTGTTCCCGCCAAACTCCGTTCACAAATCGGTCGATTTAACTTCGCCGCTCCTTTTGGGCGCATTAACGCACGTCGTCGGACATGATTCAATATATTTATGAGATCAGAAAGGTCCGTTCTTCAATTCGGCACACGTCAAGCCTAAAACTAAAAAAAGGCAAATTGAAATATAATGGTATTATTTTGGTATGGTATGGTTTTAAAACTGCATACACGAATTTTCTCAATTTCCCTACTGCTCTTGAATTATATTCTAGGTAAAAAATAAAAGAAAGAAAAGAAAAATAGGCAAATCATGAGTCATGTCCTGTTTTTTTATTAATTAAAAAGTTCCATTCATGATAAAAAATTATAAACAAACAAACATGGTTTAAACACGATATTTAATTTGTTGTTCAATGGACTTTATTAAGAGTCTTGTCTCTTGTGTAGGTCATTTCAGCTTCTTAATTTAATTACATTATGCAAACACTGAACTATTTAGTCATATTTGGTTTAAAAGTTAAGTTATGGAGGTTTGGGGCCTTAATATGCTGTCCGATGCCAAAGGGAAAACAAGACAGCCTTAAATTGATGTTTTTGTGAATGGAGTTTGGTGTAACTTACTTTCTCTTCAGCGAGACACACACAAAAATGACATAATGTAATATATTATGTATAACATAATATGATTTAGTATAATATGTATAGTATAGTCTAGTATAGTATAATAAGTTGTGCAATAAGTGTCGTACTATAGTATTGTATAACCTCATATATATATATATATATATATATATATATATATATATATATATATATATATATATATATTAATATATTAATATTAGTATAATATATAGTATAATATATTAATATGTGCTGTTTTCAGGAAACTCGTCTTTACGAGTACAAAGTCTTTGGCGTGCTCGCCACCTGCACTGCAGAGCTGTGTGCAGACGTCTACATGGACCTGGAGTATCGCAAACATTGGGACACATATGTGAAAGGTAAAACAACAACAACAACAACAATAACAACAAACAAATCAACTTTCCCTCATCCCTCCTGCTTCATGATTAGTCTTCAAGTTCACATGAGTGTCATCAGTTCTGTCCTGCTGCTGACGTTCACCGTGAATAACTTCCTTTTTGATTCATTACTGTTTAATTTGTTGTCCCCGTCTTCATGCACCTCTGCAGTAACGCAGGTAACGTTGTCGTTGTCGTAGCTGCCCAGTCCGTCTAGAAACACAAGTACAGTTTTGAGTTCATGTAGTTTATAATAATTAGTGATTTTATTAGGAGTTGAAGTAGCTTTTCTTTCCTGTTGCATATTATTACTTCTAATTGCATAATTTGGTCATGGGCAGTATTTCAAGTGTCTGCCTTTTTTTACTTTTCCAACAAACATCTTTTATTTCCTTTCCCTTCATAGAGAAGAAAAACAACATACAGTGTATTTTAAGTGCATCTGTATCCACCCTCCTTCACCCACGTCTCTTCTTATTTTCCATATTTAGATCTCTATGAGACGGACTTCAGTGGACAGTCTGCGATCTACTGGCAAGTAAAATACCCGTTTCCTCTGTCAAACAGAGACGTATCCTTCTGATGGACACTGAAAGTGCATTTCTCCTAGACAAACCAATGTGAGCATCCAGATTAGAGCGTCTTCCCTTAACAGCCGGGTCCTCAGTACGTGTACGTGAGGGAGCGCAGAGACCTGGAAGTGGACGGCAGGACGCTCCGCGTGATCCTGGCCAGGAGTGCCCCGGAGCTCCCGTGTGCCGAAAGCAGCGGCGTGCTGCGGGTCAAAGACTACAAGCAGAGCGTTGCCCTGGAGACCGACGGAGGCAGTGGCACCAAAGGTAGCACGGGACCATGGACTAAATAAATATAAATATATTTATTTGTATATATTTTTTTTTTTTGTGCCCTATTATTATTTATATTAATATTGAAAATATATATATATATAAATCTATATTACAATATGAATTTATTGCCATATTGCCCAATCCAAAACTTCGATTTATAATTCTGTGAAATGCCAAAAGTTCACTGGTTGACATGTTTGCTGATAAATGGCTTTTTATTATTTTATATATATATATTAGTTTTTTTAATTATAATAATAAAACGTTTTGGATGGGGCAATATGGCAATAAATTCATATTTTAATATAGATTTTTCAATATTAATATACATAATAATAGGGCAAATATTTGTAAAAAAAAAAAAGTAACAATAACAAGATATTATCACATTGTCATAATGCAGTTATCACCCAGCCCTCCATTTTGATTTTCAACTGTTAATGTGAAGAAAAAAAATGCATTTTACACCATTTGTCTTACATTTCTTAGATCAAACTATTAAAAACAAAACAAATGTTTGCCTGACGAACAAAATAAAAATGATCTGCCGCCCTGACACCAACAACAAATATGTGCTTTGTTTACAGTCTTCATGAATTACTTCGATAACCCCGGTGGCAATATTCCTACCTGGCTGGTGAACTGGGCGGCGAAGGTGAGTGCACGCATGTTTGTTTTCCTTGACCAGTAATTTAAATAAAAACAAACATTATGCATAAATCCCTTCGCAGCTTTAGTGAATGACCCACTGAGGAGCTCACGGGCCTCGCTGAACACTAACAGCTGGGTCACATGCAAATAGTTTCCTCGCCGATCAGTAAAGATTTAACACGGCTTGTTTGAAGATTTGAATCTGTGAGTTGTTTTGTTCTGGTGTTTTTTTAATTGATTTCAACAATATGGTGACCGTTGGTTACAGTAGACAGAAAAAGGGGTTTGGTTGATGTTTGGGGGTATTGCTCAACAAACGGGGGTTTGTGTGATTTGAGTGGCTGCCTGTGGGGATTAAGATCCTCAGCTGCACAACAAGGGAGAGGAGGAGGAGGAGGAGGAGGAGGAGGAGGAGTGGTCTGTCTCTGCCTGATTTTGTGCCTCCTTGATTCCTTTCCTCGCCTCCTCCCCTTGCATCTAGTCCCACCCATGGAGATGCGAGCGGAGTGTATGTATGTATATATGTGTGTGTGTGTGTGTGTATATATATCTATCTATCTCCATTATATTATTATAGATTGATCTGTAATAATATAATAGAATTTCTTTTAAATAAAACTGTCAGAAGTAGTGGATTAAACTTTATACATACATGCATACATGCATACATACATGCATACATGCATAAATATATATATATATTCGTCCTGCCATTGGTTGAGATTAATCCAGTTCATCACGTCTTTTAATACGTTACGGGTGCCGAAAACACTTCCTCAAAGGATACACCGGTGTTTCCTCGCTCATAGCTCCTCCAGCAAGCCTCCTCGCTCCTCGAGATGCGTTTTAGGAATTCGGACGTCCTTCAAGATGGAACATTGAGATGGACTTCCGGGTCGCAGGGAGCGAGGAATCGAGGAGGCATGAAATCGGGAAATGAGAAGAAGACCCTCAGATTAGTTCTACATCTGCAACAATACCAATCACCACCCTCCTCTTCTCCTTCACCACCTTTAATACAGACGAACTCACAATGTAGTCGTCCTCATTTACATATTTCTCTTGTCAGACAACTGAAAGAGCAGATATTAAGAAAAGGCTGGTTTCCCTGGAACACATTGAAACATCATCCATTTTTAGATTCATCACCTTTTTTAGAGCATTTTCAAAACTGCCTGATGGACAGAAGGCCGAATAAGAAAGAAACGTGCTTTTTAAATGTAGTTGTCATAGTTTAGTTGGACTCTTAAAGTGTGGATTTATACATTTGTAGAAATCAAAGAGCATCCGACAGCAGGGTCCTTGGGATGTTCAGGGTCACAGGACAACAGAGTTAATAAAGAAAACCCGTGAAATGGATTATACAGAGCCTTAAAGTGACAGCGCAACAGTTGTTTTTAAACATTTTGACAATACAATGTACATGGATTTAAATGTATCAACAGCTAGAAAACTTTCACTAACATGTGCAAGTCGTGAAGAAACAACCCCTTCCCCCCTACTCCCCCCACGGCACTGACTTCTTGAATCTTGTGCACATGTTGGACCTGCCCGAACAAACCCTTTTGATGAGGCTTTTTTAAAGACGGGTTCACTCTCGGGGCCTCGGAGAGCTCCGCCCCTCCGCCCGCTTTATGGTTCTCCATCGTTATTGTGAGCAGATGTGTTGCGGGGGTGACGTCAACGAGCCCCCCAAACCCCCTCTCTCTCTCTCTCTCGCGCTCGTCTTTGTGTGTTGCCCCTCCTGGGTGGGTCGTCCCGGGCACATGTGTTCATGATAGATGCTCTCTTGTGCGTGTTTGTCTTCAACAGACCGGGGTTCCGGATTTCTTAACTAACATGCAGAAGGCCTGCAGCAAATACGCCAACTACTGCCAGAAGAAATGAAAGCAGCCGACGGGACAGAGGGCTCAGTTTCGACTTGTTCCCGCTGGTATCCTCATGCTGTACGATCAAATGTGACTCCTCTGAATGTGGCATGGCGTGGGCTGCTACTCGTCCTTGTAGCATGCGGTTGACTCATGATGTGCATGACCGGCCTCACTCCTTACTCGGCCGGTAGTGAAATCAATTCAGTTTCATCGAGCTGTACTCTGTTCTCCTTTTTTTGTTGTGTGCAATCACTGTGAGCTTCAGTCCCTCCGGGATTTAGGAGCTTTCATTAAGCCTTTTTTTAATGTTGATTATAAAATACTATTATGTATTACTTTGGGTTCTAGGCGGTGGAACAATGATTAGGTCAAATTGCAGCTTCTTGCATAGGATTTTATCATTTTACCTTGTTTTAAATTTGTTTGCTGAACATGTTAAATGTACGGAAGCCCTGAAAAGAAAATGAGAAAAACAACAACTGGTGATCCATTTTCTAAGAATGATTTAAAAAAAAAAAAAAAAAAAAAATCCTGTTTTAATGAATTAAAAACGAGTGGTAAAAAAAGATTTTTATGAAAATATATATTATTATGTTTTACTTATCCTGGCAAAACTTTTTTGTTTTCAATTGGCAAAACTTTTTTCCCCCGCTATGTTTATTTATTTATTTTTTTCATCTGTGTTGGTTTGTCAGGTGCATTTTTAAGTGTTTGTTATAATACTCATTTATACGCATTTAGGTTGAAGTGCACCTTTCATACATGTTTGAAATAGTCACAAAAGCAGTTTTCTTCCAGCTAAATTTTATTTACATAACTTGCAAACGCACAATATATGTACTTTGTGTTCAGAGTTAATGTTTTTATTGGGTTAGTGATGCACTTCAGCCTCTCGTGGCCAAAAAGAGTACTACAACAACAAACACCAAGAAAAATGATCCTGACAAAAGAAATATAAATACTTTTTTTCACCTGCCCAAAATTTTCACAGATGGAAAATAAGTTTAAAAAAAAATGTCTCCATCTGTGTCACTGAGGATTTTCTTTCCAAGTAAATTGGAAAGATTATCCTGTTTTTCACTAGTCTCTCAGGGCTTCCATATGCATGAGAGTGATGTAATATGATTTGATTTATTCTACTGTATGTTTTGGTCACTGGAATCTTCCCACTGTCTATTTAAATTCACTGGATTAATTCATTAATTTTAATGAAGTAAAAATGAAAAATCTGTACTTGGGGAGGAACGTTGTTCTTGTGATTCATTTTCACACGTTCATTACTTATGCAAAGATCATGTTATGATGCTCTATGCTGATTTTATTATGGGCACAAATGATCAAAGATACAGTCTACCTGAGTTAATAATGTATTGATTCAGGCTGCACCTGTTGATTCCGGTGAATGTGGTTTAATCTGGTCAAGAAAAGCCTATTACTGTGTAATATTGCTGTGTTATTGAAATGAATAAAGTTTCATTTTAAATTTAGCCCTGTAATGTCATGTTGTCTCACAGGTAGGATGTTACCACGGTAACCCCAAGAAACACTAACGGCTGCTGAGCAATTCAGTGTTCGACCCTGTGAATTTGTCCTTAAATGAAAGTACAACGTGGCGATCTTTCAGCCAGGAGGCCTCAGTACATTCCCCGTGTTGATTTATCCGTCACGTAACTTGTATAATGTGTTTACGGTACTTCCGTGGTTATTTTAACACAAACGACATTCTTTTCCTGAACCTAAGTATTTTGGTTGTCTCAATCTTACTAAGTAGCTTTTGTTTTGTTGGTGAAACCTAGCTAAGTAGCTTTTGTTGCTGAAACCTAGCTAAGTAGCTTTTGTTGCTGAAACCTAACTATTTTTGTTGCAGAAAACTAATTAAGTAGTTTCCTGTGAAAGAGTGAAGTTTATTTTGAAAAGACTGTCAGCATGCAACGACTGAACATTGCCCCGTGTTGCTGGCTTTCAGAGGAAAACGCACTAACTAACTTTTGTAAGATATCTTACGAACCGTTGTTTGAGAATACGTTGATTAGATTCACTGTTATAAATTGAGTATAAATATCAGAATAATACAAACATTCAGACTCCCTCATGTGGCTCAAAGGGGAACTGCACATAAAAGTGTTAAATACAAGACTTAAGTAGAAAATTTAATTTATTTGGCGACCGTAATAAAACCTTGACGCAGTCTTCTGTAAATGGCTGGTCTACAGTAGAAGCCCACATCTTGCTGCCTCAGAGGAGTTCTCAGTGGAAACAATGAATTACGGGGTCATTTCCTCGTTGCCCCTATAATCGCTCCTCTACCACAGAGTTAAAAGTGAAAACCCGGCTGCGACAACGCCCTCCCTCCCCTGTTCCTTCGCTCTGCTGATCAGTTGTGAAACTGAAGTGTTGGCCCAGATGTTTCCTGAGGGAAGAAGATGGTCAGTGTTTCCTATGAGGTCACTTTGATGGCGGTGTAGTGACGGTTTTGGTGTTTCCCCGTCTGTCTCCCACAATGGAGTGACTGGATCTTTACGTTGACTCTGTTCAAAGTGGTTCTATTTAGATCTATTTAGATTAGCTTTCAAAGTAAACTTAAAGTTGCGGTTGAACGTGGAGATAATAGTTTACGTATCAGCAGACCAGTGTTAAGATCTCCACTTAAAAAGAAGAAGCTCCTGACCAAGCTGATGGTCTTTTTGATAAAAAGAGGACTTTGTTTCTACGTTTAAATAACATCACAAGCAAAGAAACTGATTAGGAAGGAACTGTTTAGGGTCTGATGTTAGAGATAACAGAAAATGGAAAGTGAATGACTTTATTGATAGAGATGAAGAAACATTTTCAGCTTCATTTATGGTTTTATCTTTATCTTGTCCAGTGAAAGCTTAAATATAATTAATGCATCATCTGGTTAGAGATGAAGGTAATAATAATGATGGTGATGAAGACCAAGCCAAGTATTAAATTGCACATGCAAAATTAAAGCAGCTATAAGGAACTTTCATTTTGCGTTGATTTTTGGTGGCCCCTGTGGACAAAGGCGGTACTGTTCGTCACAAAGATCTGGACCTGGCTAACTGGCATTAACAGGTTTTTACTCACGTCAGCAGCCTCTCAGCTTTATACAAACTGCTGTCGATCGTGTGCGTTGGCCATCATGCGTTGCTCGACAAACGCAGCTAACGTTAGCCACATTCAACTGGCGTTAGCTGAAGCGTACGCTAGCTTTGTTTCAGCCAAAGGCGTAAATTCATACATCGATGTAAAGCCATGTATTGTAATGTATTTTTTTATTAAAATACACATATCACATACCGGTCTTGGAGGAAGAGGGCCAAGTTGGGATCAGTTTTTAATCTTCTCAAATCCTGCAAAACTCTATCTGTTGCTCTATCACTGTCCCTTTTTAAGCTTTTTAGTTTTTCTCTTTGCTGATCCTGCCGCAGCATCAGCCAGAACAACAGATTTAGTTGATTTAAATCAACAGATCTGTAAAACTGAGTTCCTCCACAAAGCATCACACAAAAAACAACGCTTTCAACGGACTTAATAAAATCATAGAAAGGATTTCCATACGATTAAAATGCTCTCTTTTAAGCATTAAGCAATTCTGTTGGTCCAACTTAATTTATTAGGGTTGGATCAACTTAATTCATTAAGGTTGGGTCAACTTAATTTATTAGGGTTGGGTCTGACTCAACTTAATAGGGTTGGTTGAACTAACGTTTTTTGCCCTAAAGACAGTCGCTTCCTCTTAACTGGCTATCGAACTTCTCCTTGTGAAACTTTGCTTGTGGAAATGTAAACATGGGCAGTGAATCATTTGGTGTGACGTCGTGGGGAATCAGACCAGGTGACGAGCATTAAGAATAACTATATAGAAATAACCAATCTTCTCTCTGATGGTCTTGTTTTCTTATCCAGGTCATACAGAGGCATCAGCATTAAACCCAAATGTTTCATAACTCTTTAAAAACTACTTTAATGCGTCACATGGGGAAAACATGCTTTTTTTTGGTAAGAAAACGCTTAATAATTAATATTTTATGGTGTACTACGCTGCAGTATTCTGCACGTATTGGGTTTAGTGTTTATGAACAGCTTAGTTTCATATTATTATTATATTAAGGTGTTTGCATGAGATATTTATCTGTTTTACATCCAAATACAAAACAAGGCCGCTCTGAATGAGGACGCATCTGCACCAAACTTTCCCCAGCTGACAGCTCAGACGGATTTGTGATGTTGTTACGCCCCCTGCTGGTGGAAGTTGTACATTGACTGTTTAAAGTGTTGCCTTTGGTTTACTGAGAGCAGGATGCTTTACTCCATGAAGAACACCAGGTATCAACAACAGCTTCCACATTTATTTTACTGTCATGATCATTGTTTTAACGTAGTAAAATAAAATGTAAATCTGGAAAGAAGTGAAAAAACAATAACAGTCACACTTCTAGCCTCAATGCATTGATTTATTAACAGTTTCTTAAAGTTGAATTTTGAAGACTTAACAATATGCTGTTTACATTTATTCATTTGGCAGATTGTAAAAGTACCTATAAATAAAGTTCAATCCAAGTAGTTATTATTATGTCCAGTAGACATAACTGCATAGCAAATGACAATTTTCTCATTTTGAGCGAGAGAGGCAGAGAGCGAAAGACCAAGTTAGGTGAGAGAGTACTTTGCTTTTGAAAAAGATTTATCTTCAACAAGGCACATGTTGTAATATGAGTATGATAATAACAAAATAAAGATGTCAAATAGGAAACTGAAGAAAATGGCAAAAAAATGTAACATTACACAATAAAACAGCATCATGGGGGAAAAATCTGGATCCTACAAAAGATCTAAGAATATACAGTCAGAAATTAGTAGAATATACGTAAGACAGGACACTCAAGAAAAAATGAAAGAACAATTTTTAACCTGACTGTTCTGGAAATGTATGCAAATTAGCACATACTTAAAAAATAAATAAATAATTGATTATCTTAACACCTATATTGAATTCTTTCAATACGGACAGTTATGTTATAATCGAACGTGCTGTCTTATAATATGGTAATATGTATTGTTATCAAGAGAAACCTTCAAAATAAAGTGTAAAATCCAAAGTATTAAGTAGAATTAAACTGTTATGACTCTTATCAGCATGTATCCTTTTGAACCCTTGTATAAGGTTTAGATCCCATAAAAGAAATGCGTATTTATCTATTTTTATTTTATTTTATCATAGCGTCAGCAGTTATTTATTAATGTAACCCTGTAAAACCGTTTTAATCCAGTGGCCACGTTCTGACTTCGTCCCGGTTTCGTTGACGTGAACCGGCTGATTCGATCTGAAGAGAAGAGGTAGCAGTGACAAGAATCAGACGCTCGAATCCCTCTTCAATGCAACATTTTATCCCCTGGAATGTCTCGGGTGAATAATATTCAGCTCTGCAGTCTTTCCACTGCCAGTCTTTTCACAAATGGAAGACAAATATATTCCTTGGCCGGCCGTCGTGCTTCAGAGTGGGTTCTTTTGATTGGTAATATACAGAGCTAATTAGCTTAAGAAAGTGATATAGTTTTTCTGCTGGACCGCTGCTCCCCCCTTAACGTCAGCTCAGATTTCCCAGGTGCCTCTCTGTCTGCCAGAGGTAACAAAGTAATGGTCTCCCTGCTTGGAAGCCTATTTCTCAACGTGTTCTTTTTTTAAGTGATTTTTAATAGATTGCTATTAGAGATATTGGTGCACCCAAGGGGGATCCTTGACCCCGACCATGTGTTTTCTTCCTCTTGTTCTACACTCCGCCGTGCACGATGCATTTGGGTGGAAGGCCGTCATTATGCATGCAGATTCACACGAACGCTCAACGTGAGCTCGTTTTATAGCGAGAAGGGGAAACAGGAGGTACCGGGCTTTTTTTTTCTTCTTCTTTTCGTCTTTCGTCTCCATCACAGAGTGAAAGACAATCCTGTTCTTTCCTGTGATGTCGGGACTCTCTGACGGCTGGCATTCTTGCTCCCGAGAAAGGTTTCTTCCTTTTCTTTTTCCCCGTTCAAGTTTTTTTTTTTTTTTTGTGGAGTTTTCCCTTTCCCGCTGCGAGTGTCTGAGGACAGAGGAGGTCGCGTGTGTAGATTTTAAAGCCCTCTGAGGCAAATTTGTGATTATTTTCTTTTGCGCTGTACAAATGAATTGAATTGAAATTGTCTTGTCGTCTGACCACACCTGAACGCCACACTGCCACGAAGAGGGCCGAAGACGTGATCGTCTTCCTCAGGGACTCTTCGTCTCGACGGACTCGACGTTTGTTCTGATAAATCCATCCTGTGCCGACATAAATATGTCGTCTCTTATTGCAGAGCGGTCCTCAGCAGCGCTGCATATCGGCTTCGGGAAGTTTTTGAATTCTATTTCCGATCGGCCCCAGATTGATACGAGGGGTTTTTAGTCGTGATATGAAGGCGTGAGTGAAGTCACGAGTATTAGACGAAGGAATAGATGAATAAAAGATAGTCTTAAGTTAGATATGTTCCCTGATTTAGATTGGGGGATTTAAATTATAAAGGATGAATACACATGACTAAGCATTAATTTCCAAATTTCGATAACTTGTGTTCATGCATCCGTAGTCATGGATACGTTATGTAAAGTATGTAACAGTAGCTGTGACTGCCTGTGTTCTCTTCCACAGTGTTTTTTGACTAAATCATTTTTTTGCTCAGTTCAACCAACTTGTTTTATTTGTTTCTCCAAAACATTCAAGTTATAGATACCGGTCCATAATGTTCTGACGTCTGCTGAACATTAATCTTCCGGCTGCACGAGTTACATGATGCAGTTTTCCATGCAGTCAACCAGCTCGGCGTCAACACACCGGTGACTGAAGCGCGGCTGTATTTCTCTGGCGTGAGTCAGTCGAGTAAATCAAACGCGGAACGTGTTGACAGTAATTCGGCCTCAGTGAACGATAAGATTTAAGTTGTTATTCAGATGAGGGGTTTCCTATAAAAGAGGTAGTTGTCCTCAGGCGGTGTAATTTAGATTTGATCTACGTGAGCGCTCAGGGACCTAAGAAAGTCACTTGCACTTGTTTTCTTTACTCTATATTTCCCCTTAAATATGTTAGAAATATTAAAGAAAAACAACATTATGAATGTCAGCTGTCGTGTACGCCCCCGTAATGGTCATCCGACGCCGTAAGATCCCAATAAAGATTTGAGTCAACGTGAAAACCATCTCTGAAGCAGTTTTTCCTCCTTCGGGCAGAGAAACCTTTCGTACCGGTTTATGAAAAGCCTCTTTTTTTTTAGAATATTCTCACCTGGCACCAGCTAAGGCTGTTCATATTGTACATTTTGGATCACAGTGACTTTTAAACCTGACCTGTTTGGTCCGGTTAGTTCGGTCCAGACCTGCAATTTTTGTTCGTGGTATGAAAACAGATTAAAATCAATCACCGGATTTTATGATCGCGATGAGTGATTTCAGCCCACGTTTTGTTCCCCTGATTGATGGATGTCAAAACTGCAGCGCTCGTATCTGAGTCTGCGTTCTTTGTCCCTACTGTCTGCACCTGTTAAACATTATTCATAACTGGCGGCCGATCTAATAATACTAATTATGTCTATAACCGGTTATTTCCTCGTGAGCTCTTTGTGACACCGAAGAACATAAATATCCACATCAGGAGCAACAAAGTGCTCCATAAACGTCTGTCAGTCCAAAGTCAGTGTGACCAGGAACCGAAAGCAGAACTTCGAATGCAACAATATATCATTTTTCCCCCAAATGAGACAAACTGAAGGCGTGAAAGCAACCGAGAGATATTGTTTGATTCTCACACTTTATTCAGGTTCAACACCTGAACACCTGAACAACAGGTAAATAGTTCAATCTATGTTGATCTCAGGTCTTACATTTTCAAAATCATCTTTCACGACCGTGAAGTTGTACAAAATATCGCAAAAAAACAAAAACAACGCTACTCGGCTATATTTACATTTATGTAAATGAGGGATTCACCAGGTTTCAGGGTTCAACGTTGATGTTTGTCTTTCAGAAATCTCCTCGCCCATTGTCACCTTTTAACACATTGTTTTATTGATCAGCGGTTATCAAAGTGAATGCTCATGTTTAGTCTTCCTCTGAGTAAATAAATCTGGAGTTTGGCCCCAGCTGACTGTTTCCAGTATCATTTAAATCTGCTTCAGCTCACAAACTTTTACCCGCCGCCATTTTCTGGAGACGCCCCGATCTGTGCCGAGCGTGTTCAACTCTCAACGAGATGAGAGGGTGATGACGACGGCTCACTCCTGGTCTACGTCCATCTTCAGCTCCGGATGTGTTTTAATTCTTTTGACCAGACGGGTAAGTTGCTAGATTTACTCGCCCCACCGTGGCATTTCAGTCGCCCCGGGCAACGTGCAGCCCGTCTTGTTTGTTGGGCTTACGTTGCTGTCTTCCAGAAGCTGTGTTTTCCTCATCTACACTAACAACACCAGGAAGAAGTCGGACATCATTCTCAGTTGGGTGTTCAAAACACGGCCATCTTTTTCTCAGAAGTAGCCGGCCTCGTGTCGGTTTACGGTACGATTACAGACCGAGAAAATAAACTGTACACAAAGAAGTTAAAGGGAGTTCTGTGAAAGGCAATTTGACTTGAACCAGGTTTAAAAAGTACTTATTTTGACTTAATCGTCACATATTTGTCTGTCCTGTGAAGCAAGCAGTGCAACAATTTCTGTCAGCAGGTTTTTAAAAAAAAAAGCAGTGAGCGTCGGACACGCTGTAATTAAGACAAGCACCTTTTTTACAGTACACTTACAGTGAATGCATTTCTAGATTTAAACATGCTGAGCTCCGCTGCCTGTCTGTGCTGGTGTAGATTTGATTGCACAACAGTAATAGCAATAACAGCTCATGGGCTGCGTTGCTCTGCCTGCGCGGATAATGCCAGCTATTTGTTTTCCTGCGTTGCGTTCATTAAAAATAATTGTGTTTTCTCCCGAGCATACCACAGACGGGCACCTCCTCTGGAGTCGCAGCTCCTCCGTGGGCCAACATAAGCCCTGCATACCAAGGAGGGGACCAGTTGTGTTTACCTCTCCCTACCGGCAGACTGAGGGTCCTCTCCTTTTTCTTTTTTTTTTCTTCTGTGGTTTCTGGCAGCCAGCGCCAGATTCCTCCATGTCTATCACTGCAATCAGCAGGCCAGACCCGCAGTCAGCCAAGCAGCTTGAAACAAAGCAGCATGAATGGCTGTGCATGAAAGCAGGCGAAGCGTTTCTTTGGGGATACTGAGAGGAAGGATCTGTGCTTTCTCTCTCTCTCTCTCTCTCAGCTTCTTCTTCGCGCTAATACCAAAGTGCGGCATGCCCCGTTTCATCCTCACGAGAGGAACGCGGAGCAGCACAACATGTTTTAACACCTTCAGTGTCTTGAATATGTTGTTTGCGTTTTTCTCCGCGATCTGTCCGACGAGGTGATTTAGTGCGACTGCTGATTGGCTCCTGAGCTGATTCATCACTCTGACTAAATGCAGGATCCTACACCTCAAATTAAGTCTTTATCCCTCCAGCAGATGATTTTTCTTTCTCCCTAACCATGCACATAAAACCAGAGAGCGTGTGCTGATATGCTAAATACCTTATTTAAATGGCAGAAGGTGTAAAGCATCCAGAAAATAAGGGTGTGGGTTAAAAATGCATGTAATGCAGAGACATGTTTACCGAGGAATGATAAATAGCATGATTTGCGCTGGCACCATAGAAGTGCTTTTCTTGGAGCACAGCTTTGCCTTCAGTGATTATTTGGATTACACTAAATCACACTAATACCCCTCAAGAAACAGAAGAGAAATCCTAGACCTGCAGTAAAACAAGGAGAAGTTCCTCTCTTTGAAAAATGAAACTTTCTGGCCCATGACCAGTGTCGTTTTACTGAGTAGTCGTATGACAAGAAGATGCTTTTCAGAACCGCTTTGGAAAAAGCGTGAAAAGTTTAGTAGGCTGGTTTTATTATGTTGCTCAATTTCTCTACTGAAACTGTCGAATCCCTTTGCAACAGATCATAACTTACCATTTTAGGGGTTATAGCATCTTTCAAATCATTCTGATGAATGTAGCCTTTTGTTTGTGGACAAATGAAACAATCAAATCGTGCATTCAGCTCTTTAATCTGTCTTCTTTTCATTTTTGTTTTTTTATATACAACCACCGGGGGAGCCAAAAGTGGATTTCTTTTCTAATTCTTCTTCCTCTTCGTTATATTTTCACTTTATGGAGCATATTAGTTGGGTATGTTGCCCTAAACGATCAGTAGTGTGACTGACGTGTCTGTCAACATTTAAGTTGCAGTAGCGGTCGGTAGTTGTTGTGTGTAAGTCGCCTCAACAATCTGTGATCCATCCACGCTTCCCTCCATGTTGGTGGTTATAATAACAGGATGATGACACACCATTCTCTATCCCGCCTCAAGAGCTCATCACAAAGTATGAGCACAACACCAGACTCGGGTTATGCTCATATTCAGGTCATTGTTTTGAGATACAAAGTCATAATATTGAGAAGTTTTCTCATGAAGTCTAAATGTTGAGAAAGTATTTTCATTATTTTGAGATATTAAGTCATTATAGAATCTCAAAATACTGAGAAGGTTTCTCAAATCTTGAGATACTAGGTCATTATTTTGAGATAAGTCATTATTATTAGAGACTAAGTCATTATTATTAGAGACTAAGTCATTATTATTAGATACTAAGTCATTATTATTAGATACTAAGTCAGTATTTAGTGATACTAGGTCTATTTTTTGAGATACGTCATTATTATTAGATACTAAGTCATTATTTTGAGATAATAAGTCATTATTATTAGATACAAGGTCATTTTTAAGATAATAGGTCATTATTTTGAGACACAAAATCATTATTTTGAGATGCTAAATAAAGAAATGAATTAAAAAAGATGAAATGGATTGACCTTTGTGTAGCTCCTTTCTAGTCTTCCGACCACTCAAAGCACTTTACACCACATGTCGTCATTCACACACATTCACACATTCATACACAATTTGGGGTCTTGTGTCTCGCCCAAAGACCTGGGCATCGAACCGCTGATCTTCCGTTTGAAAGACAACCCGCTCTACCTCTGAGTTTCCAGTTTTTGAGATCACAAATCTCACCAATGAGCAGAACCCCAGATCCATTTGAATGACCCGGAGATGTCTGGAACCAGGCTGATTTAAATGAAAGGAATAATAATAAGTATAATAATATGTCTAATGGAGGAGACAAAGAAGAAGTAAAGGTGTTTCTGTAAAGGTCAGAGTTCAGATCCTTATTGGTTTCACAAATGGGCGGCTTAATAACCAAATACTGTACCTAACAGAGTGTCCCTTTATGATGGATTATCCTTATCAATTTTCTTATTTAACTTGTATGAGCCAGGCATAAAGCCAATGTTCATTCCCTGCACCATGAACCAATAGTCTTATTCCATAACTGATTCTTCTTTACTCGTAATTAGAGAGAAGGATGATAAAAAGAACAAAGTGGGATCATCTTTTTACAATCTACACATGTATTGACTCCTGCTGCTTTGGCCTATAATCACGTGTTGGTAATATAATTTTTCCACCTAATTTTCTTGAAACGTAGGCAGCACTTAAGTCTGTGGTTTGTTGCATGCTGCATTTTTTACGCCGTGATTATCAAATCAACCCAGAATGACCTCGTGCTGCCGTCTGTGGAGACACCAACGGAAGAAAAGGAGTGTTTTGTAGATATGAATCTGTGCGTCTCCACTTTCTGTGGAGCAGTGAAATGTTTGTTGTTTCACACCGAGCGCACGGAGCCAGCAGTAAACCCGTCTGTGAACTTAAGTGCTCTTCTATAAACCTCTCAACAGTGTATTCCCTGGTAAAAAAAACAAAACAAAAAGCGGTGTTGGTCAGAGATGGATAGGGGGCATTTTGGGACCAATAAACCCAAAATACACAAACACCTCAAATGAGATGTCTCATCGCAGCCTGCAGACTGATTTACTGATTCTCAGAATCAAAGGCCGAGTCGCCCTCGTGCTGTCGCCTTTCACAAACAAAGTGGGAGTCGGGGGAGAGACACACAATGGCTGTGACAATATTACAGTTATTATCATTCCGCTGTTGCTCATTCCACACTATGAAATCGCTGGTGATAGATATAATTCATGGGCTGCTGCGAGAAATGTCCAAACCCCTTTTTTTTTTTAGTTTGGCTTCTGAAGACCCATAATGCAATGCTTTATCCTGTAAAAAAAAAAGCAAAAGTGAAACGTCAGAGTGTCAACCTGCGGCTGCATGTTTGTGTTCTTGACCCGATCTCTCTCTGCGACGGGGAAATGAGCACCAACGGCCTCACATCCTCTCCCTGCTTCCCCCTCAGATATGATTGAATCCGGCTCTCGCGGCGTGCGGCGTGGAGGAGTTCCCCATCACGGACCCGGTTAACTGCAGTAATCCGGGGCTGTGGCGGGGGGGAGCACATCTTGCGGTATCATTACTGCCACTGCTCATTACGGCTTTCGCCCCTTGAATCCATCGCGCCACGGCAGGAAATCGAAAGTGTTTAATGGCCGCCGCCATGGCAACGGAAATTCTTAATCGACTGCGCTGCACGCTTGGCGCGCGTGTCGGTTGATTGATGCCACGTTGGCTCGGCAATGCGCCGTTCTCTCCTGCAGCCACAAGCGAAACAGAGTGAGGGAAAAATATAACTCGTGTGCATGATTTATTCAATCCAGCTCAATTTAAATCTGGTTATTTTGTTTGCACGCCTTTTTTTGGGGGGATTCATGAGATAGGCCGACGTCCAGACTCTCAGGGATTCCCCCCGAGCTTGGCACGTACGTATCTGCTCTGCCGCAGTTTGACGTCACGTTTGTAATTAGTTTAATTCTACAGTTATTAAGCCCTCTCGCAAATACTGAAAGGAATTCGGGCTGCAGACGGGATCCTCACAGAGCTGCTCACTCAGGCCTGTCTGGATGAGTCTGGTGCCACGGCTCTTACTGGGATGATTCCACATGTTGTAGTTTGTTTTAGCAGCTCTAAACTGTCAGTGGCACACACACACACACACACACACACACACACACACACACACACACACACACACACACACACGCACACTTTAGGATAAGGACATGTACACAATATGTAGTAAGCTGAACTGTACAAATATTGTGAGAGGAAGATGCTTGATCTTGGAATACCAATCTTTACAATAAATATGGGATGAGTTGATCTAAAATCTGAGTTTGTTTAAAGAAAGTTTAATAGATATTGGATGAAGACTTTAGTTGAGGCCTCCCTTTTTCTTTTTGAAGTGTAATAATATCAGCCCCGTCCATGCTCGCTGTATCATAGATCAAAACCAGCCCCTTTATCTCCACATGCATATTTCTTCACTCTATTACTTTTGAGTTACTGATACCTCTCTGGCTCTCACACTAGACCATATTGATCAAGATCTATGCCGAAGGCTGCAGATCATTCAACGGTTTTTGATGCTGACTTTTGGTACACATAGTAAATATTAGTAATTTCTCTACCTTACCTTGAGAAATGGGAACTTTCTTTTCAAAGGCCAATATGTCTAAACAGAAAAAAACGTGAAAAAACTTTGCCTGAACAAATTTCAGACTTCAAATTTTTTAATTCTCATCTGAACAGAGAACACGGGAGCAAGTTGAATCGATACTCGTTGCTTTTCACATATTTCGGTTTGTACCAAAGAAGTATTGAGGTTCAGTACCTAGGACTATGATACCTCCATGTGAAAATTATTTTTTGAAACATGATCAAACTTTAAACACTTGAAGATCATTTTCTTTCACGGCTGGTTATGTTAAAATATCATGAATCGGATGCGCCATTTTTAACGTGAATACTTCAGTTGAGGTGCGAGCAAGACTTTTGTCTTGTTTAAAATAACATTTTTATATATTTCTTGAAATTTAAATAAGACCAACCAGTTAATTGTCTAGAAAATAGCGAAACATTGTGTGACATCATCCAAGGTATTCCAAGCCGTCCTCGTGGTCCTATGAGCAAACAGCTTATTATGACCCAAATTTACTTTTGTTGTTAGTGTTCATGTCTAGTGGAAATTTTAAGTTTAATACGTAACTACGTTTCTACACAACCACGTAACATGCTTATTTTAACACAAACCATAATCTTCTCCGAAACCTAACCAAGTAGTTTTGTTGCCTAAACTTAACAAAGTACTTCTTTCACAACGTTAGCCGTGTGTTTCATTTGCAAACATCCTAATGTCGTGTAGGTATGAGGACGTGTCGAGATATTCAGTTTACGTTCATATAAAACTGTAAAAAAAAAAACCAGAAATTTCTCACATTTTAGATTCTGGACCCTGAGAAAAGACGACCAAATGATGGATTGATTATCAAACGTCAGCAGTAAATATAGACGTCCTTCAAAACGTGTGTTTTTCATGGAATGGGAATTCATTGAGCGATGTCACGAGTCAGGAAACGATGCAAAGAATCATCCCGATTTTATCTCTTTGGTTGACAAAAATGTATTCAGTAATTTTCTTTTCGCTACACTTCTTTTTGTCATTCTAATCGACCCTCTTGTAATTATTACTGTAAACGAGCATTGATCTGACAGATGGTTCCGTCTTTTGAAGCGACATTAATGTTCATCGTTTCCTCGGAGAATACGCCGCGGTGATTGCAGGCGTTATCGTAGATCTGAACCCTTTAAGTGGTTTACCTGCCGACTGCTCCGAGTGCTGGTCTGGATTCAAAGTGGATTGAGAGGAGCAGCTTTGCCCTTTGTAGTCCCCAGAAGGGGTCGGGGTGGCCGGGGTGGCCGGGGTGGCCGGGGTGGCCGGGGTGGCCGGGGCTTTGTTTAGTCTAACCCTTTTCGTGCTTCTTCTGCTCCTTAAGCCTTTGGAGACGCCAATCTCAGAGTCTGAATGACCGGCAGCACATCATTCACTGTCGGCTCCCCGGAGCCTCATCGACTGCTCCACCTCAGCTCCTCGACCAGCGACTCCGTCCTGTAGGCGACAGCCGGGACGGACTTCCCTCTCAGAGGAACGCCAGCTGGGTCAATTTGTCATCGGGTAGTTTTACCCTGAAGAACATTATATAATTGTATTAAAACGTAATTGTTTTCGGCTCTACCTTCTGGCCAAATACAGATTCCCATCACGTTGATATGTTTGCAATGTAATTACAACGCAGTTGAGCTCTTTCTTTGTCTAAAAGTTTGTGGGACAAAAAGTTTCATATATCAGATCCTCATAATCGACCATCGAACAGGAAGTGTTTATAGCAAGCGATGCCTTGTTGCACCTATATGTTCAACTCAGTGTTGAAATCACCATTTAGGCCCAAGTAAAAGCAGTTACATCACAATGTACGAAAACGACACCTTCAATGTCTTTACGTCTCAACGGTGATGTGAAATTAGTCGTCAACGTTAACTTTCTCTCAACATTTTTATGTTTATCGTTGTGTATTGTGTCTGACAATGAAACTAGTAAACCCATTAGGGAGTAATACTCTTTTTAGAGTTCCATTATTGATGCATTGATTCACTCGTAACTACAGCTGTCAGTTTAATCATGAAAAAATACAATAATATATAATTTAAACCAAAAAACGTAGCGCTGTTTCTGAGTGTCTCTTTAATCTCAGTCTCAACACGATCGAGAACCTTCGTGTCTCGAGCAGTGATTTAACAGTAAGGGTTGCCATTGGAAACCATTTTGAGAAATTGGCAACTGTTTATATAGTTTATCAACTGCCTATTATCTTAATTACTCAAAATAAAAGGTGTCTAAAAATGGCAACAATAAATTTCTGCAACGGAAAAGTGTTGAGCCCTGACAAGTCCCTCTGGGAAATGTAGGAAATTGCTGAACTAGAGGAGTTTTTTTTGTTTTTTTTAAAGTTCACAAAACAACTCCTGGTACAAAGAGTAATAGTTTGCAATCCAACACTTAAGATTGAAAGTAACGCAGCCTTTTAGAGCTGTTATAGCTACTTTACACCTCAAACATTGACATCCAGGGGAATAAAAATAGTGTTGCGTAAATTGAATCAACCACCGAAGCCACAGATCAGCTCACCAGTCAGTGCAGACTCTGCCGTGTCGAGGACGGAAAGCAGAGCAGAAGTCGTATCAGGCATCGCGGCGGCCGACTCTGAAACACCAAAAACAACCCGACCACAGGCTGCTCGGCTTTCACCGAGTCTGTCCTCACCAGATCTGGCTGTTTGTTGCTGCAGAGAATTCTGGGACATGGGTTACAATATTAAATAACTCTGCTGCGTCTGTCATAACTCGGGTCTACATGGCTGCCATTCGAAAAAGGGCCAGAAGATCCAGTGCCTTTGTTTTTTTTTTTAAAAACTCCTCAGGGAAAAGAATGGAAGCTTGCGCAATGCTATTTCAAAACGTTTTGCCCCGTCAGCCAATCACCAGTGCTGAAAAGCCCCTTTTATTTTGAGCTATTTCTTTTTTCTTTTCGGTTATTGTTTCATCTGCATCGACACTATTGTTTTTTTTTTATTTGCTATTATCTTAAAAATGATTGACTCAAACAGCAGCAGTTCTCTCCGAAGGGATCTGGGTGGTCTGAGTCGGTCCTCTTTCTTTGTGGGAGCTTCTCGGTTGACTGTCTCTGGACGACTCAGGTAATTCGAGTGACTCCTAATTAATTGTTACAACATGGCAAATAGCGGTCTTTACTTTGCAGACCTCACATTGGCGTCTTAACATTTAAAGAAGAGGGGGAAAAAGTAGAAAATTGTACCAGTGAGTCAGGGTCGGGTACCGGGCCTCTCAGACTTTCATACTTCAGCGTCTGGAGTCGCTGGATCGGAGCAATAAATGTTCAGAGACGGCGAGATGGATTTTAAGACTGGGTCCGAGCAGCAGGACCGAGCGGAGCGATGCCGGGCTGAATGTAAAAACAGATGGGGCCCGATGCCATGTCATATTTATCATAAAGACGCATCATCGTTCCGGTCAATTTAAACTCTCCGGTTTCTCCATCAGTTCGTGGCGACTGACAAGGGAACATTAAAGTTACATCAGCCTATTGTGAAGGGAATTTCTGGAGGGAATTTAGTCCAAAATGTTGGACCAGAAAGATATTATTCCTGGTTGACAGAGAAATGAGTCTTGATTGTTTATCTTATGACACTATTTATAAATATAGAGCCCATAAATTACACATTTACAGACAGTTTTCTTTACTTTAATCTTTATTTTATCCTAAAAAAGTATTTTATTCAGAGCAAATACTCCGTCATGACAAGATTATATGCTGAAATCAAATATCATACAAACCCACAAATTATATATTTTCCAAAATCTTACCACAATAATTTGAATAATATTCCCTTTAAACTTTCCCTGTCTACAATTGTTTTATTAGAGGTAGTGGTTGAAACAGTTTGTACTTGTACTGAATCACTTTATATATATATATATATATGTATATATATATATATATATATGTATATATATACATATATATATATATATAAAAATTTGCATTTATTTAGTCTCGATTTCATAACCAATGCTACGCCCAGATTAAATATCACTTTATAGGGATGATATGACCATATATATATATATATATATAGTGAGATGACTTAGTTTATCAGATTTTCGATATATTATACTATTACTACATTATTGTATATTTCATACTTCACAATATGAAATTAAATATAAACAGGAAGGGCGATCCAGGCACTCCAACATCTTCCAACAGGGGGAAATAAATGTTAAAAGCCTTTATTGTAGTGGTGAAATCATTAAAAAGCCAGCATGTTTCGACCCCTGTAGATCTTCGTCAGGGCATGAAATTGCATATAATAAGATAAAGGATTTTATCCTTATTGTCCAGTATATTAGTCGTTGTTTTAGTCCACAAACTTTACACTCACCAAAACGTCCACATGCATTTGAATAATATGCCCTTTTCACTTGGTAAGCACATTCTTTTCCTGTCTAAAAATAGCTTCTTTTTTTTTTTAAAAGAGGTATCAGTTGTACATTTTAAGCTATAAAAGCCCTCAGATACACAGTTCCAAGGACAGTGAGGAATGAAGTTATTTTTATTGATTCAGAGGGTCTCAAATTAGTTCCATGTCTGCCACAAAACAAGTTGCACATTTGTATCTGAGAATGAAGCTTTATTTCTAAAGGCCACGCGCTGGTCCTTGCCTCCATATGGACATCTAAGCGCGGCTTCTGTTTTTCTTTAATAAAGCACCAGCTTTGGGTCACGGAGTCGGCGGGGATCGACCATCCTCCGGTTGCTGAGACAAGTTAAAGATCTTAAGCTGGGTGTCTCTGCTCTGCACCCAGTGGGCTTAAACATATATCACACTGGCAGTAGGCTGTTTGCTCTCAACCCCCTCTGCCCCCCCCCCCTGCCCTCGGCCGGGCAGGCCACTGCTCCGCTCTCTTTGTCTCTATCTCGCGGTGAATCCCTTCCCGTCGGGTCACAGCGCTGAGTTTTCACAGTCAAACGGCACCCATGCTGGCCGAGAGTCTCTTTGATCCCCCAGAGAGCTCGTAGCGGACGGAGAGCGACCTCCCCGTGCCGGGTTAATGACGTGTACTTTACCCAAAGCTAACGGAAAGAAAGCAACAAGCGGTGGTTCGTAATCGGCAAATATATCTGTTTTGCTGCTACATTAATTAATTGTAAATACCAGGTGTTTGGTAGGCCTTCCTGGGAAAAATAAGAGAGCAACAGAAACCAAATAAGACAACCTAGTGGGAGTCCACTGTTGAATTGACACAAAATGATAATTTAGCACCTTGAGACATAATTTAACCAGAATGCAGCTTGTAAATCAGAAATGGGGTATCACTTCACTTTAGGTCCCCTTCTTTAGCATTCATAAGCAGTACACATACTTTTAATTAATGCTTTATAACACACGATAATGTGTTCATTAATGTCAACAATTATAACTTCTCCTACGTCATTACACCTGTGTTTTATTATGTCGTCGTTCAATATGTTTATGCACCAGCCTCTACTTATGGGTGTCCACACGAGGACTTATATGTGCTTAAAACTACATTGTAATGGGCTTATTAGCCATTTATTAAATCTATAAAGTCTATAAACTGCCTATAAACTGATGCTCAAAGCAAAGCGAGTGCAGACCTCCGGAGGGGTCCGGGTGTGAAGCCTGGACTCGACCTCCTGCGACTCCTTTGATCATCGGACGCGGTGACGGCGAAAACCATTTCACGCCACATTTCCGTGCCACGACACGGCGGACCATCTATCAATCTTAAGTTTTCCCCCAAAAAAACGACACGACGTTCATCTGGAGCACGTTTGAAATAACACGCGCACGAGACAATTAGACCGTTGATTGATTAGTTAGATGACTGTTTGACAGTTTTAATGGAAAATTCATTACTGCGGTAATTTGTAAAGTTGAAAAAATACCAAACTGTCAATGTGTTCTTAAATGTGAAGATGTGCTGCTTCTATCTTTTTTAAATCATTGTAAATTAAGTATATATATATTATATATAAATAAAACAGTATGATATCACTTGATAATCACTCTTATTTTCTTTTCTTTCAGTTTAAAGCTCCCTATGATTGAAATAATATTATCTATAAATATTTGATCCACCAATGCCCTGTCTTCTTATTCCATTTATTATAGGATCAATTGTACATTTCCATAATAACACCTCTATAATTATATCACTGACATTAAGACTTTTATTTAATGATACATTTTCATTCTTTGCTTGAAGTATAATCTGATTTTTCTCATGTATTATTAATTGATTATTATTTTTTTTATTATAAATTTTTGTCACGTTGGATATCATCCTATTAACTTGTTATTTTTTGTTAAATGTTTTGTCCTATTGAGCTTATATATTGTAGTATGGCCGTTGAGGACCCCCTTGAAAACAAAATGGTAAAAAAAAAAAAAAAAAATCTAAAAATGACATTCTGTGGAAATTGTGACTGGCATTTTTTTTTGGCATTTTTTGTACCATTTGATTGGACCGCTAGAAAGTGGGCGTGGCTAAGCATGTACGGAGCTACAGAGGACCCCTGATGCTAAAAAGTTGCAGATCGATTGATGGATGGATGCCTCGATATTATTGGTTGACGTTGGTTGGTACTAGCTTACATAAGCACTCGTCATAACGGTATAAAATCACGAAGACATTCTTTTTTTACGTATATTTTTTTGCATATATTGTTGAATGGTTGCGCGATATGACCGTGGACGTGATCTAAATGCCTTAAAAGGCATTTTCATTTAATCTCGACTTTAATAAACAATGAAATTATTAGTTCCTGCACTGATTCAAACCTTAAAACGTGGCCCGGGAGAAGATTTCAACGGTACATTTTGAGTAACATGAATACGATAAAGGGTCAAGTATCACATGTAACCTTCTTTGGGATATCAGATAGCCTATAAGAGTGCTTTATAACGTCGTCATGTAACGTGAGCGGGGGGATGAGTGGAGTCGGCTACAGTTCAACAATGAATTACCGGCAACAGACAACAACAAACAGCTCAGACTATAGATCGTATCCAGTTAGATGGCTCCTCTCTTTGGAGCTTCGTGAAATTAAAACATTCGTGGAAGTAAATTGTGAAAGCAAACTCTTCTCTGCGGTTTGCTGTCATAGTTCTTCTTCATATCTTATCATCTGCTCTGCTCTTCATTTATACATCTTTACTTTTATTTGATGTCTTCACACGTGAGGGCCGATGGGATATGTCCCCGTCTGCATCGAGGCCCTTTCCGCCAACGATATCAAATCTGAATCCTGAGACTTTAATGTCGCGAACACACACGCGAGTGCAGCCGGTGTCGTCTTTGGGCCTCCGTAGCCACGTCGGGCGTCTGTGTAGGGAGTCTTTATATTTACATTCTGCGTGAGAAAAATGCTTCAGAAAACAAACAGCACGCAGCCCGCAGCCGTGGAAAATAATGTCTTTTCTTTCCGTGTTTATTTGATGCTGTAATTTAAACCAAAACAGATCTCATTGGTACAAATGGCCTGTTTATTTGCTTGTGTGCAGCGCAGATGTTCGATTTCATAGTCCAATAAATTTGCCCACAAGAATCCCTCAAAAAAAGAATCTGGGTAACCTGCTATTTAGCTTTTATAAGTAGTATATAAACATTTCATTGAAGGTTCGTAATACATTATAATGTAGTTGTACACAGATATAAGGACATTTTTAAATGCCTATTAATGTACATATTTAATTCTATTAAATTCCTCATCATTCCTTATCTCTTTATACAACAGCTTCTACATTAAGCCACACTTTTATCTTCTTATAACTGCATTATAAAGGATTATTGGCCATTTCTGAAATGTTTATACAGATTCTAAGTGGTGAAATGTTCCCAAAATTGGATAAACTTCCACTTTGAAAATGGTTTAATTGTTTCTTTACGTCCTATACGCAGCGTTGTACGAATGAATGCACAACTAAGTGACTCCTTTATGCTCTCACAGACGATTCAGGAATTCTGGGAATCTGCAGCGTGAACAATAAATCAAACTTAATCAGCCACCTGAGCAGGTATGATTTTCTCACCAGTATTTTTATGTTTCGACAAAAGAAAGACGAAGTAGAAACAACCGTCACATTTTTAGTGTTTGACTGCAGGGCCCTTGGGAAGAATGTGTCTCCCACTAAAGCGTCACCTCTTAAAGAAAGCATATTACGTTACATACAAACATGTCATTTGTGGGACACTGGGGTGGAAATGTCTCCCTGGGGAGCAATCAGACTGACTCCAGCTTTTTAAAAAGTCTCCTCTCTCTGCCACTCCTCATTTTTCAGACTCCTGGAATTAGTGGAAATCCTAGCTTTGCAGTATTTGCCTTATACCCACACAGCTCGGTTACATTGATTAGAAATCAATTAACATTTTCCTGTTCTGAAAGTCGCTTTGTAATTCAACTCCTCCGG
The DNA here is from genome assembly GCA_016806645.1 of Ophiodon elongatus. Lineage (NCBI taxonomy): Eukaryota > Metazoa > Chordata > Actinopteri > Perciformes > Hexagrammidae > Ophiodon > Ophiodon elongatus. The sequence continues at coordinate 716,339 of JACSYO010000040.1, read as the reverse complement.
AGATAAATCAGAGCTCGGAACATTTTCTGCACAGCAAAAAAAAAACAAAAAACTCTGCAACACGTTTTCTGTTTTGCTCTGAAGTTTGAAGAACAAGAAATCTAGAAATACAACTAATGCAAAGTTATGTTCATCAGGACGTAACTTTAATGTCTCAAAGGGGAAATTATTTTCGCATAAAATGAATAAAAACACAAAGTAAACTTAAACTGCATGAGGATTATGAAGCAAATTTAAAATAATTTATCGATTGTAAAATAAATTAGTATTTTAACATTTTGCACCACATTTTTATAATCTTTCTTATTAGTTAGTATATCTTTGTTATTGTCAACAAATCACATCAAAATACTAAAACAATCAATATTAGTCCGCCTCTCAATGATTTGTTTTCTGCACATTTATTTTTCCCAGACCAACAACTCAAACATTTAGGAAACATCTATGACTTCACGAGCAGATCATATATATATATTTTTGAAGACGAGAGAACTGCTGTTCTCATTCCTTTTTTAAAATCTGTTCCCAACATGTTTAATATTTAAGGACATGGACGCAGAACAAACTTCATCTGCTCACAGACTCCCCTTTGATTTGTTTTTTTGCCAAACACTTTCTCATCAGCCATCAACCACCACGCTGGCTGGACATTCGCTGTGTTTTCTCCCTGTAAGTAAGTGGGATTTATTTATACTACTTTCAAAACAAAGGTTTTAAGTCCTTCACGATGAAACAATTAAGCCGAGAACATCAAACAGCAGACACGAGAACAGATACGTTACTCTGAAACAAAAACAAAAGGGCAAACTCATCAGTTAAGTTGAATCATCACTCGTGTTATTTAAAGACTGGAAACTTTCCCAAAGATGAGGCACAAAGACAGCGAACGCACCGTCTCCCTGCACCGTCTCCCTGCACCGTCTCCCTGCACCGTCTCCCTGCACCACCCAGCAGGCTCTGGTTAGCTAAAGTGAGACGCAGCACTTTGAGAAATGTACTCAGGGGGGCTTCAGACCCAAACCCGGTCCAGCCTGTGAACAACAGAAAGGGCATCTGCTCGGTGGGACCGAGGGTGGCTGTATAAGGTTGCACTCTTAACATTTACACACTTGGCACCGGCAACAAAGCAACCATTCCTCTGGCAACCACCGCCGGTCATTAAGCATAATTTGTCTGGTATCCCTGTGTTGAAAATGCACAAAGGAGGGTGAGTAAAGCCAGCGTGAGGTTGTCTTCGGGGCTGTCATGTGGAGGGATGGTGGGGGGCCCCATGCTGGGAGGAGGAGGTGGTGGTGGAGGGGGAGGGGGGGCAGACAGCGACAGTGAGGCTGGCTGGGGGAGCTCCCACAGGACTGCTTGGGGACAGCAGCAACCCGAGAGGGACGCCCCCCACCCCTCCCTCTTTCCCCTCCAAATCCCACCTACAACCTCTGCACCACCCTCCCCCCCCCCACCAACCCCTCCCCCCCCCTCTCTCTGCAGCCGGTTAAAACAACAGCCCCCGTGGCCAGCCAGGCTCCATCTCCCCTACTGGATTTACGCTTGTTTCTCAGTTCCCACCAGCCTCTGCTCCACCCTCCCCTCCGTCGGCCAGGAACCTTCTCCTCTCCCTGCCTCTCTTCTTCTCTCTCTCTCTTTGCTCCAGTTAAAAGATTCTGACAGTTTGATACCACGTGATCAGAGCTGGTAGATTCTGCTTGGATCCACTTGGGTATTTGACATATTGCCCCAGAGACCTGGACCTGGGAGACCCTTACCTAAACCAGTTCCACTCAACATACTTTGGACCTTTCATGACCAGAGTCCAGGGCTTGTGAAGACATCTAGGATATGGCTCCATTTTCAATCAGAAGATGACTTTTGCAAAGACAAACTTGCACACAGAGCGTGTTTCTGATGCACTTCGGTCACGCCTTTGTTTTAGATGCACAACCATGATGTGGAATAACTTGAGAACAATGTTTATGTGTTTTGTTCACACTAACAGGTCCTCACAGCTAAATAACAAGACATCTTGTTTGTCAGTGCCTCCCAAAAGCTTGTATATTTTTAAAGAGACCGTTTTATTCTTTGCAGCAGGGTTGTATGAGGTACTTATCCATAGTCGGTGTATTACTTTGAGTAGATGACGGTCGACACTTTTCCAGTTTTGAGAAACCAGACAGGAGTACAAGAACGGGAGCAAAGCAATGTACTGCTGTGGAGGAGGTCAGCGGCAAAGTGTATTTTAGACACCTAAAATAAATCAATATCAGTTGGAGTCTATATAGAATATTTTCACCGCCTTGACCGAACTGATGCTGTTATCTCTGCACTCTTCAAAGACTCCTTCTGAAAAGAGGCTGGTGGTTTGGAGCATTAATGGATATAATGGCTTCAGTTCCCTGCTTAACACACTAACTATGGATGAACACCTCACACAACCCCACTTTAAGAAAACCTGAAGTATCCCTTTAAGGTTTTGTAAAGTTTAGGCTACTACAGCTGCATGGCTGTGTTCTGGGAAAACAACGCTGTTTTTTGGAAAAGGACAAGACAGCAACTCCAGTCTCCTTTGTAGTCCCGTCCATCTACGCTGACCTTCTTCATCTTCATCATGATGACGATGATGCAGCATGATGATCACCAAGCAAGCGTGAATTAACCTCCATCAACTTCTGATTCTGAGAAAGAAGAAGCCAATGCTGAAGTGTCTTCTACCTGCATTCTCTCTCCTGACCACCAGGGGGCGACTCCTCTGGTTGTATAGAAGTCTATAGAAAATGACTTTACTTCTCTCTTGATTTATTCCCTCAGTAAACATTGTAAACATGAGTTTATGTCTCAATCTCTAGTTTCAAGTCTTCTTCAATACAGCATGATGTTCATTTAGTAAATTATGGTCCATTTAGAGTCAAACAGTCCATAAAGCAGGGGATGCTTTAGGGGCGGGGCTACAAGGTGATTGACAGGTTGCTGCCAAGGCGTTATCCGGTCTGGGAGTTGTCCGTGTTTTAGTCTTTTAATCCTTTCACAGTGTGTTTTCAGTTCATGAAAGTTAATTATAACAATTTGGTCGCCTAAAAACATCTTGTTCGGTTGCAAAAAAACAAGATGGCAACGACCAAAATGCTGAACTTGAGTCTTCAAAACGGCAGTCCACAAACCAATGGGTGACGTCGCGGTGACGTCGATCATTCCTGCGGTTTATAGTGAGGTTACACGTTGGATTTATACCATGCACAACAGGCTAAAATGGCTTTTCTACTCCTGAGAAGTGAAAAGGCTGAAGCACAAATCCCCCTCAGCATTGGTCCGTCGCTCTGATGTTTCTGTTTGTGACAATGTTCCCGACGTGAACCAGCACAGCTCCTGTTTAGTAACAGAACCCAGAAACTTCACCGCCCGCGTGTCACGTTTTATGATGAAAGGGGAGAAAGGAGAGAAAAGACGACGCCGTCTGCCAGAAACGGTACGAAACCTCGACTGTTTGCATTCACAGCATCAACACTGTCACATGTTGAACCAACACCGGAGGCCGACTGAGGTGTGAATTGCGAGAGGTGTGAGGAGCTTATTGAGCCAATAAAGTGATTATGGGTTCCTTCCTATCGATCCCACGGAGCTTCGGTTCAGCAGCAGCCGGTAGTTCAACAAACGGTGTTGGTTTTATCTCCAGAGGCTCAAACGCACGCGGATCCGTGAGGCCTTTTTAAATTGATTTTCTTTATATTTAAGTCACTGAAGCTGGACAAAAAAACAAAACCCACTAACACCCACCGACATCTGGCTTTTGAATTCAGTGGGAAAAGTTCAAATCAGCATTCATTTCCGGGACAAATGACTCCGCGGTAGTCACGGCGATTTATCGGCAGTGATGGAAACGTGACGCCCGGGTGGACACGCTGATTCTCCGGCCCTTTTCCAGCGAGATGCTGACACTTTTTTGGGAGCTTCAAAATTCCGTCCCGTCTCCGTCCAAGCGGCGCCCGAACGTCGTTCCAAATTAGTCGGCACCGAGTTTGAAGAGAGACTGAATAAGTAAGAGATCTAAAAAATAAATAAATAAAACTAACCAGAAAGGCTACTCATCTGCTGGCAATAGGAAAATAAGTCTATCGCCAATTTTAAGCCTGAATATACAGTATGTACAAATTTGAGTGGAAAAATAGTTTTTATTTGTTCCATTTAGGACTGCAACTATTTAATTTTTTCTGTACTTTTTCTGGAATAAATGTAATTGATTAATAATTTGTTGGAAAATAGTGAAGGTGACGTCTTAAAATTGGTTGTTGTGTCTGATTGACAGCTCAAAGATCTTTCAAAGAGCTTATCTTCATATAAGAAAATAAAAAAAACTAAGTAATTCGGAGAAGATGGAACTGGAAGAAGTTTTGCTTAAATGAAATGACTCAAGCAATTTATCTTGTTAAAATATTCGGCAATTTGTTTTTGACTCTTTGATTAATAGACGAATGGTTTCTGTTCAACTTCCAGTTTCTGGCAGAAACACAGAATATTAACGTCGCTGGATTTAAAGATATCGAGTAACTGAGCTTCAATCCCAAAGTATCTGTGAATCACCACATAGCTCGTCTTTCAGAAACCCATTTTTTAGTTCCATGATTGTGAGAAATCCCACAATGCATTGTGACACAGAGCAGAAGATGAAAGTGGGAAGTCGTGTGAAAGTGACTGTCGTGGTTGTTTGACATGTTGAAGCCACGTAGAGGCTAGCGTCCCCCCCCCCCTCCCGCGCCACCGGTCTCTCTCTCTCGCCCCACCGCCGCTCTCTCTCTCTCTCGGCTCCGGAGCCGTGGAGGTGAGCTGGGAAGCGCCTGGGTGGCAGGGCAACACACGGGGCCTCCCTGGCTGGCGCCTGTAATTTTACCTTCCCATTCATCAGCCGGAGATATTAATAATAACAGCACATCTGGATTCACTTTACTGTCTCGCGTTAACCCTTTCCACTGCAGCTCTGACTGCTACTGCAGCGGGCCAAGCCCCCCCCCCCTTCCTCCCAACTCAAGTCCCATTCCTCCTGCTGTCAGTCTTCATCTGTCTGTCTCCTCTACTGCTGCAGTTTCCCTTTTTGAGCTTCAGCTCACCTGAAAAACTTAATGTGCGCTCACGCCGACTTGTTATTTTTATGTTGGAGGAGCTGTCTCAAACATAAATTTAGACCGTAGCTATTTATAATCTCTGAAAGGCTTTTCCCTGTTTCTTTTTCCTCTTTTTTATTAACGTCCATGAAATAGGCCGGAATATGCTCAGTGTGTTGTGTAGCGCCGCAAGATTTGGTCTAATTTGATTATCACGATTGTTTTAGATCAATATTAAAATAACAATTATTCATAGATTTTTTTAGGGAGAAAATATTTTATTGTACTTTCACTTTTAAATAAACCAAGCAATGCTTTCACTTCCATGTTGTGCTACATTCCTGCTAATTATTCTGAGTGAAGCAAATTAAAACTGGACCCCGGTTAAATGAACAAAGCTCTGCTTTCATGACTTCTGCAAATTAACAAATCTTTGCCTCAAAATAAGACTTAAAATATGGTTCTTCTTCACCTGAATTCAGTAAGTTTTTATCGACAGTTCATAACTCTTCTACGCTGAACTGCAGCCAGTCGGCGTTAAAAGAGAAGCCAAAACACCTGCATCGCCCCCTGGTGGCGGTTATTTAGAAAGCGCTTGATTTGATATGCAGCGGATGTTTCTTTGAGCGCAGCGTTTTAAATGTACGATAAGCCTCGTTTCCACCAAGCAGCTCCTGGTCACTCTAAACCTGGGACTACTTTTCAAAGACCGAAAAGGTTCCTTCCTCCATTTTTGGGGGGTAAACTGTCCCTTGAACTTAATTTAGACCCTGGTCCCTGCAGTCGAAAGGCTGAGTTCCTCAAAAGGTTCCTAGTTCCTATGAGGCTAAAGGCATATTGTCCACAAGTGGTTACTTCCTGCGTAACGCCGCATAAAAATGACCTCGTTAGAGTCACATGACACATAGTTGGTCCCCCTTTTGCGTTTTTAATGACAAAACAGTAACATTGATGACAATGATATGGCTGCTTTACGAAATTATTGTCCTGGGGTGCAGAGGTGAGGAAGCATGCAGGATATAAACTTCTCTCTCAAGCTCTTTGAGCGATTCATTGCTCTTTGACTACAGAGACACAAAAGAGGGAGTTACTGTAGTTATCAGAGAGGCAGAGTTATGGAGAGTTATCAGAGAGGCAGAGTTATGGAGAGTTATCAGAGAGGCAGAGTTATGGAGAGTTATCAGAGAGGCAGAGGGATGCAGCAGGACCGAGCCCTGACAAAGTCTTTGAGATTAAGTTACTCAGATCACAATGTGTT